>CM053593.1:121972086-121990033 GCA_028646575.1 Pseudocheirus occidentalis
TCCTTAGTGAGAGCAGTGTAACAGTTTGAAGGGGGGGAAATGCAGTTTGCCAGTAGAGAAACTGACATGGGACCTTTATAATCCTTAAGAAAGCTATTGAATTGATAGGTGTAAGGATTATAAATCCTTACAGACACTCAGGAAGTTGCTTAGAACTTCTGCCTTTTATGTAAGTTTTGGGGAAAGGGACGGGTAGTACTTATTGTAGGGGTTTTGTTACTTTGACACGGGAGCGATTTGAATTGACTTATTAAATGTTCTTTTCACTTTTCTAATAAAAGTTTTTAAACATGAAAAAAAAATTACTATGGAGTACAAATTAAAAAAAAAAATCTTCTAAGCATTTTGACTGAATTCTTATTAACATGGGTTTTTTTTCTTCTCCTAGATAATTGGATGTTTTAATAGTATCCTTAGGACCATGAGTGATTCTGTGCCTTCTGATGTAATTGGTCGAAGAATTGATGTTAATGGAGAATTTGCAACAGTGCGCTATTTTGGTAGTGTTCCCCCCATAACAGGTAGATACAATTTGTTATTATTTTTCTTTATATTGTAAAGTGTTTCATTCAAAGTTTGTCCTACTAGTAGAAGTAGGTTGTAACGCCTTTATGATATTGTTTCCAATTTTATAGTTTTTTACTCTATGGATTTGTCCTGTTTAAAAGACACAAATTGACTTGCGATATCTTTAAATCTAATTAGCTATCTTAAATGCAATTGTGCTGTGCTTAAAAATGTGTTTTATTTGAGAGTAGCTATCTTATTTCTAGAATCTATTAAAAACAAAAACATTTAACTGAAGGCTTAATTTCTTTATTTTGATATATGATTGCAATTACTTTTAATTTTACTTTTGAAATCTAAGGATTAATTTTTTTAAAGATTTAAAAAATATTTTAAAATTGTTACATCATTGTTAAGAAAACCTGATATACAAAAATCTGAAGTTATAAAATAGCTAAATTAGAAGTTATTTATTTCAGAGACTCAATTTCAAAATAATTCTGTATCTCCTTTCATAGAGATTTCTTTCCATTGTTCTCAGAAATAAACAAAAAAAGATTGATTTTCTGATTTTCTCTAAAATGCATTATGGTGTAGTGTCTTTTCCTAATCTGTATTCATATTAATGGACCTCAGAGGGTGGCTGATTACTTCTCTCCTCAGGGTTGTAGAGGAAACCCCAAGGTTCTTTTGTTTTTAACATCATGAAACCTAAGTCCTTACCAGTGTGCTCCCTTTTATCAATCAACCACTTGAACTCCATTAACTTTTAGAAAAGGGATTGTAGCAAGAAGATTTGATGTAAAACATTTCTCCAAAACTAGGGCTGCATTCTACCTTTGCACACACAAAATCTTTTTTGTGAGAGTGGGCTCATACTTAAGGTACCAAGTAGTAAGGCACAAAGGCAGCTAGGTGGCATAGTAGATAGAAGACTGATCCTATAATCAGGAAGATTCTTCTATATGAGTTCACATCTGGCCTCAGACACTCACTAGCTGTGTGACTCTGGGCAAGTCACTTAACCCAGTTTGCCTCAGTTCCTCATTTGCAAAATGAACTTGAGAGGGAAAAAAACCATTCTAGTATCTTTGAAAGAAAACTTCAAATGGGGTCATGAAGTAGGACACAATTGAAAAATGACTGAACAGTGAAAAAAGTAAGACACATGACTAGGGACTATGTGTGGTAAAGGGATATCTCCCAGTTCCTGCCATGGAATGTCCTCATAAAATTCCACATAAGTATAACAGCTGGATTTTGAGGATCTGTACATTTCTAGAGTCCACAGGCAGCTGTTCTCTCTTCAAAGGTCATTCCCTGGAAGCTGCCATTGTCAGGTGACTATTTTTTCACATTTATTTGCAGGCTGTTTTTCTCTGTTGGCTACTCTCATGGCTATAGCTTCTGTTTCCAGTGGACTCTGCTACTGATTCTAGTTACCATCGAGACCTCTGATGGTGCCTCTGGGTCTCCTGAACTGAAATAGCTACCTGAGCTCTCCCCTCTTAGAACTCTTATTCACCTAAGATCAGAATGGAATAAACACAAAAGAAATAGAGGCTCCATGTACTCCTAACCACCCTTCCCACAGTTTAAAGGGAGTCCTATCTCACTCCTAACCCAAAATGGAAAAAGAGACCAAGAAATGGGTGAGAATCTTTTGTATACATACTTAGTTCTGGTTCAGTCTTTTCTCAGTCATTATTTTTTTCCCTTTCCACAGTTAGAAGATACTGGCCATCTTACAATAGCGGGTCCTCAGTCATGGCCAGCAACTGGCATCCAAAGTTTCACATATTGTCTTGGATCTTGGCAGTGAATATGTGTGCATGCATGCATTTTTCCCAGCAGGTGAAAATATGAGCATATTTGTAGTAGGTCAGCCCATCCCAATAACCTTTCCTCTTGGATTTAGAATTAATTATTTCCTTTTGTTTACATTATTTTTCCTCTAAGCTTTACTGGATCCTGCAATATTGTTAATGTATTGCTTGAAAAAATTTAAAACAGGACTAGGCAACCTATAATCCTCAGGGCTGAATCCAAACTAATTCCAAGTAGCGT
Organism: Pseudocheirus occidentalis; assembly: GCA_028646575.1. Taxonomy (NCBI): domain Eukaryota; kingdom Metazoa; phylum Chordata; class Mammalia; order Diprotodontia; family Pseudocheiridae; genus Pseudocheirus; species Pseudocheirus occidentalis. Next base: position 121,974,661 of record CM053593.1, read on the forward strand.
AGTTTAAGTGGATATGACACATACATTATGGCAACATATCTCTTCCATCTCAGTTTAGGATAATTTATTGCATCATAACTTAAGATGACAGTTCAGGATAAGCCATTGTGGCATGGGCTATTGTACTGAAGGTTAGGAAAGTGGTAGGATTGCAGATACCCTGTTTCCCCCTCCTTGCCAAGTGTTAATCTAAAAGCCAGCAGGTCAAGGAATAGAGGAGAGTGACTCCAAAGTAAAAAGTCACTCTTATTTTTTTTGAGTAAACAAGTGGCAGTCAGTCTGTCCTACAGAGCGTAAAATTACAATTGAATGCTGGAAATACATGTCCTACCTGATGGACATAGAGAGGCTTCTGCTTCCATCTGCTGAGATTTTTTTGAGTATTTAATGAAATAACAGTGCTTTGTGACTTCCTAGTCTTTCTCTCTAACTCTGCTAGCCCAGCAAGTTGTTCTTATAGTGTCTGCACTGAATAAAAATAATTAACTTGTGTTTGGTTTTATTTATTAAAGAAAAAAAAACTGGAGTTCTTTTAACAGATTTTGTGGCCCATGGTTTGAGTTAAGGATATTGTTGGTTTTGCTTAGTACAGGAATGAATGATGTGATCTTGCCTTCATAAAAAATAACATTTTTTCCTTCATTAATATTATTTTAGTGATATGTTTTATGTTATGAAATATAGAGTATGAGGAAAACACTACATATATCACAATTATTTCTCATTTCATCTTTTTTCCCCTAGGATTCTGGTTGGGAGTAGAATGGGATAACCCTCAAAGAGGAAAACATGATGGTAGCCATGAAGGGACCGTATATTTTAAATGCAGGTGATTTTTAAATTTTATATCAGTTTATCTGAGTATAGCATAATAGGTGAAAAGGGAAAGAAACATTTTGACATGGGTGCAGTAGAAAATGTTATTTTGTATGTCATAATGAACACTTTTTTCTTTGTGGCTATTACTACATTTGGAGTAACCTGTTGCCATTTGTTTTTTGAAAGAAGAGATAAAAAAATGAAATAAAAACCAACTAACAGAATAATCATGTGAACCTTTTTATGTTTAGACTAGTATTATTCCTAAGAATAATACTAGATAGTTTTTAGCTTTTTCTTTAGATAGGTTCTAGATAAAGTAACTTAGTCACCTGGGGCTTTACCAAATAAAGTTGCCTTAAGAAAAAAAAAATATATATATATATATATGAAGTTGCCTTTTAAAAATTGTATCCATGGGGTTGGCTAGGTGGCACAGTGAATAGAGCACCAGCCCTGGAGTCAGGAGGAACTGAGTTCAAATCCGGATGCAGACACTTAACACTAGCTGTGAGACCTTGGGCAAGTCACTTAACCCTAATTGCCCTGCCTTCCCCCCTGCAAAAGAGCAAAAGAAAAAAAAATCGTGTCACCAATATGCTTGTATTGATTTGGTTTGGATTATCTTATTATCCTGAAATACTCTTGTTGTGTTTTTGGCAGTGGTGTTTAAATGTGACTCATTCTCAGTAAGGTGATAGGACAGGCCAGGAGGGAGAAATAATTTATTGCTATGGAAGAATTGCTTTTTTGATGGTTTTTTTTTTATTATTTTGCTTTTTGAAGGGAGCAAGCAGGGCAATTGGAGTTAAGTGACTTGCCCAAGGTCACACGGCTATTAAATGTTAAGTGTCTGGGGCCAGATTTGAGCTCAGGCCCTCCTGACTCCAGGGCCAGTGCTCTATTCACTGTACCACCTAACCGCCCCTAATGTTTTATTTTTACGTCACTGTTATGTCCCAGTACTATCTCACCATAGCAACTTCCCTTGATAAAGAAATACAGTTAAGCACAAGAAATCGACACGCAGCATATCTCTCATTCTGTATTTAGAGTGCACCACTTGTCAGCCCCGAGGAGGGAGGTGTGCCCTATCGTCAGCCCTCTGAATCCGTTGCATTAGTCTTCAACCTAAGATCTTTTAGTATAGCTTCCTTTTAAGTTATTTATAGCTTCCTATTAAGTATTCATTGTTTATATTGCGTATTTGGTTCATCATCTGTACAAGTCTTCGTAAGTTTCTCAGAATTCTTCATAGTCATTGTTTTTTGGTGTAGTAATATGCAATTTCACTCAAGAACCTCAATTTATTTGGCCATTCCTTAGTCATTGGGCATCTACCTCATTTCTGAGTTCCTGCTTGTATAATATATTTGGTATATATGAAAACTTTTCCTCTACTTTTGACACCCTTGGTGTTATTTAGTAGTTTCTCTTTATCGCTCTCAATAACAGATGCACCTGTGTTTTTTTATGATTTTTGTTATCAATCAGCAAACATTTATTAAAAACCTGCTCTGCCAGGTACTGTGTTAGGTGTCAGGGATACAAAGACAAAAGTGATCTAGTCCTTGGAGACTTACATTCAACTAGGGGAAACAATATATACATGATAGTTATATACAAGATACAGACAAAAGGAATAGAAGCTAATTGGTGGAGTGATCTGGACTTCTTAGAGGCAAGAGTAAAAAGGGGGTATGTCCTAGGCATGGAGGACGACTAGTGCAAAGGCATGGAGATGGGTGATGGAGTGTTGAGTGTGAGAAATAGTAAAAAGATCAGTTTGACTACACTGTGTAGTATATGAAGGAAATTAATATATAATAATCAGTCAGTAAGCATTTATTAAGCACCTGCTGTGTAACAGGCACTGTGCCAAGCCCTGGAGGATGAAAAGGAAAGGAAGATAGTCTCTGCTCTCTGAAAGCCCATAGCATATTGGGGAAGACAGTGTAAACAACCATGTACAAATAAGATATATACACAGTAAAGTTGCAGATAAACAGAGGGAAGGCATTAGCATTAAGGGGGATTCAGAAGGGCTTTTAACAGAAGGTGAGTTTTTATTTTTTTAATTAATTAATTAATTTTTTGCTTTTTGGAGGGCAGTTGGGGTTAAGTGACTTGCCCAAGGTCACACGGCTAGTTTTTGTGTTAAGTGTCTGAGGCCGGATTTGAACTCAGGTACTCCTGACTCCAGGGCCGGTGCTCTACTCACTGCGCCACCTAGCCACCCCCTTAATTTAATTTTAAAAATTTTCAGCCCTCAGTTCTCTTCTTCTCTTTTCCTACTGCCGCACTTTACTCCTCACCCCATTGGGAAAGTAAGAGAAACAAAACCTTATTATATTGTTATAGTCAAGCAAAACACAATCCTATGTTAGTTATGGACCTAGAACCCCACATATACTTTAATCTGAGTACAACAATCTATCCGGAGGTAGGTAAGAAGTTTCATTATAAATCCTCTGGGACTATGGCTCATCATTGTGTTGATCAGAGTTGGTAAGTCTTTCATTGTATAAATTGTTCTCCTGAGTCTACTGAATTCACTTTCCATTAATTGATACAAGTTTTTCCAGGTTTCTCCAAAACCATCTTCTTCATCATTTCTTACAGCACAGGTGTCTACCTGATTTACCCAACTCTCATCTGTGGCTCCAAGAAGCTGTAGCATGTATGGTTAAGCTGTTAAACACCCTGTTAAACTGTCTTGGCAGATGGGCTAAGCCAATACCAAATTGTTTGAATAATGAGGATTTTATGAGGGTAAGGGAGTCATAGGTATGTTTGTAACCAGTACGGATGGAGCCAGTAGGAGGAGATTGAAAATACATGACAGAGTGAGGATGATGATCTGTTGGAGGAGACTAGATGAAATACGATTTCTTGAGCAGGTAGAGGAGTTAGAGTAGTGGGTAGATTCCGCAGTAGGCAGTTGTAGACTCCTAGCATAGGGAGAAGTCAATTTGGAGCATATAAAAGTTGCCAGGTGTGGCTACTTGCTACCTTCTCTCAGGGGACAGTCTTCCATCCCTGATAACTATATAACTATGTAACTACATATATATATATATATATATATATATACACACAATCCATCTTTTGACTTCATCTTTCCAACAAAACTGCTCTCCAGAGTTTACCAGTAATTGGAATTACCAAGTCTAGTGACCTCAAGTTGTAGAATCCCAGCTTAGAGGAAAGTTGTTCAGGGACAGATAAAAGTTGCTCAGCCTGGCCTCTTACTGCCTTCTCTTAGACTTACACGCACAACATGAAATGAAAGGCATACAGTGGAAGGAAGACCTGGCTCCTCTTCTCATCTGAGGCTGGAGATGGGGTGGCTTAGCAAGAAGTTGGGTTAACCTTGGTAAAAAAAAAAATATGGCTACCTCTTCATGTAAGATGAGTGAAGGAGGAAGGAGATAGTGGCAAAAGACATATGACTGACATGAGATGGGGAAGAATGTAGAAGAGGGAGCTCACAGTGAATGGCCTCAATTTTTTTTTTTCTGTAAAATATTAGGCAAGGTTCTCAGTTGAGAGGGTGGGGGTAAAGGGAGTTATAGACATTTTAAGGAGATATGGAAAACTTTGGAAGAGCCATTGTGGACAGTGAGATAGTAAGATGAGAAGTTTTTGACTTCTTTTGGAGTTTTTGACTTCTTTTTTTTTAAGTTGCATGCCCAATTTATTGTTCTTCCCTCTCACTTATTTATTGATGTGTTTAGAGATATAAATTTCCCCCTATGTACTGTTTTTGACTACATCCCACATTTTTTGTTATTTTCTTTAATGAAATTTTTTGTTTCTATGATTTATTTTGGACCCATTATTCTTTAGGATTAGATTATTTGATTTCCAATATGTTTTTAATCTAATCCTCTAAGGCCATTTATTTTTAATGTTTTCTTTAATAATTTGTATGCCATGCCATAGGTTGTGTGTATGTTTAGAATTGCTATAACTTCATTGTCTGTGGTATCTTTTAGTAAAATATAGTTTCCCTGCTCCTCTATTTTAACTAGGTCTATTTTTGCTTTGCTTTTTTCTGAGTTTATAATTACTACTCCTGCTTTTTTTACTTCAGTTGAAGCATAATAGATTCTTCTCCAGCCCCCTTTTTTAACTCTGTATCTTTCTGTTGCAAGTTTGTTTCTTATAAATGTTTTGTTGAATTCTAGTTTCTAATCCATTCTGCTATCTACTTCTGTTTTATGGGTAAATTCTTCTAATTCACATTCACGTTATGATAGCCAACTGTTTATTTCTCCCTATTCTATTTTCTTATGTTTATTCTTTTCTCTTTCTCCTTTTTTACCTTGTCCTTCTGACAGTTCCCTCCCTAAATTTTCCCTCCCTCTTATTACCCCTGTCATCTTTCTCTTAGCCCCTTCCCCTCTTACTTTCCTATTGACTAAGATGGATTTTTATACTCAACTGAGTGTGTGTGTGTGTGTGTGTGTGTGTGTGTGTGTGTGTACACGTGTACCCCTCCATTGTAAAAAACTTCTTTGTGTGACTTTTTTATGTGAAATGGTTTTCTCCATTCTTCTTTTCCCTTCCCCTTTCTTCTAGTACATTCCTTTTCTCAGTTTTTCATTTTTTTTTCTATTTCCAGGTCATTTGATTTTACTATGTAATACCTTATATTTTCTTCATTAAAAATTCTTTTTAATATCTATCTATCTATCTCCATCTATCCATCTATTCTATTTGATTTATCCTAATTTTCAGGAAGTTGGGTCTTTTTTAGTGTAGTAAATATGTTTATTCATGGAAAGAGTATTGGCACTTAAGGTAATAAGTCTGACATTTATATTGTTAAATTAGTTTTTTTTTTCACTGTAGAAATGTAAATTTTTATTATTATTGTAGAGCATCTGGCTAGTCTCTGTAGGTATATCTGTATTTTCTTTTTCTTCCCACTTAATAGTATTTTATTTTTTCCAATTACATGTACAGGTAGTTTTCAGCATTTACTTTTTGAGATTTTGAATTCCAAATTTTTTTCTCCTCTCCTTCCTTGCCTCCCCCTCCCTAAGATGGATTCTCTGAGATGGAGGTCAGGAGGGAGTATAGGGTATACATGATACAGCCAGTTTAAAGGCTGTGAGGTGGGAGATGGATTCCATAATGTAAGAAGTAGAAAGAAAATCAATTTGGCAAATCACAGAGTTCAGGGGAAGGAATAATGTCTAGTGAGGCAGGAAAGATAGTTTGGGGTCTGGTTGTGATGGGCTTTAAAAGCTTAACAGAGTAGTTGATATTTAATTGTAAAGGCAAAAAAAAAGAGCTGTTGCAGTTTAATTAAGAGTGTGTGTCTATGTAGTGACATGATCAGCTGTGTACTTAATGAAAATCACTTAGGCAGCATTGTATAGGATGAATGAGAATGGAGAAAACCTGGTGGCAGAGAGACCAGTTAGGAGGCCACTGCAGTCATCTAGGGGAGAGGAGATTGAGGGCCTGAACTAAGGTAGTGGCTAGTGCAGAGAAAGTGTTGGATAAGAGAGATGTTGTGGAGGCATAATTGATGAGACTTGACAATTGATTAGATGTGTGAAAAAGATAATGTGTAAGTCACAAGCCTGAAAGAATGTTGTTAGCCTTCAACATAAATGTGTGAGGCATAGGTTTGGGGGGGAGGGGAAGACAATGAGACCTATTTGAGAGGTACTGAGTTTGAAATGTCTTTAGGGCATCCAGTTTAAGTTGTCCAAATAGATAACTGCTGTAGGACTGAAATTTGTTGGAGAGACCAAGACTGGATATTTAAAACTGTGTTATGTGCATAGAAATGGTAATTAGACCTTTGGGAGCTGATGAAGTTACCAGGAGATCAAGGGTAGAGAGTATTACAGTAGTATTGTGTCAGCTTGTTGGGCCATGGACAAAAATTTGTATGTTAAGAATAAGAGTAGTTATTAATGTTTATAGATAAGTGATGTCTTTTTTTTTTTTGCCACTCCTATACTGTTATTGCAGAAATGGAAGGAGATCACATTTATGTTTTATCTGTTTCATGGATTACCTTAAATTAAAAAAAAATCTTTATCTGAGGTCCAACCTTTGGGGAATGAGTTTCATTGTATTTAATTAGGTTAATCCTCTACAAGGAAACACAAAGCCGACCTTGTAATTAGAACTTGTTCAGACCCTGTCCTTCACTGGCATAGTTTAAAAAATTCTTTAAATAAGCAACAAATAAAAATGAACATTTCCATATACAAAATAGAACAGAAAAAGTAGATTATATGTTGTACTTTTCCATTCACATATATAATAAATATGACTTTCAAAGCTACCCTTTGTTTCCTTCTGTTCTCTTCTATATTTTAAAATGATTCAGCATCTCTCTTTTATTTTTGTCATTATTTATCACTATCTCTCTCCCTTATACCTTCCTTTCCAATAAGGGGAAAAAACAAAAACAGACCTCTTGGTACCAATAGACATAGCCAAAACAAAACAAATTCCTGCATGAGCTGTATCTGAAAATGTCTCGTTCTGTACTCTTGAATCCACCAGTACTCTGTTGGGGGAATATAGCATGTATTCATCATTGGTCCTCTGGAGTCATAGTTGATCATTTACTAGTATGATTTTCAAGAACCAGTGGTCATCCATGAGTCACAGTGAAACCTTGGGTTAGGACTTTTGAGGAAATTATATCTAAAACAAAAACAAAGTACAGGGTTCCTCCTTATAGTCTATTATGGGAGGTAAATTGTGTTATAAATGTTATATATGACATATATGTGTATATATGTGGCAGAATGTGAAAGTATGAGAAGTACAGAATTGTCTCAGCTCATTAACTCTTAACTTTCTAATAAAGTACACTTGCATTTGAATTTCAAAAGTATTTATTCAACTAGTCAATAAGCATTTACTAAGCCATGTACAAAAAGATAGACATATAGGGAGAAAGAGAAAGGATAAATTTGTCATTCACTAGTATGATTTTCAAAAGCCTGTGTTCAGCCATAAGTCACAATGAAACATTGGATCAGGACTTTTGTGGAACCTATGCTAATAAATGCTAGCCTATTTCTGGAGTTGTGTATTGCCTTGGCCTCATGTATCCCCTGTAGATGTGCTTCACTACCATTAAGTTTAGAGGGGAAATGCTTTGTAACTACTCTTATTATTGCTCTGAGGAAAACAAAACAAAACAAATACCAGGCACTATTCTTAGTACTGGGGATACAAAGAAAGGCAAAAGACAGCTCTTGCCCTCAAGGAACTTACAATCTAATGACATTGGAATGTTGTAGTGGGTGCTGTCCTCTGGACTGATGGTTCCTCAGACAATTCTGATGCTCATCACTTATTTTCTGAACTATTGCAATAGTCTGCTGGCTGATCCTCCCTATGTAAAATCTCTTCCCACTCTGATTCATTCTCTACTCAGCTGTCAAATTGGTCTTCCTAAAATGTAGATCTGATCATATTACCTTCTTATTGAGTAAACTCCAGGGGTTCCCTTTTACAAACCGCAGGATTAAATATAAAATCTCTCTTAGATTTTTCAAAGCCCTTTATAATCTGACTCTTCCTACTTTTCCAGTCTTCTCATATTTTATTCCCTTTCATGTACTCTGCAGTCCAATGACAGTGACTTCCTTGCTGTTTCTCAAACAAAATGCTCTTCCTCCCAACCCAGCATTTTCACTGGCTATCTCCCATGCTTGGAATGTTCTCCATCCTCATCTCTGCCTCCTACCTTCCCTGGCTTTCTTCATGTCTGCTAAAATCCCAACTTCTACAAGAAACCTTTCCTGATTCCTCTCAATGTTAGTCTGTTCTCCTGGTTATTGTCTGTTTATCCCGTATATATCTTTTTGTATATAGCTATTTGCATATTGTCTTGCCCAGTAGACTATGAGCTCTTGAGCACAAAGCCTGTCTGTTTTTGCTTTTCTTTGTGTCCCTGGTGCTTAGCACAGTGCTTGGCACATAGTAATTGCTTAATAAATGCTAATTGAAATGAAAAACAAAATGATTCTTAGCTGGGGTTGCTGTGCAGCCAACCTAGATTTTAGTTTGTGAAATTCCAGTCAGGTTTAGATTAGTTTGGGATCATGCAGTCTGTAAAAAAGCATTTATGAAATGCTTACTATGAGCTAGGTACATTGCTGTGCACTGGGGGTATAAAGGTAGGTAAAAACATTCTTCCTACCCTCAAGAAACTGTTCTAATAGGGAAGACAGCTTGTAAATAACTATGTAATACATGTATATACTGTGTTACACATATTAAATCACTGGACATGTAACGTGTATATATTATATAAATGTAAATACAATATATGTATATGTTATATGTAGCTATATGAATGCTTTGTGTGTGTGTGTATTTGTGTATGTGTGTTAGATGAAAGGTAATCATAGAAGCCAGAAGCTAAAGTATTCCTGAAGAAGGTAGGATTTGAGCAGAATCTTGAAAGAAGCCAGGGATATCAAGAAGAAGAAAAAATGAGGATGCAGAATATTCCAGACTCGCAGGACAACCAATACAAAGGAAAGTAATGGAATGGCCTGTGCAAGTAGGCCAGTGTAACTGGATATTAGAGTGTTTGGATGGGCATAAGAAGACTGAAAAGACCAGGTTATAAAGTGCTTTAAATGCAAAGAAAAACACTTTTTATTTGATCCCAGAGGCAACTGGGAACCACTGGAGTTTATTGTGTTGGGGTCAGGGGGAGAGCTGACATGGTTATACCTATCCTATTGGAGTAACTCTTTGGCACTGTGTGGAAGATGAATTGAAGTGGGCAGGAGACTTGAGACTGGGAGATCAATTAGAAAGCTGCTGCAGTAGTATAGAAGAGAAATGATAAGGGTTCTCAAGGCTACGTACTACACAGGCTAGGGTCTGCTGATTAAATAGCTTTATTGATCCCTTGTGGAAATGGGTCCTGAGAGTTTTTCCAGAAATCATTGCCATAATAAATTTGTACTTTTTAGACTGAGCTTTTGCTCTTTGTTGAGCTAGTTGATGCACGATAATCAAATAGCTTTATTAAGCAGCAGAACAGGATAAGTAAAGCACAGAGATCAAAAAGCATGGAGTGTGTTTGGGGAACAGTAAGTTTGTTTCAATTGCTCTGTTATATTAATGCAACTTACTAAAGAATTAAAAATTTTTCATTTAATAAACTATATAAATATAGCATAGATTATTTAAAGCTAATAAAAGTATTTTATACCTCCTATATGTATTTTGCTTGACTAAATTAGATTTCCTACTAATAAATTACCCATACTTTATGAAATTCATTCAATTTTTTTTGATATTTAAAATCTCACTTGGAAAGTTAAAATACTAAAATTTTAGTCATTAGAGGGAAAAGTATGTTTAACTATCACAGTATTTAATTTGCTTTAATTTATGATGTTGTCAGGGGTCTAGAGCAGCTTACAGTTGCCATTTCATTAATTTTCATTTAAGTTACTTCCTGAAATAAGAAGAAAGCAGAATAGTCCTCAATTTATTTTGTCTAAGTCCAAACCCAAATGGCTAACTCTTTGGTCTATAATCGCATGAAGGGAAGTACAAGCCTGGTAGCTAGAGACCAGCCCTAAGTCAGGAAGACCCAGGTTTGAGGCTTATCTCTGATACATACTTGCTGTGTGACTATAAACCTTGTAGTGACAACTAAGGCAATTCTCTAAGACTATAAATTGCCCAGTGAATTTATTTTATCTTTGAATTGGAATATTTTTCAAGTGACAAGAAGAGTTGATTAGTTTTTCATTCCTCTATCCATTTATCCCTACCATTTAGCAGCTAGTACTGTCTAAATGAGTGATATTTAGTGAGAAGTCTGATACCCCAAGATAGGAAAAGGAAGCCCATTAAAAAATTATATAGCCTAATGATATTTATTGAAGGAAATTCTCTTTATAGCTGGGAGAAGTCTTAGGAAGACTTGATGCATAAATGCTGTGGCTTTTCTAGTTTTTGTATTGGGTTATGACTCTGCCAGCTCTCTGTGTAGTATGAGGGCTTATATTTTCAAGGTTAGTTCATAGTTCATAGGAGTGGAAGTACCCTACCTACCTTATGGGAATGGCAGCATCAAAGATAGCCTTTCATTCCCTATCCTACCTCCCTCCCCACAAAGGTATGGGAAACATTCTGTCTCTCCTGTGTGTTAGTGATATTTCACTTTTTTCAATTTCCCCGGCATTTGGGACAGTGGTTGGTGAGGATATAACGAGTTAACTGTTAACCTCATTTTACACACGCACGCGCACGCACACACACACACACACACACACTACAATCATTCAGCATAATAATTGGTTAAGGGAGCAAAGGAGGGAGGAAAGGAAATGGATAGAATGTGATTTACCCCATGGTTGATAGAAAGTTCATTTGACCATTTTTCATAGAGAAAGGGATTCCCTTAAAGCCTAGGCTGAACTGAGAAACTTACGCAGAGCTCATGGACTCTGTCTGCCGCATGCATGACCATTAATTATCTCGGGAATTTGAATGACTGGCAGTACAGAATAAAGGTGTCATCAAGTTTGTTCATTTTGTTATAGACAGTTCTTAACTCTCTTAAACCAATTTCTAGATTATATAGATACAGTAAATAGCTTAACTTTGGTTTGAGGCTTTTGTTGGAAACTTATGCCTGTGAAATGCATTGGTGATCAAATACAGGGTGCTAGAATAGTCTCTAGAACAATCAAAGGAGGGATTTCCTTTTTTATATGTGATTTGGGATATGAGAGCCGTCTCACATATGGTTGTTCAGAGTTTGCAATTCTTCTGGAGATAAGGTTCACTTGTTTCTTTTGACCATCTCTGAAGTGTCCTTTCTGCCATAAGTCATGACAGTTTTGGGAATAGTGCTTACTATGTGCAGGCACTGTGCTAATGGGCACTTTACAGTTATTATCTCATTTGATCCTCACAACAACTCTTGGAGGTAGGTGCTATCCCCATTTTACAGATAAAGAAACTGAGGCAAACAAGTGATTAAATGACTTGCCCAGAGTTACACAGCTAGTAAGCATCTGAGGCTGCATTTGTAGTTGACTTTTTTTTTTTCGAATCCTCTCTCTTCATATAACTTGAGCTTTAGTGTTTTAATTTCTTTAGTTCCTAATTAACATTTAATATTATTTATCTTTTCTCATAAGTTTATCTGAAGCACTCTATTTGTGAAACAGTCATTGATGCCAGGCATAGTTGTTTAGGACTTCTGCTTGCTATCTTGCTTCTGCTGCTGTCCTTTGGATGGATGAGATATATAGTTTAGGTAATTGATTTGACTTCTCATTAAATTTGTTCCTAACCAGAAGAAATTTTCAGTTCTTTTAAACCACACCATATAATCTAGGCAAAAATGTATAGGTCAGTACTACTCAGTCACATTATCCACTTAAAAAAAAATTTGTGTTGTAAGAAGAGACAAGATTGAATTATACTTTATTGTTCTTAGTGAAAAAATAATATTCTGTCGTGTGATTCCTTCTGTACTGATGATTGAAATATCTTCATTGGCATTAGGACTTTCTTCTTTTTAAAAAAATAAAATTTTAGTATTTTTTCTTTGGTCAGGAAGCCCTGGATTGGGGTATGATGTTCTCTGGAAGTTTTTCTTTTTGGAGTTTTCAGGAGGTGACCAGCATATTCCTTCTATTTATACTCAGCCTTCTTTTTTTTGAAAGAAAAAATTATTTATTTTAGCCTTCAACATTTATTTCCACAAGATTTTGAGTTCCAGATTTTCTCCCCATACCTCCCCTTCCCCCTATCCCAAGATGGCATGCATTCTAATTATCCCTTCCCCCAGTCTGCCCTCCCCTCTATCATCCTCCTTCCTATACTCCTCCCTGTCACTTTCTTGTAAGGCAAGATAGATTTCTATATCCCATTGCCTGTACATTGTATTTCCCAGTTGAATGTAAAAACAATTTTTAACATTTATTTTTAAAACTTTGAGTTTCAAATTCTCTCCCTTCTTCTCTCCCCACCCACCCTCATTGAGAAGGCCAAGCAATTCAATATAGGTTATACATTTGTAGTTATGTAAGACACTTCCATAACAGTCATGTTGTGAACGACTGGCTATATTTTCCACCATCCTATCCCCACCTCTCCCCTATTTATTCTGTTCTCTCCTTTGACCCTGTCCCTTTTCAAAAGCATTTGCTTCCTACTGCCTGCTCCCCTAATCTACTCTTCCTTCTGTTTCTGGGAGATCTGAGAAGTTTTCTTTTAAGATTTCTTAAAATATGTGTCTAGGCTTTTGTTTGGGTCATAATTTGAGTAGTCAAATGATTCTTAAATTTTTTTATCTGTTTCTAGGTCAATTGTTCTGTCTGTGAGATTCCTTGTATTTATTTTATTTTAGTTTATTTTTCTGACTTCTTTATTTTGTTTTTATTTTTCTTATTGTCTCAGAGTCATTGACTTCTGTTTGTTCTTAATTTTCAGGGTTTTTTTTTTAATAGTTTGGACAAGGTTTCTTTCTTCAGTATCTCTTAATTATTTTCCAATTTTTTCCTCTCGCACTCTCATTTCATTGACAAAAAACTTCTTTTAATTCTTGTTTCCTCTTGTCCAGGAATTCTATTTGAATTTCTGCCCAGATTGTTTTCATCTTTGAGGCTTGGCTTATAGATGTTTTGGAGTCATTCTTTTATTTTGGGTTTGTGTCTAAAATATGTAGTTGTGCAAGATTAGTAAAAGTACTTTTAGATTCTTAGATGAAAGGTGTTAGATCAGTGGAAGATATCCTTCTGGCATACTGTAAAATACTAAAAGTAAATAGAAATAAATTAAGGATTTGAGAACTGACTGGAATTCTTAGAATTTGTGGTCTAGAAAGTAATTCCTTTATGAGTCTTGGGAATGCTTTTGGACTGGCAAGATAGTTGAACCAGAAGATAGAACTGAGTCACACCCTAGAACTCTTTAAAAGACTTTTAAAACTGATGTTATTTTTATATTGCCTGATTTTCTGCTTGTGTTCTTCTTTTTCCCCCTTCCTCCTCCCTGAGAAGCGATCCTATATAACAAAGATATATATTTTTAAGGAAACAAGAAAAAGAGGAAAAACAATTAGGAAAAACTGAGCAAAACCAATCAGAACATGCAAAGGCACTATGTGCAGTGATCCACATCCTTGGGAATCCCCCCGAGTGTCTCCTGCCCCGCACCAGTCTTCCCTCCTCAACACCCTCTGCAAAGGAATGGGGGGAGGTACCTTTTCATATCTCTTTGGGGGAGAATCTTGTTCTTTTTAATTTTTCAACATTCACCTTATTTTGTGGTGGTTATTCTTTCCACTTACATTGATGTAGTCACTGTATATGTTGTTTTCTTGACTCTGTTCATTCTGCATCATTTCATACAAATACATGCTTTTCTGTATTCATATATTCCCCACTTCTTATAACACAGTAATATTCCATTACATTCATGTGCCACATTTTGTTTAACAATTCCAGTCAGTGGGTATAAACTTTGTTTCCAGTTCTTTGCTACTGCAAATGAGCTAGTGATAAACTGAAATAAACAGAAGGCTAAACCCTTGCCTCCATTTTAGGAATTCTCCTAACTGGAAGTTTTAAGCAATTGTTTTTGTAGCCTAAATTAAATTTAATTTCATAAGGATGAAGAAGAGGGGACCACAGGAACTTGAGTGACCATTATGTTACCCTAACCTTAAAAACAAAGCTAATTGTTATATGAAGGTGTATCTGATTAAATCCTGAGACAAAGAGGTAGAGAACAGAGGGCACAAAAATAGTGATGGCTACTGCTATCCTTCTGTACAAGACCAACGCCCACCATGTAATATTAAAATAATTTTTAATAAAAAAATTAATGTCAATAGATCACTTTCTGAAAAGGGTAGGAGAGGGTGGCTAATTTTGCTTTAGAAATCTCACTTCTTTTAGGGAATCAAACTCAGTATAGTATATCTTGAAATTATTTTCAAGAATATATTTGTCAGTTATTACTTCTTGTTTTTCTGATAAGAAAACATGTTATGGGGGCGGAGCCAAGATGGCGGCGTAGAAGCAGCAAAGCACCGCAGCTCCCACACAAACACACTAAAAAACTCATAAAATGGGACGCTAAACAGATTTTCAAGCTCCAAAACTCTCCACAAGACAGAAAGCACATCTGTTGCTACAGGCAGCTCAGCAGGCTGGGCTCTTCACAGCAGTCTGGGACCCGCGGCTGAAACCCCTGCCGGCTCAAACCCCTGCCGGCTCAGGCCCTGGGGCATCGGGCGGGGAACCACGGCGGCTGCACTGGAGGCAGAGTTACCACATTTATCAGGCCAGAAGACAAAAAGGCTAAGAGAAAGGTCAGTGGATTTTGCTAACTGGGGAGGAGAAGAGCTGGTCCGGCCAAACTGCTCCCAGGGCAAGGAGGCAGCGGGAGGCGGCTGTTGCAGCACGAACGGCTGAGAGCCGCGGCGGCCCCCACTGGACTGCTTCAGAGCCCTCGGCCTGCAGATAGCAGGGGGGCTGACTCGACCCATCGAGGCCAAGGGCTCTTGCGTTGA
>CM053593.1:121990533-122009470 GCA_028646575.1 Pseudocheirus occidentalis
CCCCCCCCCCCCCCCCCCCGTCCCCCCACCTTGTGGTTGGGACCTCTATAATTGGATGATCATTGATCCAGAGACTTGTGTCCTTATACATTCCCCCTCCCCCCAATTAGTTTTAGTATGTGGAACATTTGACGTTGAGTATTTGTAGAGTCTAATGGTATCACCTTTTGGAGAGTGATTTGTTCCAAATATTTTTTGTTGGTTCACTTGGGAGTCTCATGTTCAGAGTTACAGTTTTGAAACCAGCATTATTAGCATTTAACTTTTGAAAAGTGTTGGTAATAAACACTTTATGAAATGTGTTGAAGCAAAATACACATATATGATTTTAAGTGATTTCGTTTTTAGAACTACAATAACTTATGGGAAACTTAGAACAAGAAATTTAAATGCCAAGTAGTGGTACATTTTGATACTTGCCAAATTCTGTGAAATGAACTCAAGTTCAGTTTTTCACTAGTACTACCGTTTTAGCTCCAAAAAACAACTTATGACTATTGTGTGATATTTATAAATTCATGATCCAGTCTATGGCACTGTCACTTTTGAAAAATCCATCATAAAAATGAAAACCATAATGTAAAATTCTTTTATCTGGTCATAGTTTTTATATTTAATATTTAATTTATTGTAAGATTATTAAGATCACTGGATCACAACCTCTAAAATTTATTGCTATATGCATATACATTTTCTTACTAATATCTAGTTTTTAAATGTGTATGTAAAAGCAAAAGGAAAATGTTGACTATCTCTGGTTTTTCTTTCTCTTACAAAGGACAGTATCATATTTAACTTATCCCCAAATCTACATTAAATAATGTATATAAATATAAAGTGTATCATTGTAATAGCACATCATAATAAAAAAGAGCAGTAAAAAAGTTTCTTGAACTCCTTTTTCATATAGGTAAGTTGATTCTGAAAGATAGAATTTAGATCTTATCTTAAAAATGACTAAGCATAGATTTATCTCAGTGTCAGAGAACTCCTAAAACTGGAGTGCTCTACAGAAATATCTTGTTTCTCAGAGATATGAATGTGTAAAAAAGGTCACAGTGTCATTTCTAGAATCAGGAAGATGGCAGAGGAGACATAATCATCAAGTTCACTCCATTTTTCCATTGAATGGTTAAACAAATAATTCATGTTATTAAAAAAAAACTGAGCCTTTGGCTTCCTTACTCAGTGAGAACACCCTCAATGCAGATGGGCTCCTTTTTTGCAATGTGAGAATTTTTTAGAGAACCCTAAATCCAGGTCTTCCTGGGGGCAAGGCCTACTCTCTAGTCAGTCAACAGGAGTGTTGGTACACTTACTGTGTATCGGTCTCCTGCATGATATTCATGAAGTAATTATGAAAATTGATATGCTTTCATTATTATTTAGAGTTACTACGTATGAGAAGCAGTGGGTTTACTCAATCAACAAACATTTATTAAGCACTTAGGTCCAGCCTGTATTCAGAGACAAATGAAACAGTCCCTAGCCTCAAGGCGTTTTCATTCTATTGGGGCAAACAGAATTTACATATGAAAACCTATATGAAATATATTTAAAATAAATACTAGTTAATTTTTGTTGTTACAAGGGGTGGGGAAGCTGTATCAATTGTCCACATATTTCATAGTTCAGGAAAGGCTTCATGTAGTAGTTGTGGAATCAGCAAGATCAGGCTTTGAATTATGTCTGCAGTCCTTGCTGTCTTGTGGGACTCTAGACAAGGTACTTAACGTCTTTTATCTTTGCTTTCTTCATCTGTAAAATATTGGTAATTATACCTATAGTTCCTATTTCATAAGTCTTTGTGAGAATAAAATAAGATAATGTTGTAAAACGTGTTGTGGGCCTTGAAGCCTATATATGTCAATTGTTATAAAATTGACTCTGCTCTAGTGAGATGAGGCACAAAGAGTATGATTAATAGTAAAATTAATTGACCTTTGGAATGCCATCTAGATACTACTACTTATACCTTGAAATAGCTGATATATATGGGTCTGGTGCTAATTTTCTAGTTTAATTTTATTCTTGAGATCAAAGAACCTAGTTTGCCCATGATCCAAATTTTGAGTGATCTGCAAGGTTATTTTTATTATTGAAATACTTAATATTACATAGTAAAGGTGCTATAATTTATGGATTGTGGGAAGAATGATCAGTTTTGATATTTTAAAAGTGCTTTTTCAAGAGCATATACTGTATATAATGATAGGGAATGAGAATCAAGACTGTCTTAGGCTAATCATGCTTAAAAGCCTTTTTTTCTGTATAGCTGTCAGGAGACATGATTTAACCCTAGTCTATCTGAAATTGTATACTAAATTATGTTATCACAGGGTTATATTATATTTGTAAAGTGAAATATATTTGCATTGTGAAGATGTCCTTGAGAGCAGAATCATGATCAATTTTCATTAAAAGAACTACGTTTGGTTTTTTATCATTTTAGCTATATGACAACCCTGAGAATGCATTTTTATCACTGAGAGATGAAGATTGTGACTTAGCAAGCATGTGAACAAATGCCATTTATTGAATAAATTTTTCAGTACTTTAAAAGAACTTTGATTCATGTGTTCTGGATTTTCTCTCCATCATAAAATGATAGTTTCTCCATGCCTTAATTAGATACTTTCTCATAAATTTTTAGTGCCAAAAAGATTAAACTGATAGCCAAACTTCTGGTGCTAATCCTCTCAGAGCTTACCCTTGCTGGTCCTTTGATTGGCTTTGATGATATTAAAACCTTTCTTGAGTATGTAGTTTACTGGTGGGGGGGAGAACCTGGAGTTATCTTTACAACAGGATGAAGTATTATTAAAGTAAGATTTAGTTTAAAGATGTAGTTTTTTTAAAAGAAAAACTTGAGTATAATTTGCCTTCTATATAGGTGATAGAATGAAAAAGCTTCTAGCAGCTAGTCTTAACCTGTTAATTTACTGAGTGCTTTATTTAGTTTGCTCACCAACTTAAAAGTAATCTTTTCTCTCTTGGAAGAAACCTCTCTCCTCCCTCATATCCCTTCTCCCCCACCCCCCCCAGCCTCATGGCCCTCCAGTAAAGTACCTTATGAATTGCTGAGACTTTAAAGTAGATTTTTGGAATGATGTTGAGGCTCTCTTTAGTTTTTTGCCTTTTAATTTTGGTAGATTTTACTTACTGCACTTGTAGGGATTTTGGATATGTGAGTTATTTTTGATAGACTTATGTCTAAGTCTTATAACTTTAAAAAGTTCTTGATGCAAAGCAATAGCTTTCTCTTTAACACGATTCTTGGTTTCCACTTAAAACCATTCTGTAGTTTCTGAAATTTTTTATTTTTAACTAAACTTAATTGGTGCAAAGAAGTTTTTTGGTTTATTTTTTTTTCTTTTTGGAGGGGGGAATGCAGGGCAATTGGGGTTAAATAACTTACCCAAGGTCACAAGGCTAGTTAAGTGTTAAGTGGCTAAGCAGGATTTGAACTCAGATCCTCCTGACTCCAGGGCTTGTACTCTATTTACTGCCCCACCTAGCCTCCCCCAAAGAAGTTTTAATGTTAGCGATTGCAATACCTGCTGCTTCTAACCTAGTTTGCTGCATTGTTTCCCAAATGTCAGTGTTTACTGTATAAAGTAAATCCTTCCAAGCCTAGAGGTTAAGTCTTGGGGTATTTGAACCATTGAACTTATTTCCTCTGTCTTATTAATTTCTTAGTTTAATATGCCTCCAGCCTAGCTTATGTAAAGCAAAAAAATTTCTTCCTTCAAGAGATCAGTATCAGTGTTCTGATGTGGTAGTGAGTCACCTGAAGCAGGACTAGCACAGTGAGCTTGTGGATGTGGAGTAAGTGACTTCTGGGACTCTGCCAAGCCAAAGAGGTTTGAATAGTGTAGAGCACAGTGGGAGAAAGCAGACTAGTCTCAAGACAGCAGCAACTCCTGTTGTCAAACTCTGAGAGTTTGACTTACATCTTGTTTGGATAGTTGAAAAACCTTACTTTTAAAATATTTCTTGCCATTTGCTAATAAAGGTACTTTAAAAGGTTGTCCTGATAAAAATAGCTGTGTATATATCTGTACTAACTGTTCTCATCTCATGGTTAATGGAAATTGTTCTTGAACCTTTACAAAATACAAAGGAACTGAGGGTTTTAATTAACTTTTAAAAATATGGATAGTAGCCATCTTTGTTTTCCCTCAATTTGGGGTACTATTTGGTATTCTAAGGGAGGCAGAGAGAGTCATTTGGAAAAAGGCCTGGCTTTGAACTCTGAAAGATTAGAGTGTAAGTCTTGCCTTTGGCACATATACTAATTGTGTGACTATGGATAAGCCACTTTATCACTGGACCAAGTAGCTTTCTACCACTGTAAGTTACTCATGAATACAGATAGAGGAAGTCAGAATTTGTGGAGGGAATTTCCCTATATCAGGGAGACTTCCACGCAGATATAATCACAGGATCTAACAAAAAGGAAAAAACTCACAACAAAGCCAAGAAGGATCTGCTCTACTGAAAGCAAAGTTATTAATTAGGTAATCCATTTTTAAAGTTCTAATCTTAGTTATAAGAAAGAACAAGTTATTGTAGAATCATAGACCAAAGTTTGACAGTCTGTCAGTGTCGTGATTTTATAAATGAGAGTACCAGTTGTGATGATTTCACTGTTTCATTAGTTTGCATTATAATTTCTGATTCTCATACGCTGTGTTGTCAGTGAGAGCATGGTATAATGGGAAAAGTCATGGATTTGCAATCTTGAGTTTAAATCATATCACTGCCTTTGTGACTTGTGCAAATCATTTAACTTCTCCAGGCCTTAGTTTCTTAACCTGTAAGATGAGGGGTCTTGGATAGATGACATCTAAGGTCATTTATGATTTTGTGATTTTAATATGTCATTGGAATAGCTATAAATTGGAGTAGGCAATATATGAATTCAAGTCATAGTCTCACAAGGTGATTGAGCAATCTCTATGAGGAATCCTAACTCACTGTATCTCTTTTCCCGTCTCTCTTTCCCCACCCTTCTTTCTTTCTCCTTCCTCCCACCCCCATTTCCTCTTTCTTGTTACTCTTCCTCTCCCTGCTCCCTATAAAACTACAATGATTAATTTTGGGGTAGACCTTTCTCTCTCAGTGCAAACCTCTGACAGTTTCCCATGACATTATGCAGTATGTAAAAGAAAAATATAACTTTTCAATTATTATCTATTTTAGGGCAGGTCCAGTTAGTAAATATTAATTAAATTCTTAACATGGTCCAAGATCTGTGCTAAGGGCCAGGGATATAAAAATCAAAAACAGACCTGATCTCAAGGAGGTCATATTCTAATGTTAGAGACAACAGATAACTAGGTACACATAAAAACTATGTACAGAATAGATGGAATGTTTGCCTTTCCCAGGGTAAGACATGGAGACTAGGAAAAGCCGAGACTTGAAAGGAATCCAGGGAAGCTAAAATGTGGAGATGCTGAGGGGAAAGCATTCCAGGCATTGGGACAGAGCTGGAAGGTGAAGTTTCACGTGCCAGGAGCAGCAAGTAGACCAGTGTATCTGGTTTGTAGAGTGTGGAGGAGATCTGAGAAGTGTAAAAGAACATAAAAATGTAAAGGAATCAGCTCTAAACACCAACCTAAAGAACTTTAATTTGACCTTGGATAGGAACTGCTGGAATTTACTGAGTAGGGCAGTGTTGTCAAATGCAAATAGAAATGAAGGCCACTATACTATACTATACTATACCATACCATGCTTTACTATACTATACTATACTATACTATACTATACTATACTATACTATACTATACTATACTATACTATACACAAGGATTCCTGTCGGGCTTGTATTAACTTAGAAAACCACATATTAATATCTGTATTTTGTTTTATTTTAATTTATTTTGTTAAATATTTCTCAATTAAATTTAAATCTGGTTCAAGTCATGCTCCAGAGTGTTGGGGCTTTGTGTTTGACATCCCTGGAATAGAGGTTATGACAGAGTAAGACCTGTAGTTTAGAAAATTCACTTTGGTGATTGAGTAGATAGATTGGTATGGAGAAACAGTTGTGGAAGA
Organism: Pseudocheirus occidentalis; assembly: GCA_028646575.1. Classification (NCBI taxonomy): domain Eukaryota; kingdom Metazoa; phylum Chordata; class Mammalia; order Diprotodontia; family Pseudocheiridae; genus Pseudocheirus; species Pseudocheirus occidentalis. The sequence goes on from CM053593.1 coordinate 121,996,600, forward strand.
TAAAATAGTTAAATATTGCAATAATCCAGGTGAGAGATGATGAGGTGCTCTAACAGAGTGGTGGCTTGGTGAGTGGAGGGAAGGGGATGTCTTTGTGTGTGTATCTATCTTTCTATCTACATACATATATGAGAGATGTTGTGAAGATACAAATGGCAGGATTGGGCAATATATTAGATACAAAGGATGAGAGAAAGTGAGGATTTAAGGGTTACACCAATGTGGTAATAATAACCCTGTGTGACTAGGAGAATTGGTGGTGTCCACAATGGTAATAGGGAAATTGAGAAGAGGGGAGTGTTTCAGGGGAAAAGAATAAATTTCATTTTGGATGTATTGAGCCCACTTCAAGATATCCCAAAGGCACCTGGTGATTCGGGACTAGAACTTGGGAGAGAGACCACATCTGCATATGTAAATCTGGGAATTTTCTGCATAGAGAAGATAATTGAATTTACCAAGTGAAATATCATAAAGTTAAAAAGAAAGAGGACCCAGGACAGAGTCTTGAGAGAGACTTTATTTTTAATACATTTACCACATTTTTAAGATGCTTTAATTGTAATGACAACTTTTATTTCACAGATCATTCCTATGAGACAGAAAGGCAGCATTTTTGTAATTGTATGGATGAAAAACAGAGTCAAGGAAATTGAACCATTTGTCCATAGACATACATTAAGCTGACAGCAAAGCCAGGATTAGAATCCTGATTTTGTTTTCTCTTGTTGGTAAAACTAAACCATACTGCCTTTCTGGCTAGTTACTATTGTGTGTATGTGAGTAATAAAAGGTATTGCCATTTCATGACCTAGTGACTCATAGATTGTGTTTGTTGGGGTTGAATATTAGTTTCCTAAGATGAGTGGAATTTTAAAAGTTAAAAAAAATTGTTGTATTTGATCCTTAATAATGTTTACTTTATCTGCTAATCTAATAAAGAAAAAGATGAGTCACATAAATAAAAAACTAAATACTAATATATAAAAGTTTTCCCAGCTGATTTCTTAAAAATCAGAAGAAACCATATGATTATACAATAAAAGTAACTAATTAAAACTTAAATCAAACAGTTTACTTCAGTGAAAAAAACTAACTTGCAAACTGATATAGCATAAACCTAGAAGAGAATAATACTTGATAGTCTTGAATTATTTTAAAGTGGGAGAAAACAAACTTTCTCTCTTAAAAAATCTTGGAACCAAGCATTAAAGAAGTAGAAGATCTGCATCTGTTATGCATACCCCATTAATAAATAGAGGGCCAGAGGGGACCTCAAGATCATTGGATCTAGGCCTGGTTATTTAGTCAGGTAAATTATATCCAGGACAGCTGTTTAGTCCTCTCTTAAAGTCCTCTCCGCTCTTAAACTTTAGTACATTTTTTAGTTTTTTACATTTTTAATGTTCAGCCCTTCTTTCTTTAACATCTTTCTAAAGTTAAGGTCATAAATCTTTAAAATTCATCTCTTTTTTATCTTATTTGGACTTGATGTTACTATTTTATTCTTTTCTCTCTGTTATAAAAGTTTTCAATAAACATCTACATACATTCTCCTTGTCAAAAAAGAAGTAGAATTCTTGATAATATGTCTATAGTTTTAGTAGATTGAACTTGGATTATAAGATCTCAGTTCAAGTCTCAGTAATATTATCTCTGTCCATTTACTTCTCTGGGCCTCAGTTTCTGCATCTGTAAAATGAGAATGATGTATTATAAAATCTCTAAAGTCCCTTCCAATTCTTTGACATTCTATAATCAGATGTAGCCTGAAAGTGTTTTGAGGTTTAATTTGATAAAATCAAAACCTGGGCCACTTCTCCCTTCATACTATTTCTCTTGTTGATGTCTCAGTTTCCATGAATTTTATGCTGATCGTTCACAAATCTGTCTTATCCAACCATAATGTCAGAAGCACATGTTGGACCCTCAGGATCATGTATAAAGTCTTCTGTTTGGCATTTAAAGCCAAACGTGGGCCTTTCTAGTTTTTTTAATACATTATTCTCCTCTACATCTTCTATGATCCAGTGATACTGGCCTTCTTGCTCCACATAAGACATTCCATGTCTTGACTGCATTTTCAGTGGTTATGCTCCATGTCTGTAATTCTTTTCTCTCCTCACCTTTGTCTCCTGGCTTCCCTGATTTTCTTCAAGTCTCAGCTAAAATCCCATCTTCTACAAGAAGCCTTTCTTGTTTCTTCTTGGAAGTAATGCCTTCCCTCTGTTGATCATTTATAATTTATCCTGAATATATTTTACTTGTACATAATTTGCATGTTGTCTCCCCTATTAGTTCTTTGGAAGCTGGGGCTGATCTTTTGTCTTTCTTTGCATTCCCAATGTGTTCAGCATAGTGATTAGTATATTGTTGTTTTGTTGTTTCTCACTCTTTGTGACACCATGGACCAAGCATACCAGCTCTGTCCATTAGGTTTTCTTGGCAAGGATGCTGGAGTGATTTGACATTTTCTTCTGCAGTAGATTAAGGCAAACAGGTTAAGTGACTTGCCCAGGGTCACCCAGCTAGTGTCTGAGGCCAAATTTTAGCTCAGGTCTTCCTAACTCTGGGTCCAGTACTGTATCCACTAAGCCACCCAGCGGTCTTCAAGCATATAAATACTGTTGATTTGACTTGGTAAAGGTACAAGTTTCTTAAAATCAATAAGGATAGGAAGTAGACCGGTGATTTCATTACTTTACGGAACTTATTGGTGAGGGAACTCCCTCTGCTAATGCGCATTGCCACTTTCCCTGCAACTTATAGTTCTTGAGAGTAGCTTAGGGCACTAAGAAGTTAAGTCACTTGCCCAGGGCTTTATTGTCAGTTTGTGTTAGAGGTAGGATTTGATCAAAGGCTTTCCATCCCTCAAGGCTCTGTGTCTCACTCTCCTTCTAATTCTAATCAGTGACCAAAATTGAATTACATATGTATCTATAACCTACTAATCTTGTTTTAGCATAATTCTATGTGCATACAAGTATATGTTACATTGTCAGGCATTTCTGATATTTTCCTTTTTCCATACTTACCTTGAAGTTTAACTTTAAAAAAAAGTGGATTCAAATTATTATATTTAGCAGTCAAAAATGACCATTTTACTTGTGAGACCTTTTTGAATCCTGTTTCTATAAAATGATATATTATCTGCTTTTTTACTCTATAGCTGATTAGAAACAGTAATCTGAAAATAGAATAACCAGATGAAAATGGAAAAAAGTGAAAGCTGAATTCTTTTTGAAGGAAAGAGAAAGATATTGAAAAAGACAAATATTGTATTTAAAAGCAAATGTTCAGATGATCACCCTGAGTTGTCAAGGAAAGATTTTTATTCTATTCAATATCCAGTGTTTCAGAGGGCAAGTAAGTCTATAAACTTCATTGGTGGTGAACCCAGAATTTTGTTTAGTGCTGCATAATTTCATGGAAAATTACCTACCCTTCATAATCTGGCTCCCTCTTGTCTTTCTGGTTTTCTACCCTTTACTTTCTTACATTCATGTACTCTGTGATCCAGTGATAACTCTTTCACTGTACCAAGAATGAACTGAGACTGCATTTTCACTGCCTGCCCCCTAGGCCCTAGAAATTTTTCCCTCCTCAAGCTTCACCTGCTGTATTTCTCGGTTTCCTTTGAGTCTCAGTTAAAATTTCATCTTCTACAAGAAGGCTTTTCTGATCCTTCATAATAGAGTACCTTCCCTCTGTTATCATCTCTAATTTTTCTGCGTGTGTGTACACATACATAATCTATATGAATTAATACAGAGTTGCTTATATGTTGTTATCCTCTAATACTAGATTGTGAGTTCTTGAAGAACGGACTGTTTTGTTGTTGTTGTTTTGCCTTTCCTTGTATCCCCATAGATTAGTTCAGTGCCTGGCATGTACTAGGAGCTTAATAAATGCTTGTTGACTGAGAGTCACTGTAGAGTAATGAGGTGTTCCATAAAAGCTGTCATTGTATTTTAAAGCAGTAACATAAGTTGTAGAAAAATATTTTAAATCAAGGAGATTAACATGATGTGGCTATGATTTGGGTGAATATTAAGTAGGGTATATAGTAGATATGATTTCAAATAATCACAACACCCCTGAATTATATCTTATGTCAATGTTACACATAAAATTACCTAACCAGATTTGTTATTTAGTCATGGTTGACTTTTTCTGACCCCATTTGGCATTTTTTTGACGAAGATAGTGGAATACTTTGCCATTTCCTTTCCCATCTCATTTTATTGCTGAGAAGATTGAGGCAACCAGGATTAAGTGACTTGTCCAGGGTCACAGAGCTAATAAGTGTCTGAGGCCAGATTTGAACTCAAGAAGGTAAATCTTACTGCCTTCAGGTCCAGCACTTTTTCTATGGTGCCACTTAGCTGCTTTCTAACCAGATTTACATGTTAGCTGAATACCATGAGATAATTCAACTAGCTTTTATTTTGGCCAGGAAATTTAACTTATTTAGGCCTCAGTTTTCTTTTTCTTTTTTTCTTTGCCTTTTTTGGAGGGCAGTTCGGGTTAAGTGACTTGCCCAAAGTCACAGGGCTAGTAAGTGTGTCAAGTGTCTGAGGCCAGATTTGAACTCAGGTCCTCCTGACTCCAGGGCTGGCGCTCTACTCACTGTGCCACCTAGCAGCCCCTAGGCCTCGGTTTTTTAAACTGCAAGATATATAGATGAATACTCATCAAATGCCAGGGATTTTGCAGAAATTAATATTTTTATGTCACTTCACATATAGGATCATCAAAGAAAACTGTACCAAGAATGAGCTCAGTGTTATTAACAGATACCCTGGGCTGATTTTATTTTCTAGGTAGATTCATAGAGATAAGTAATCTCTTAGGTAACCCAGTGGATTTGGTAAACTCAAATCAATAAGTTGAATTTGGCTTGGAAGAAGCTGGACAAGGTGTTAGCAATTCAGGCATTCCACATTGGGTGAAACTGTTGCTATTGCTTTCTTTTAAACTATTATAATTATAGAATTTTTTGTTTCCGTTTAGGACTCAGTTACCACTGCATGTTAAGGATGATATTGCTTATAGTACCAGAGACAGTAAATGAGTGCTTTACTATAATATATCAATTTGATTTGCTACTTAATTGCTTATTAATTGATTGATATGTCTAGAACCGGTACTACTGCTGATGGGTCACATTTAGCTATTTAAAAATATTGTATCTTTTAAAAATATTTTAAATTACTCATTTGCACAGAAGTTTTGTTTGCTTACTTGAGTCTTTTACAATTGTCCTTTTTTTACTCTTTGTTTCTAATTTCTTAAAGCTGTGCCTTTTTGCTACTTCCAGTCCTCAGAATTCTGTACCAGAAATACGAGATTAAGAGAACAATATGAAGGAAAGTATCTGGTTATGGAATCACAGATTTTCAGAGTTTAAAGGTACTTCTCTACCAAGTAGTCCCCTTCATACCTGAGAAAGAATATCCTCTAAAGCATACAGAAAGAATGATTATCATTCTTTGAGGACTTCTGATGAGAAAGGGTAACCAGTACTTCTTGAGGTAGCCATTTAGCCCATTTGACTTTTATATAGCTTTATTTATTGGGGGGGTTCCTAAAGGAAGCTTCTGTTTGAGTATTTGTAACACCCACCTGTTATTCTTAGTTTTGCGCTGGAGGAAAAAAACAGAACAGGTTTAATCCATCCCTTTTCTACATTGACAGCCCTTTAAATACATGAAGACAACTGTGTTGTCATTTTCATCATCCCTTTTGCCCTCCCTTGCCTTTTCCTTATGCTTTTCTTCCTGGCTCTGTCTCTAATTAGATGTGGGACTTTGGATAAGTCATTTCATGTCTCTGAGTTTCAGTTTTTTAATATGAAAAACAGGAATTGAACTAGATAATTTGTCAGAATCCTGTGAGCACTAAAATTTTAGTATTCTGTGAAGAGACGTAGAAGGAGGGCCCTTTGTGGGATAAATGTGTTTCCTTGTTCTCAGTTTGGAGAATATTTCCCTAGAAGCGTGGAGTATAAGGAGGAAAACTATTTCACTGTAGTGAGAACTTTTATGTAAATAAACATTAGCTTGGTCATCCTGTTCTCCATGTTGCTGAGAATGCAAGGTCTGTCTGCTAGTTCAGGCTTGTTAAAATTTGCTTCAGCAAGCAATTGAAGTGGCTCCTCAGTGGTATGGCTGTACAAATATTCCTATCATTCTAGATTATTTATAATGTGCTTGTTTTCATAGGTACCAATTGGTTCAATGATGATTTAAGTTAGTAGGTATCTAAAGATTGGTTTGTAGCAGGAGATAGTCTAGGACTAGTGTATGTAAGTATGTATAGAATTTTGCAAATCTTAAAGCACTATATAAATTCCAATTATTAATTTTTACCACATATGCCCCAGATTTTCATTCACAAATATAAAATTTGAAAATTCCTACTTATGTCAGATGTTTTATATGAATTTTGAGGCACTTAAATGTTTTTAATTTATAAAAGAATGGGCGTTACTCTTTTTCAAATTGCATCTTAATTTTATCTCCTAAGATATAATGCAGAAATACTTTTATTAACAGAGAGATAATACTCTAAGATGACACATCACTGTCAAGAACTTTATTGCCAGAGGTAGAAATGACAGTTTGTAGAGGTATTCATTACTGAATATAGACTTTTTCCATATTACCCTTCAGGAGGCCACTCTGTCTCTCTTTCTCCTAAAGATGTTTGCTTAGGATTTTGTCCCTTTCTCTAAAAATTATCTGCTGGGCTAGTATGTAGGTTATAAAGACCTGATTTGTACTCCCAGATGAGGCCTAGGAGTATGGTCTATACTTATCATTTGTAGATACAAAAGATTATTACATTTCGCCCCCCCCTCCACAATTCTCTTTTCAAGGAAGATATTTTGAGGAACATGGGTAGGCATAATTTCAGTGGCATAATATTCTTCCTGAAATATTGATTTAAAACATGACTTTAGCTTCTAGTGCCTAATTCCCTTTTAATTCAAATTACCCTAAATCTATTTTGCAAGGCAGTCTTTATGTTACTCGCTTTCTGATTCCCTATCTTATTCCCAATGTAAACTATTCTAAGCTTTTTCTTCCTTCCTCGTTTCCCCTATACCTCTTCATCCTCCATTTCTCTTATCTTGTGTCTTTTTTGAAAAAATATTTGAGACCATTTGCCATGTGCTCCTTCTTCCATTCTTTTCATCTTAGAAACCTTTGCTTTTACCTCCCACTCTGTTCTTTTTTCTTTTAGTCTCTGACGAAGAGATGGTCTCCATCTCTTTCTCTGTGCCTTTACATTGGCCATTCACCATGTCTGTAACATACTCCCTCTTTACCTCTAACTCAGCCGTTCTTAACCTGTGGGTTGTGACCCCTTTGGGGGTCAAATGACCCTTTCACAGGGGTCACAGGGTCACCTAAGACCATTGAAAAACACATATTTCTGATGGTCTTGGGAAGCAAGACACTTCTCCTCTGTCTCCAGGCGGTTCTGCCTGCATGTAGATATGCCCAAGTATTAAAGGCATTAGGAAGGTTGAGAACTCTTTAAGATGTAGCTCACATACCATCTTCCTGATTCCACCGAAATGCTAGCTATTTTCTTCACAAACTACCCTGTATTTAACTGTTATACTTATCTGTATATATTAATTTTATGTTTATGTATTTTACACCTACTTGTTATTTTCTCCTATTAGAATGTAAACACCTTGAGGGCATAAGCTGATTCATTTTTGTCTCTGTGTCTACTGTAGTATAGTGCATAACACATAATAGGTAATTCATAAATGACTGTTGACAGAATAAAATAATGTGAAGCCAGAAGGAAATTTCAGAAACATCACTGTAGGTTGAGGTAGACGAGGGTGGATGTGGGAGAAATTCTCAAGTGTTAAAATATTTTATTTAATGATGTTCTTCTTACTTCCTTTGTACTTTTTTTTTTTTTTTTTTTTTTTGCTTTTTGGAGGGCAATTGGGGTTAAGCGACTTGCCCAAGGTCACACGGCTGGTTTTTGTGTTAAGTGTCTGAGGCCGGATTGAACTCAGGTCCTCCTGACTCTAGGGCCGGTGCTCTACTCACTACGCCACCTAGCCGCTCCTCCTTTGTACTTTTTTCCTTAGTTCGGTTCACCTTTCAGCTATTTGATTTTGTCCTAGTTTTGATTTCATACTTTTCATAAGATTCTGACTTCATTGTTTTTAGAAGTTTTTGACCATCTGAATCTTTTAATAGATGTTTGCACAGCCCTGTTTCTCTGCCTTTGCTTGATTCAGAGAAGATATATTAAGCACCTACTTACTATGTACAAGGTACAATACCATGCACTGGTAACAACAAAAACATTCAATTTACCAGGCACTGTACTTAGTACTGGAGATAAAAAGAAAGATAAGACAGCCCCTGTTCTCAGGGAGCCTGCAGTCTAATGGCGGAGAGACAGCATACAAGTAACAATTATAAGCACATTGTATGCAAGACATATAGGAGATAATCAGCAGAGGGATTAAGGGGATCAGGAAAAACTTCTTGTAGAAAGTAGTATTTTAGCTGAAATTTGAAGGAAGCCAGGGAAGTTAGGAGGCAGAGATAAGGAAGAAGACAAATATTTGCTCTTCTCCTTGCCTTCAAGAACCTTGCATTCTGTCTTGTATAATTATCATAATTTGTATATATGATGCCCTTCCTACCTTCAGAGATTATAAATTCCTGGAGAACAGGTTCTGTCTCTATGTACCTAGCACATAGTTTTGAGCCTTGCACATATATTGGCAGAACAAATCAGACCTATGAGTTCATGGGATGTGGAGAAATTCCTTCTGCTAAAGCCTGTCCAGAGCTGGTTGGTTAACTAAGATTCATACAGAGAGCTGAGAGGCTAAGTAATTACTTGTGCATGATTATGACACATGCATCAGAAAGGAGAATTGAACCCAGGTCTTTATGGGTCCAACACTGGTCCTCTATCCAATATACTATGCTGTTTCTTTCTCTTTGCAGAGTCTCAGTTTATTAAGTATCTCTTTAGTTGAATATTCTTTGCATATTAGTCAAATTTTCAGTTAAAATGTTCAAGTGGGGTTGCGCCTCAGACAACCTTCTACTTCTAGTGAACACCAAATGGCAGATAATGCCGGTGCTGCAGGAGGTGTGGGAGGCCCTGGGGCCCCGGAGTCAGAGTCCAGGGAGGGTTCTGTGGGGGCTTTGGCAGTGGGGGCTGAGGTTGAGGCTGGGTCTGTGGTCGTGGGGCCTGGGGAGGAAAGGCCGAAGACAAGGAGTGGGTTTGTGTCCCTAAGCTGGGCCAGCTAGTCAAGGACATGAAGATCAAGTCTTTGGAAGAGACTCCCTTCCTATCAAGGAGTTTGAGATAATAGATTTCTTCCTGGGATCTTCGTTGAAAGATGAGGTTCTGAAGATCATGCCTGTTCAGAAACAAACTAGAGCTGGACAATGTACCAGGTTCAAGGCTTTTGTTGCCATTGGTGACTACAATGACCATGGTGGTCTGGGTGTCAAGTGCTTCAGGGAAGTGGCCACAGCTATTCATGGTGCTGTCATTCTGGCCAAGCTGTCCATTGTTCCTGTGAGATGTGGCTACTAGGGCAACAAGATTGGCAAGCCTCACACAGTGCCCTGCAAGGTTATTGGGCCATGTGGGTAAGTTCTGGTGCACCTGATCCTTGCCCCTAGAGGTATTGGCATTGTCTCAGCTCCTTTGCCTAAGAAGCTCCTGATGATGGCTGGAATTGATGACGGCTACACTTCTGCAAGAGGCTGTGCTGCCACTCTGGGCAACTTTGCTAAAGCTACCTTTGATGCTATCTTCAAAACATACAGCTATCTAAAGCTATCTAACCCTAGACCTGTGGAAGGAGACTGTTTACTAAGTTTCCTTATCAGGAATTCACTGATCATCTTGTAAAGACTCACACTTCCATGTCTGTCCAGAGGACCCAGGCAGCTGCTATGGTAACCACATAGATTTTTTTTTTTTATAAACAAATAAATTGAACTATGCCTGCTTAAAAAAAAATGTTTAAGTGGATATAATCTTCATCAGTATGGTTATTTCTTTGAACAATTCAAATTTTAACCCATCTGTGTTTGATCATCCTATAAATAATGTTGAAAAGAATTTATTAAGTCCTGACTGTGTGCAAAGCACTTGCTAAGCACTAGGGATACAAAGCAAGGTGGTCCCTGCTTTAGTGGAACTCAAATTTCTAATGGGGTAGACCACACTTACAGGACATTTCATTTGCAAGTCTAACTGAAGGTCCTGTAATCCTTAGGACATAATAGCAAGTCAAAGAGTCACTGGATGAGCCTCTGCAGTGAACTTATGTGAGGGCAAAGACAAATTACACAGAATATGCCAAGCAAATCAAACCACCACCACCTCCTCTCAGACACCAATAAATATAGCCTTTATTATTCCACTGACATAACTATATCCATTTCTGATCTTGAACCATTGGATAGTACCAAAGACTTTTGCCTTTGAGAACTTAATTGTCAGTACCTCTATAGGTGTTGATTCTTTGGATGATGGCTGTGGAGGTTAGAGCAGAGGGACTGGGGGTGGGAGTATGGCTGGTGGTCTGGGAGCAGCACTGCTGTTGCTAGGATTCACCTGCCTATTGATCATAATTGATTAGTAGTAAATTTTGATACTAGTGAGCATTATGGGCTCTTTCTGCACAGGGTTTGCTACCCTCAGTGATGACTTCTGATGCCAGACTTGAACCATTGTTGATATTTTTGCTCTTCCTAGGGTTCCCGGGCTTGAGGTGTTACAGGCTATATTTATTGGTGTCTGAGAGGATGGTGGTGGTTTGATTTGCTTGGCATATTCTGTGTAATTTGTCTTTGCCCTCACATAAGTTCATTGCAGAGGCTCATCCAGTGAGCTGGAGACCTCATTATATTTCTTTTAACATGAGTTTATCGTTGAGGTACAAGGGGTATCCATTATGCCCTTCACTCATGGTTCTCATGAATCCTCACAGCCAAACTTCTTTCCCTGACTGCTGTTGTTTTATTTTTGATATTTCCTACTGAAATGTAAGTTCCTTAAGGGCAGAGATTGTCTCACAGAGATTGTTTTTGTATCCCCATTACCTAGCAGATGGCCTGGTATGTAGTGGGCACTTAATAAATGTATTCATTCATTTTTGCCATGTGACTAGCCTATTTTCTGTTTTTCTTTCCCCAACATATTTCTTTGATGATATATTTTGCTTTTCTGTTCATAATTTCCTTTTTGTTCCAAGTTATATTCAGCTCATTTTCATTTATTTGGAGACTATAGTATCCCATATCTTATAGACTCACAATCCCTCCAAAATATTGTTGCTTTAGCTAGTTACCTGTTCCATCATTGAAAGCTGGTAGGTGGTTGGTATTGATGGTGCTGGGGATGGAGGGCCCTGATAGGAGCAGGGCCAGTGCTCTGAGGGTTACTGCTATTCCCAGGCTTCAAGATCAGAGTCTTTCTCTCATATTTGCTGTCTTCTGCATTGTATTTCTGCCCCACAAATATATATGATCCTTTCTCATCTCCATACTTTTATTGTCTGTAATTTTAGTTGTTTTTCCTCTACCTTTTAAAAAACACTTAAAATTAAAATTTTTTTACTCTGAATTGAATGAAAACACAAAAAGAACATTTCTGCATGCAAAGAACAGAAAAGTATTTATAGAAGCTTTGATTTTTATTTACAGCTTATGTATGATAAATTCAACAAGATATTTTCAAAGTCGCTTTTATGCATTTCCTTCTGAAGTTCTCTTGTGCGTATTTTTAAAAGTTTTTTTTATTTTTAGTTTTCAACATTCACTTCCATAAGTTTAAAATTTTTTTTCCCCTTCCCACTCCAAGATGGCTTGCAGTCTTATAAAGGCTCTACATATATGTTACTATTAAACATTTTCACATTAGTCATGTTATAGAAGAATTATAATGAATTACAACCATGAGAAAGAAACAAAACAAAACAAAAAATAGTCTGCTTCGCTCTGCTTTCAGACTCTATAGTTCTTTCTCTGGATGTGGATGGTATTTTCCATCATGAGTCCTTTGGAATGTTTTAGGTCCTTACATTGCTGAGAAGGGCTAAGTCTATCAAAATCAGTCATCGCACACAGTGGCTGTTACTATATACAATGTTCTCCTGGTTATACTCACTAGATTCAGCATCAGTTCATATACGTCCAAGTTTTTCCGAAGTCGACCTGTTCATCATTTCATCATTACATTTATATACCACAGCTTGTTCAGCTATTCCCAGTTTGATTGGGTATCCCCTCAATTTTCAGATCTTGGCCACCACAAAAAGAGCTGCTATAAATATTTTTGTACATTGTGGGTCCTTTAAATTCTTTTGCACGTTTTAAAAAAGGTTTCAGTGATTTTTTTTTTTTTTGGTGTGACAACATTATTATTAGCTTTCCTCTCCCATTCTCTCTCCATTAGAAGAACACAACCCTTGTAGAAAATAAATTCCTTTTTTATTTTTATTTTTTTTTGCTTGGTCCAAAAACACATGTTTCATTCTATACCGATTCCATCACACTTTTTTCAGGAGTTGGATAGCAGTAGGCATCAATCATCAGTCTTCCTCCAGAGTACTCGTTGACTATTGTCTTAATCAGAAATTTTTAAAAAGTTGTTTTTCCTTATATTATTTTTATGGTATAATTTATTCTATTAGTTCTGTATTCTTCCTCCTTTTTACCTGTCAGATTCTTTTTTAAAAAGTTAATTATTTTATTTATTTTCTTGTTTACTTCATTCATTTCCGCCAGATTTTGAGTTACAGAATTTTCTTCCCATCTTTCCCCCACCGTCATACCCCAAAACAGGGATCCCA
>CM053593.1:122009970-122028736 GCA_028646575.1 Pseudocheirus occidentalis
GATATTATTTATAGCCCTTTGGGCATAGTTCCAGATTGCCCTCCAGAATGGTTGTATCAGTTCACAGCTCCACCAGCAATACATTAGAGTTCCAATTTCTCCACATCCTCTCCAGCACTTGTCATTTTCCTGGTTTGTCATCTTAGCCAATCTTGACTCACTTCTTAAAGAGAACTATTCATCGAATGGGTGTTCCTTCACTCAAAGTGAAAACCTGAAAAAGACCTTAGCCTAAAAGGCCCAGGGTCGCCCATTGCATCCTGGGTCATCTCCAGTTGTCCAGATGAGTATCAGGCCACTGGACCCAGACACCTCACTTTCTCCTCCAGACAAGGAAAAAGTGAGGTTGGTGACTTTGCACAATCCTCCCTCACTCAAATCCAAGTCAACTGCAAATCATGTCATCATCTCCCTGATATCATAGTCCTCTTGGAGAACAAAGGACAAACACAATATGCCCACTAACTATTCATGTCCTTCAAAAGACCTTTTTTAGACTCTCTTCTCTTTCCCCTCTATACTTTCTCATATGATGATCTAATAAGCTCCCATGATTCTAATTATCATCTCTATGCAGATTAATTCCCAGACCTATACATCTAGCCCTAGTTTCTTTCCTGTTCTCCAGTAACATCTTAAATTGAATGCTTCACAAGTCTCTCAAACTCAGCATGTCCAAAACAGAAATTATCATTCACCTCCAATCCTTCCCTCTGAACTTCTCAACTTTGCTAATACTGCTGGAAGCACCACCATTCACCTAGTAACTCAGGCTCACCACTTTGGTACCATCCAAGGCATCAAAAGCATCTAGGTGGTACAGTGGGTGGAATGCTGGGCCTGGAGTCAGGAAGACTCCAGTTCAAATGTGGCCTCAGACACTTACTAGCTATATGATCCTGGGCAAATCACTTAACCTCTGCCTCAGTTTCCTCAACTTTAAAATGGAAACAAAAGTAGCACCTACCTCCCAGAGTTTTAAGGGTAAAATGAAGTAATATTTGTAGATTACTTTAGCATAGTGGCTGGCACACAGTAGGCACTTAATAAATACTTGTTCCTTTTCTCTTTCCCCTCAGCCTCAACTTCTGACACATCCCACATACCTAAACCACTGCCCAATCTTGTCCATCTCTTATATTCACATACTTCACTCACACAGTCATCTTAATCACTTTTTGTTTGGACTACTGTAATAGCCTTCTGAATAATTTCCCTGCCTCATTTTTTCCATACTTTACTCACCAGCCTAGGACTGTTCTAAAACATACATCTGACCATATCATGCAAATGAGCTCCACTGGCTCCTTATTATCTCAAAGATCAAGTAGAATCTTGCTTAGCATTTAAAACTTTCACATTCAGGTTTCTCCATATATTTTCAATCTTTATTTACACTTCATTGTCCTCTTTGCATTCCATACTACAGAATAATGGCCTATTATTAACTTACAGTTCCTTGAAGATAATACTACCTCCTCTCTTTGTACTAAGTACCTCCACACCTGGAATGCTCTACCACCTCACTATCTCTTAGTTTTCACGGCTTCCTTGAAGATTAATTTCAAATCCTACCTACTGCAGGAGACCTTTCCTGTCAACCTATAACCCCAGGCCCCAGCTGCCTTCCATCACTCTATATATCTTGTATCTTCCAAGATGTTTAAATGCTATCTCTCCCCATTAGAATGCAAGGTCCTAAAGAGTAAATACTGCATTTTTGCCTCTCAATGTATCCTTAGCATTTAGCATAGAACTTCGCATATACAAAGTACCTAATAAATGCTTACTGACTTACTTAACACAGGGTACACATACATAATATTGTTTTCTCTTACACAATGTGAACAATACATTAATAACTTTGGGAAGAATAATGAAAATGTTCTCAACACATGAAAGTTTTTTCACATATCAGCATAGTTTTATTAACTTTCTTGAAACCCTATCAATTTTGTTGTTCAATTGTTTTCAGTTGTGTCCAACTTCATGACGCTATTTGGGGCTTTCTTAGCAAAAATGCCAGATTGGTGTGCCATTTCCTTCTCAAGTTCATTTTACAGATGAGGAAACTAAGGTAAAGAGGGAGCCCAGAGTCACACAGCTAGTTAAGTTGTCCGAAGCCAGATTTAAATTCAGATCTTCCTGACTCCAAGCCTGGTGCTCTAGTCTATTACTTATTTGGAGTTTTTCCATTAGAAAGAAGTCTACAGAACCTTTAAATATCCGCTAAGTTAGATGCCATAAAAATAGCCAACACATCCCAGGACAAAGTACCAGTAAAAAAGCATTACAATTCACAGAATACAATGTCTAAGAAGAGGGGCAATAAAATAATCATTTCCTCATATCTCTTTAAACAAATACACAGAGTATGCTTAATAAATTATATATAATTAAAAAAAGAAAGTAGCATGATGCAGTAGACAGAGCCTGGCCCTAGAGCTGGTATTTACTAACTTGGTTTCCCTAGACAAATCATTTAGTCTTCCTGGGTCTCAGTTTTCTCATTTGTAAAATGAGGGAGGTTGGACCAGATGACTTCTAAGGCTCTTTTCAATTCTGGGTCTATGATCCTGAGATAAATTTAACTTCACAGATATTTTAGATACTCAGATAAGATTCCTGGAAGTATCACAACTCAAAATATTTATTAAGTACTCTATTATTCTAAGTGCAAAGCACTGTATTGGACTAGGAACACAAAAACAAAAAGGCAATAAACAATACATACCCTTAAACTACTTTTATTCTGCTGAAATAGATTAGATAAAAGAGGTAGAATAAATGGAGTCTTCCTTAAGTAGCATCTATCTAAAACTATCAGCAAGTATTATATGTAATGGGGATAAGCTAGATGTATTACCAGTAAGATCAGGGGTAAAACAAGGATGTCCACTATCACCCCTCTTATTCAAGTTGGTACTAGAAATGTTAGCAGCAGCAATAAGAGAAGAAAAAGAAATCAAAGGAATTAGGTTAGGCAAAGAAGACACTAAGAGATTAAGCTATTACTCTTTGCAGATGATATGATGATATACTTAGAGTATCCTAGAGAATCAAGTAAAAAAAAAACTACTTGAGTAATAAATAAACTTAGCAAAGTTGCAGGATATAAAATAAATCCACATAAATCTTTGGCATTCCTATATATTTCTAACAAAGTCCAACAGCAAGAAATAGCGAAATTCCATTTAAAGTTACTGTAGGGGCAGCTGGGTGACACAGTGAATAGAGCACCGGCCCTGGAATCAGTAGGACCTGAGTTCAAAGCCAGCCTCAGACAACTGACATGCTCAGTAGCCATGTGACTTTGGGCAAGTCACTTAACCCCAATTGCCCCTCCAAAGTGCAAAGAAAAAGAAAAAAAAGTTACTATAGACATCATAAAATATTTGTGAATCTACCTGCCAAAACAAACACAGAAACTATATGAACACAATTATGAAACACTTATCACACAAATAAAGTCAGATCTAAATAACTGGAAAAACACCAGTTGTTCATGGCTAGGTTGAGCTAATATGATAAAAATGACAATTTTACCTAAATTAATTTATCTATATAGAGCCATACCAAGAAATCTACCAGAAAGTTATTTTATAGAGCTAGAAAAAATGGTTACAAAATTCAGCTGGAAGAATAAAAGGGAATTAATGAATTCAATATTGATAATTCAAATTAATGAATTAAAATTGATAATGAATATCAAGGGAAGTAAAGAAAAGAAATGCTAGGGAAGGTGGCCAAACCATACCAGATTTTAAACAGGATTACAAAGCAACAGCCATCAAAAATACTTGATACTGTCTGAGGAATACAATAGTGGATCAGTGGAATAGATTAGGTACTTAAGGCACAGCAATGACTATAGTAATCTGTTTGACAAACCCAAAGACCCTAGCTCCTGGGACAAGAATTCAGTATTTGACAAAAACTGCTAGGAAAACTGGAAAATAGTATGGCAGAAACTGGGCAGAGACCAATATCTCACACCATGTACCAAAATAAAAGTGTAAATGGATACATGATGTAGATATAAAGGCTGAGACTGTAAGCAATCTGGGGGAGCAAGGAATAGTTTACTCATCAGATTTATGGAGAAGGGAGGAATTTATAACCAAACAAGAGATATAGAGCATTACAAAATGCGAAATAGATCATTTTGATTGCATTAAACTGAAAAGTTTTTATACAAATAAAGTCAATGTAACCAAGATTAGGAGAGAAGTGGAAAACTGGGAATTTTTACAACCAGTATCTCTGAGAAAGGCCTCATTTCTAAAATATATAGAGAACTGAGTCAAATTTTTAAGACTATAAGTCATTCCCCAATTGATAAATGATCAAAGGTTATGAACAGGCAGTTTTCAGAGGAAGAAATTAAAGAAATCTATAAGCATATGCAAAAACGCTTTAAATCACTATTAATTAGAGAAATGCAAATCAGAACAACTCTGAGGTACCATATCTCACCAGTCAGATTGGCTAAGATGACAAAACTAGAAAATGATAAATGCTGGAGAAGGTATGGAAAAACTAGAACACTAATTCACTGTCGGTGGATTTGTGAACTGATTCAACCATTGTGGAGAGCAATTTGGAATTATGCCCAAAGGGCTATAAAAAAAGTACATACCCTCTGACCCAGAAATACAACTTCTAGGGCTGTATACTAATGAGGTCATACAAGAGGGAGGAAGATGTGCTGGCACAAAAATATTTATAGCAGCTCTTTTTGTGGTAGCAAAGAACTGGAAATCAAGAGAATGTCCATCAATTGGGGAATGGCTAAAAAAGTTGTGGTATGAATGTAATGGAATACTATTGTGCTATAAGAAATGAGGAGCAGACAGACTTTCATTATATCCTGGAGAGACATATGATCTGATGCTGAGTGATGAGAGTAGAACCAGGAAAACTTGGTACACAATTATAAACACATCATTATATGTGATGACTAACTTTGATAGACTGGGCTCTTCTCAGCAATGCTAGGTTATAAGACAACTCCAAAAGACTCATGATGGAAAGGATATCCATATCCAGTTTGAATGCTGATTGAAGAAAACTATTAGCTCTCTTTTGTATTTTGCTTTGTTCCTTCTTTCTCGTTGTTCACTTCGTTGGTTATAACTCTTCTTTACAACCTGACTAATGCTTAATGCAATGGTATTTGTAATGGGGGAAAGGGAGAACAGGGAAGGAGAGCGAAAGGGAGAAAATTTGGGATTCAAGGGATGGTGGAACTGACTGTTGTAAACTAAAAGTAGACAAACAAATTCAACAAAATAATTTTTTTTAAAAAGAGGCAGATAAAAGAAGCAGTGCATCCCCCATAACTGAGTCTTGAAACAGAAGCTGGATGTTCACTTTTCAGATATTGCAGGAAGGACTCTTGTTGAAGTATTGACTAGACCAACTGAGGGTTATGAGTGGAGTGAAAGATATGCTTATGAAGGTAGAAAGAACAGGATTTGACAGCGTTTTAGATATGTGGGATAAGTGAGAGTGAGAAGTAGAGGAGAGGAAGGGAAGGAACATGCATATATTAATCCCTATGTCAGGCACTGTGTTAAGTAGTTTACAAACATTGCCCCATTTGATCCTCACAACCTTGTGAAGCAGGTGCTGTTTCTCCCATTTCACAGCTGAGGAAATTGAGGCAGACAGAGGTTAAGTGACTTGCCTAGGGTTACACAGCTAGTAAAAATGAGGACACATTTGAACTTAGGTCTTCCTGACTCGAGGTCCCATATTCTATTCACTCCGTCACCAACCTGTCTAGCAATACCAGACCTCAAACTATACTACAAAACAATAATAATCAAAATGATATGGTGCTTATTAAAATAGAGAGGTTAATTTTTTTAACTGAAAAGTCTATAGGCAAAATAAATTAGATACAAAAACAAACATCATGGTAATATAGTGGGGATAAATTCAAAGACTACAGGTGTAAGGACTTATTAATCAACAAAAACTGCTGGGAAAAATGGAAAGCACCTTGGAAAAAACTAGGTATGACATATAGACCAATATGTCATAGCACATACCAATATAAGCTTCAAACATTTACATGACATATATTAAAATTCACATCATAAATAGAGAAACAAAGAAGAAAGTGCCTTTTACATTTATGGACCAGGGAAGAATTCACAACCAAATAATGGATAGACAGCATCATGGGAGATGAAAAGTACAATTTTGATTATATATAACTAAAAACCTTTTGTACAAACAAAATCTATACAATTAAGATTATATGGGAAACTGCCAGATCTTTGCAACACTTTGTTTATCAAAGATACATACACACACACACACACACACACACACACACTTCAAATTTATAAGTCATTACCTAATAAATAAATGGTCAAAGGACAAGAAATGGCACTTTTCAAAGGAAGAAATCCAAGTTACCAACAAGCACATTTTAAAAATCTTTGAATAATAGGACAAATGCAAGTTAAAGCAGCAACTCTATAGTTCTCTCATACCTACCAGATTGGCAAAAATGACAAAAAGGAAAATGACCTTTGTTGGAGTGGATATGAAAAAGTAAGTATACTGATGAACTGTTGGGAGAGCTGTGAAATGGTCTAGACATACCAGAAAGCTATTTGGAACTACTGCCCCAAAGTCACTAAAGTGTGCATGGCCTTTGATCTAGTAATATCACTATAATGCCTCTACTCCAAAGACATGGAAAAAAAAAAAAAAGACCTGTACATACAAAAACTCTTTTTGTTACAAAACTGGAAACAAAGGGGAACGTCCATCAAATTGGGAATGGCTGAACAAATTACCATATATATAAATGTAATGGAATGTTACTGTGCTATAAAAAAAAGAAAAAAAGTGAGTTTCAGAAAAACCAGGGAAGAAATGTAGTCAGCAGAATCAAGAGAACAATTTAGATGATAACAACTACAAAGAAAAACACTTTTAAAGGATTTAAGAACTCTGACCAAAGCAATGAGGAATCAAGATTCTAGAGGACCTACCAATGATAAAGCATACTACCAACCCTTTTGACAGCATACTACCAATCCTCCTGACAGTGGGGCAATGAACTCCTGAGGCAGAAGACATAAAATTTCACATAATATAAAATTTTTATTTTTTTTGCTTGACATCATATATGTTATGCGATTTTGCTTTTTCTTTCACTTTCCAATTTGGCAAAGGGGGAGTAAGAAGTGGGTTATGGATTATATCCCCCCCACAAAAAAAGGACCAAAGGGTAACCAAAGCATTTTTAAATGCATAGAAAACAGACAAGTACAATAGTTTTGAAAACTAATGTGATTTTATTATATACTTAAAAAGAAAAGCAAGAAGTACATAAGAGATTTCATTTCATATACAATCCTCTTTTTTGATATACTATGTATACTGAAATGCATATCTTATTTAGCATTTCTAAGGTTGCAAATTTTTTAAATATCAATAATGCTGACTTAAATAGTCATAAAATTGGACCTACTTTTTAAGCACTTACTGTATTGACCACCTACTGGTTAAATTATCACTTAGCAGCCAGTGTTGAGAGAGTACATTATTACAAAAAGTACTTCAATTCTTTTTAAGGACACCTACTTAATTAAGAACTCTCCTCCCAATTCACTTCAAAAACATGTAACCTCAACCAGAATAACTGACGAGAAACAACTGACAGAATTTAATTTAGATTCCCATTAATATTAACTACACACAAATACATTTCATTCATTACAAACTTCAAGACTAACATTTTTACTTTATTTCCTAAGACCTATTCTAAATATACATTCAATACAAAATGACATACACAACTCATTTTCAAAGTTTCTTCACTAAATAAAACTCTTAAGTGTACATTCCAAAACTCCAAAATGCTTCAATTTTATAGAATACAACCCCTCTACAACTGCTTATTCTGAATGATTCTAATTTACATCCTATACCCACCAATAAATAGTTTGCTGAGCAGAAAATAAACAAACACACCTTGGACTTGAAAAATGTCTACTTAGGGCTATACACAAATAAGAGTTCAGTCTCATTAAACACCAGACAAGTCTTTTGTTTGGAGAGCCTTTCAGCTAACCACAGCTACCTAAGATAAGGGAGGGAAATAGTATTGTAGAACTGAAAGCCAGCACTGATTTAAAAGGAAAAAAAATCTGGTTCAATTCTCAAAAGAAGCAAGGAGGATGGGGATAGAGAAAACTCTTTACCAGAAAGATGTTGAATTCTGAAACTTGGTAATTGTTGTAGAACTGGAATATGACAAAGAAAAATTACTATGTACTGCAGTACAAACAAAAGTAATCTATGTTAGAGAAACTAAAACCAATAAGCACAATAATTCATTGGCTTACATTTTCATGTCAGATTCTGATTTTTAAAAGCTAATCGATCTCTGTGGTATTATCTTTAAAATTGTTCATGCACAGATATTTTATTAAAGGACAATGATAAACAGCATACATAAAGCAAATGATTATTTGGGTTATAGTTTTGTTTTGTTCCTGTGATGTAATTGGTAATGGACAGCGTCCCCCTTGAAAACTAGTGCTAAGAGGCAGCACTTGGGGGAGGGGTGAGTTCCTGTAAAATATATAATTGTTTTCCTTTGTAATATTATGTATTTTATACATTTAAAGACATTATTTTGGGATGCAGTCCACAATGGTCACCTAATTGCCAAAGAGACATAAGAATGGCACAGAGGAAAGAATACTGACTCTGGAGTCAGGATCTGAGTTCAATTCGAGATGCTGATGTGAGCTGGGACACATTACTTAACTTGTCGGATCACACTTTCTTCATTTGTAAAGTGAGGTGATTAAATTAGATGGGCTACCTAGGTCCCTTTAGATTCTAGGTTGAAGAGCCTATTCTGCCTATACAGACTGCCTTAGTCAAGCAGCCAATAATATTTTATTAAGAGCCTACTATGTGCCAGGCACAATTTGAGCATTAATGATTCAAATATGACAAATAGTGCCTACCCTCAAGGAGTTTACAATGTAATGGGAGAAGAGAACGAACAACACACACACACACACACACACACACACACGCGCGCGCGCGCTCTCTCTCTCTCTCTCTCTCTCTCTTTTTCTCTCTCTCCCCAAAAGGGAGGAAAGGGAAGAGAAGGTACCTGGCAAGAGAGAGATGATGGAGTCAGGTCCAAACGAGCACACATGGTGGGAAATCATGAGATGGCTACCCTGAGAGCCTTCTTTAAATGGAGGCTTTTGGGAAGAGTTCTTTACTCTGCATTCCAGCTCTTAAGTCAGAGGGGTAGAGGGCACTAAGAGTACTGAAGAGGTTTAAGTATTTTTTTTATTGTTTTTTTTTTGGAGGGCAGCTGGGGTTAAATTAAGTGACTTGCCCAAGGTCACATAGCTAGTTTTTTGTGTTAAGTGTCTGAGGCCGGATTTTAACTCAGGTACTCCTGACTCCAGGGCCGGTGCTCCATTCACTGCGACACCTAGCTACCCCTTGAAGAGGTTTAAGTATTAAGAATGATGCAATCCTGGAGAATGATGCTCCTAGATTATGAAATTTCATAAAGTCCATTCCAGAGAAGTACAGTGAATCAAAGAATCAAAATCTAGACTAGTCTAGGATATACAGTAATTAAGAAAAAAATCATAAAAGAATCTAAATGATGAAAAAGAATGCGGGAAAGAAATCCTTTTTAGAAAAAGGTGCAGAGAATTTTTTAACACACTACCAAAAGCAACTGAAAATGAAGAAAGGAATGAGGGTTTAATTTGACCACAACTGAGAAGGAAAAGAAAAGAGGGAAAAAATTTAGATAACTAGATAAAAGTAAAAAAATAGAAAGTATTGCTTATAGTCTCTGGGAGTTGCCTGGGGCACTGATATATTAAGTGACTTAACAATGGTAACATATTGCAGGCATACCTCATTTTATTGCACTTCTGAGATAATTTTGTTTTTCTCATGAAGTTTTGTGGCAACCCTGCCTTAGAAAGTCCATAGATGTCATTTTCCCAAAAGCATGTGCTCACATTGTGTCTTTGCGTCACTTTTTGGTAATTCTCATAATAGTCAAACTTTTTTTTAATTATTATATCTGTTATGGTAATCTGTGATTCATGATCTTTGATGTTATTACTATAACTCCTTTGGGCCAACACAAACCATGCTTATATAAAATGGTGAACTTAATAAATGTTGTTTATGTTCTGACTACTCCACTGACAGGCCAATCCCCCATCTTTCTCACTCTCCTTGTTCTCTATTCTCTGATACACAACAATACTGAAAAATATTACGTAAATTTGGTTGATAACACAGTAGCTGGGTTCAATTTTTAAAGTAGTTCTACTGTGGATAAAATGTTATCAAAGTCTTATATTAAGAAACTGCCATGAGGGAAGGGGGGAATCCAAGATGGTAGAGTAGAGACAGAAACTCACCTGAACTTTCCCCAATTCCCCTTCAAACAACTTTAAAATAACAGCTCAAGACAAATTCTGAAGTAGCACAAAAGAGCACAAAAAGATCGGATGAAACCATTTTCCAGCACAAGACAACTCAGAAAATTGGCAGAAAAGGTCTGTCCCACTGGGGTAAGAGTTAAGTACACTTCAGTGCAGGTTGCACAAACACAGGTACCCTGGCAAGTCAGAAGTAGGGGACAACTTGGGAACAACTGAAGTTTTGAGGGCTTCAGGAGCTCTCAGCCCACAAACGGTCAGAGGGTCAGACAATTAATTGATCAAAAGATTACAGGGGTCCCTTTGCTATCTGGGAGAAAGCAAAGAAAACAAGAGCCCCATTAGAATCATTCACATTTGACATACAGGATTATCTGGGTGTAGGACTCTGTTGCACTGCCCATCCTCAGATCCAGGACACAGTCCCAGAGCAAGAAAGAGTACTAGTACACCAGAGCTTGTAGCCACAAGAATTCAGAAAATTAATTCAGTTTATCAATTCTACCTCATAGCCAGACTCAAGAATAGCCAGGAAGAGCCTCTCCTTTCCCTCCTCCCCAAGACAACATGCAGTCTGATACAAAAATATTTATAGCAGCTCTTTTTTGTGGTGGCCAAGAATTGGAAATTGAGGGGAAGTTCATCAATTGGAGAATGGCTGAACAAGTTGTGGTATACGAATATAATGGAATACTATTGTGCTATAAGAAATGGTGAACAGGCAGACTTCAGAAAAACCTGGAAGGACTTACACGAACTGATGGTGAGTGAAACGAGCAGGACCAGGAAAACACCGTACACAGTAACAGCCACACTGTGAGATAACCAACTTTGATAGACTCAGATCTTCTCAGCAATGTAAAGATCTAAGACAACTCCAAAAGACTCATGATAGAAAATGCTATCCACATCTAGAAAAAGAATTGTAGAGTCTGAATACAGATTAAAGCATACTATATGTTCTCCTTTTGTTTTGTTTATTCTTTCTCATGGTTCCTCCCATTTGTTCTAATTCTTTTTTACATCATAACTAATGTGAAAATATATTTAACATAAATGTTTAAGTAGAACCTATATCAGATTACACACCATCTTGGGGAGGAGAGGAGAGGGAGAAAATTAAAACTCAAAATCTTATGAATTGAATGTTGAAAATGAAAAATAAGTAAATTAATTATTAAAAAAAGAGTTTGCGTTATGGCTGAGAATTTGCAAGTATATATAAATAATCTCTAAAGACTGGTTTTTATACCAGGGCAAATTTAAATTTGACTTGAAAATCCTGGTAAAATTTTTCCCTAAGCTGCAATTAGTGAAACTTGCTGTTTGAGGTCAAAGTCCTTGGGACTTTGAACTGGCTAATGGATCATAATAATACATTAATAATCAATAGCAATATTGAGCAAGAGAAAAGCCACAAGTTACTCAGAGGGAATATGATACAAATGGAGGTCTGCATCTGGAAAAGCTAAGAGAAAAATGTTAGCCTCAATCTAAGACGAAATCCTGCTGGCTCAGTTTCTCCATTATGTTCCTTTGAAAAGGAATGTTACCCACCTGGCTATTCCTGAGTCTGGCTATGAGGTGGAAATGATAAACTGAATTATCTGAATTTTAAAGATGTTTTATCCTGTCTTACTTGGAATAAATCTTGTCCCTGATTTATCCTTTTATAGTAAATTTCTATAATCAGAGCAAATGCTCAGTAAAACATATAAGCACAATGTAAGTATGTAAGATCTTGCTGTTATGATCTGAATATGCAGTCATTCCATATCCCAAACAACTGAAATTAAATCAAAAACATTTTCAGTTTGTTTGGGGATGAGAATTTCAATGCAACCAATTTTCTTAGAAGAAGGTAACCTTTTTGGCCTACTCATTACTTAAAATATTCTCCAAAGTCTCTTGTTATAATTAGAGTCAAAGTCAATCTCTGACAAATTAATTTGTGTAACTACTGAACTCAGGGGTGGAAAACTTCTACCTGCAAAAGTGCTATTACTTCCCAAGTATCTGATTCTCCTAAAGGAATTGGAATCAAAGTGGAAACTTTTGAGAAAGTAACACATTCAGATAATCCTGTATGTCAAATGTGAATGATTCTAATGGGGCTCTTGTTTCTTTGCTTTTCCCCATTCTGACATCACTTTTAGATCTCCCTATATTTAAGACCCTACATATTGAACTTGCTTGTCAGATTTGTGTCTTCCAGACTACAAGCAATGGGTACCAGTCCATGTCCACCCATTGTCTCCTAGATGCAGCCTATGCTCCATTCGTCAACCTCCTTCCCAGGAGCCACTCCAGGCAGGGACAGTTATATGCCCCTTGGCTGCAGGAAGCAGTTTTAGAAGCTGAAACTTTCATTCCTTACCCCAAAAGAATTTGGGTCCCATTTCTCTGAAGGGGGATGGGACCTGGACCCTAAATTTTTTTCTACATTTCAGTAGCCCAAATCAGTGGTGCCTCTGTCCAAAGCATATGGCCCACCCCAAGCAACATACCACTCCTTAATCCCACCAAAATCTTTTCACTGATCCTTTCCCTCTTTTTCCGTATAAAAGTATCAATCTTACCCCCATTAAATTTTGGAAGATTCACTTCGAATCTTGCCTATTTCTGCTGGTGTCACAATAAACTCACTACTTTTACTGGAAAAAAAGAAAGAAATTACCACAGTCACCCCAACCTTCAGTAACCACCACCCTGACCAGTCAGTAGCCATCAACATCAAGGCAAGACCTTACACCAGCAGAAAGAGTACAACTCACTAGAGGCTCAAATAATGCTCAAGTTAGCATTTTTAAGCATATTTAAATTAAGGCATGTACCTTTTTTATAGACACTTTTATATCCAATGGAAAACCAAAAAATCTGTGTGACACACCTCACTGCAATCTTCACTTTATTGTGCTTGTCTAGAACCAAATCTGCAATATCTCTGGTGTATGCCTATAATGTATGTTAGAGACACCACTTGGATTCAAGTTTTCCTGACTCGTAAGTCAACCTTCTTCCCACTAAAGCACAATGCATTTATTTTCATATGTAAGCATAGGTACATAGCATATTAAAATGGTTGCAAAATGACACAAATGAAACTATTATAAACAAAAAAAATTTTATCTCAGTAATTTACAAACAATCCTTAACAAGTACATCCCTGCTATATGGCAATTTATTAAGTGTCATAGAAAGTAAATTAAACATGATCCCTATCCATAGAGGCTTACATGTTTTTACAAATGAAACTACCAGGGACATAGAAATAATAGTAAGTAAAATCATGTGATTATACGACAAAAATAATGAGAAGAAAATGATCTTGCTATTCTGAATCAATGCCCAGTTATTGAATGCAAGGAATTAAGATTTTGACAGGAACAGGAAATGTGACATAATACAGTAACATAAGGAGATTTTAAAGATAAATTATCAGAATCCTTGAATTACAGTTTTATGATTTACTTAGATTGTCATTTACAGAACTGAACCAATTATATCACCAAAATGTACAACAGACAGAAAGCATGCAAGAAAACTTTATACCAGTCTGCTGATACTTCCCTTGGCTTAGGACCCATAAGTCCTTACTCTGTCATAAACAGCTCCTCTATCTAAACATCTCCAGGATTTTCATCCAACTGGCAGGAGGCAGAAGTAAACTGAACAAGGAAAGGGAAGGATGAAGAAAAAGCAAAGGGTAGTAAACTGCGCAGTGTATGACCATGGGCTTGTATGTCACTTAACTTCTCTGGGCCTGATAACTCCAAGATCCTTACCACTATTAATTTAATACAACAACTTAAATATAGCAAGCATCTGAAGCATTGGAGATATAAGGCAAGTTTAGAGAAAAAGTTAAGAAAAAACAGGATTCTCACGTGAAAAATCTGTCCAAAAGGGAGATAACAAAAATGATGATGGTAAAGGTGGTGGGGAGAAGGGTGAAGAGAAGGCCTCATTGGAAGAAGTAAATTTAAAGTAGACTATAGCATTAGATTAAGGACAGGAATTTAATAACATTTTAAAGAACCAAGTTAAACCACTGACATAGTATGGCAAAGAAAATAAGAGGATGAAAGTTTTTATTTCCAAGTGTAATTATAATATCTGCTCATAATTATTTATATTTAAAGTACATTTACACAAATCACAGAAATAAAATATTTTTTCTCAAATATATTTGCAATCATTTGTTTAGGAAACCTCTTGTGCGCATTTTTTTGTCTCACAAGTGCCATAAAAAGGTTTTCTGTAAATGAAGGAAACATCTATGGTCCTGTTCCAACACTTTGTAGTGTCACAAACGTAGCACAGTTTGACAGGAGGAACATCTGTGTTTTCAACCATGACTGCAGTAACTTCCAATCTGCCATTTGGACAATCTCTGGTAAACTCTTCACCTGCTTCTGGATGTGTTCTTGATGACTAATTTTTGAATTATAAACTTTTTAATATATTATACAGTTGTTAATGATGAACCTATATAGAACAGTATAGAAAACATGCATAAGTCATGTCTGACTTCCCACTTTCACTGAGTAACATTTTGCCATTTGGTCAAGAAAATCTACTCTAGAGGGTGGCTAGGTGGCACAGTGAATAGAGCACCCGCCCTGGAGTCAGGAGGACCTGAATTCAAATCCAGCCTCAGACACTTATCACTTACAAGCCCTGTGACCTGAGACAGGTCACTTAACCCCAACTGCCCTGCCTTTCCCCCTCAAAAAAGAAAAGAAAATCTACTCCTACCTTACTCTACTTATAAAAAAGGACAGTATATGGCTTTTGTTTTGGTTTCTTGTCAGCTGAAATCTGAACATCCAGATGGAGAGTGCTCATAATTAATAGTTACTGAATTAGATCTTACTCTGGTATAAAGTCAGCGTCACTGTAGGCTTCACTGTAGCAGGTTTCAACCAAAGTCATGAAGTACCCTACATGTTTTCATTAATTCTGGAAGTTCTCAATGGTTCTGACAAATAATTCCAACTAATCTACACTCACTTGTACAAATCTCAAAATCAAGGGACATAAAATAATTGCCCTAGGACACAATCTTTTTTAAATAGTGGTTTCACAAGAGTCAACGCTATATTTGAAAATATAGTGGTATCACTGCATCTAGTACTGTCTTTTTCCAAGTAAGAGAATACGTTGAACAGGTATTTGTTTTTAGTGTCTAAACCAAAATTTCAGACCAAATCTGATTTGTTTGCTGTATATTGAATAAATATATAGCATGCCCTGCAAGGCAACAATTATTCACTGACATTTAAATACATACACACACACACACACACACACACATCAAGAATTGACTTATAGTGTCATCACTGATGTATACTGACACGCATATTGTCAAAAGGAATAAATACCTTCTGACAATTTTCAATAAAAGGATTCCAGTGTGGACGCTAGACAAAACCTATTCCTTTCGCTTTCAGGTAAAAGGAAAGGTACCTTATTGTATCTAGGAATCAATTATGCATAATGTTACTGAACATAGGACACTCCCAGAAGCTATTCCACATCCTTTTTATGGGTAGGTTTCTTCCACCAATAATGCCTTGAGCAACTATAACTGATCAACTGGCATTACCAAATTGTTGGCCCTCAACATTTGTATATTTGTGAATGTTTCTAGGCATTGGCAAGTGAAATAAAATTCAAAAAGAAAAAAATGGAATTTTTCTCATGTCTAGTATGCAGTAGATCCATATCTGAGTTTATAATAATATTTGGCTGTTGCATGCATCCTCTCGCTGCTGAAAATGCAGCAACCCATTTCCTAGAAACATCTTTACCTTTGAGACATTTTCATTCTTCATCTCTTTTATCATGAGCTTGGGTGTGAAGAAAACCACACCGCTCATTTCCATTTAGACTTGTCAGCTATAGAAGGAACTTCAGTGATGATCTTGTCATCAATCAAATCAGATAAGAACTATCTGCCTAATGAATGGCAACTGTAGCATTTACATTATCAAATTCATTACCTGAAAGTTCACCCTCAAGAGAATCAGATGGGATATTCCTTCTTAGTTTTAAAATCTCTTCATAGGAGTTCAAACATTTTATCACTAAAGATATAAGTAAATCTATATTATTTATAACAAACCATAAATTCCAAAAATCTAAAAATCCAGAAAAATAAAAGATTAGCAAAATAGTGGAAATTACATGGTAAGATAAAATTTTATTTACTCTATAAATAAAGTATTTATAAGGTTTTATTAAATACCTGACTAGTTTTACTGACATTCCAAGGAAAAAAGACTAACATGGACAAATAAATGACCCAAAAGAAATAAATGTAGGGGCATTTCCTTCTATTTAAAGGCATCTCAATGGCACAGGAATAGAACACTGGGTCTTAGAATCAAGAAGAACTAAGTTCAAATTCAGGCTAGCTGTATGATGCCGAGCAAATCAGTTAATTTCTGTTTGCCTCAGTTTCCTCAAATGTAAAATGAGGGTAATGGCAGCACTAACCTAGTAGGGATGTTATGAAAATCAAGTGAGATAATGTCTGTAAAGCATTAAGCACAGGGCATAGCACACAGGCACTATATAAATGTATGTTATTATTATTCATAACTTTAAAAATAAAACATGCTTAAGCATACATGTCATTTGATGTCTCTGGTCCTTACGGGCAGAACCATATTTTATTACATTATTTACAAAGTTTTTAGGAATGTTAAGGAACATCAATAACAAAGATATAAGAAAAAGTCAAGAAGTACAAAGCAGAAATACTTAAGCTTTTTCAAGTGTCTAAATTTTTTTTTAATCAATTGACAAGTCATATCCTTCTGGTATTAAAGGGATGAAACTGAATTATAAGAATCTGACAGGTAGCTGAGAGGGGTCGGAGCCAAGATGGCAGTATAGAAGCAGAAAAGTTTCACAGCTCCCACAAAGCCACCTTAAATACCCATAAAATGTGACTCCAAACAAATTTTAGGGCTCCAAAACCCACAAAAATACAGAAAACATATCTCTCGCTGAAGGTGCCTCGGCAGGAGGGGCTCATCAGGGCAAGCTGGGAGCTGAGGCCAGAACAGTCCAAAACCGCTGCCTGGCCCCAGGGCAGTTGGGAGAAGTTGCAGCTGGAGTCTACAGGACAGTGGATTGGAGGCACCTGGTGCAATCTTCACATTTATCAAGCCAGGAGAAATAAGGCTAAGAGAAAGGTCAGTGGAATTCAAGCTAAATTTGGAGGGAAAAAAAAGCTTCTAGCCCAACTGTCCCCAGGACAAGGAAGCAGCCCAACCTGGCTACTTCAGAGTTCCTGGCCTGCGGACTGCAGGGGGCCAAAGTGATTGATCAAAGGTCAAGGGCTCTTGCACTGAGCAGCCTGGATCCAGATCGTGGTCTTGGGTGGTAGTCCTGGGATGCGCTTTCAGCAAGCCAAAGCTGGTGGGGGCTGCAGTACCCACCTAATAGCTCCGGCGGCTGTGAAAACTCCAGGGATTTGGTACAGAGCTTGTCCCCCTAGAAGCAGAGTTCCACAGAACTAAAAAAATCAATCAATTAATTGACTGGTTAACATGAGGAGAAGGAAGCAAAGTAAGGACAGTAATCAAAATCTAGAATCCTTTTTTGGGGACAAAAAGGATTAAAGCATAGAGCGGGAGGAAGACAACACAGTCAGAACTCCCCCACCAAATGCTTCCAAGGAACATAAAGCTTGCCTACAAGCCATAGGTAGACTTAAAAAGGACTTTGAAAACCATATAAGAGAAGTAGAGGAAAAATTGGGAGGAGAAATGAGAATGATGCACAAAAGAGTCAACAACCTGACTGAAGAGAATAACACCTTAAAAAACAGATTAACTCAAATGGCAAAAGAGGTCCAAAAAGCCAATGAGGAGAAGAATGCCTTAAAAAGTCAAATTTGCCAGATGGAAAAAATCTCAAAAGCATTCTGAAGAGAGTAATTCCTTCAAAATTAAGAGTGGAGCAAATGGAAGCAAATGACTTTATGAGAAATCAAGATACTATTAAACAGATCCAAACAAATGAACAAATAGAAAAATCTCCTCGAAAAAAACACTGACCTGGAAAATAGATCCAGGAGAGACAATTTAAAAATTATTGGTCTACCTGAAAGCCATGATCAAAAAAAGAACTTACAAAGCATCCTTCAAGAAAATCTCAAGGAAAACTGCCCTGATATTTTAGAACCAGAGGGCAAAATAGAACTTGAAAGAATTCACCAATCACTTCTTGAAAAAGATCCCCAAAAGAAAACTCCTAGAAATGTTACTGCAAGGTTCCAGAAT
>CM053593.1:122029236-122062413 GCA_028646575.1 Pseudocheirus occidentalis
TTGTGAATTGTTGATACTGTGAATATTGTACTGAATCTTGACTTGTAATGGAATAAACAGAGTGTTCACTAATACTGTGTAATCCGAATCTTAAAAGCTGTTCACAGTAGCATTCTTTTAGGAATCTACTGTTGATTGGCTTTTACATTATTTACAAATGAATATTTACATTATTCAAAACGAGGTGTTTTGAAATCTAAGAGTAACACTACCCCTAATATTCTTTTAGATTTATTAAGGATATACAATAACTGAAGTATCTCTTACCCCAAAGTTCCAAATTAAAATTTACATTACTAATTATAATTATCGAATATGAAATTTTACTTTATATCTAAGTATGAAAACTCTTAAGCATATCTGATGATAAAAATGATTTCAAATATTTTATTTAGGACATTCAGAGTAAGAATTGAAAGAAGTAATCTATCAAACTTTATGTGCATATTATTATCTGCAAAATATATTAAATTTCTTTATTTTATAGATTTTGTTGAATATCAGTAACATTTTTATTAAAGAAGCTATAACTTGGAAGATGTCTGACAATGTAATACTCATCTAAAACTCAATTTCAATGTTCAACGTTTATATCTGAACAAAACTTTTCAATATTTAGCTCACAGACAAACACTGTCTTAAATCTGGGTCACATGCAGATTATTTCTGCATTTTGATTTAAAAATAAAGTAAAAGTCCTAGCTTAAATATGTGGCAGAAAAAAGGATATTTTTATAAGCTGTTTTGCTGTAAGATGAAAAGTAATTTTAAAAAAAATCACCCTAACCAACTGATGAAAACGAGTGGCTACTCATGATATGCATAAAACATTTACTTTTCTATTGGCTTATGACCAGTGCTGTATTAATTAATTGATATAAATGTGTTTGTTGTCGTTCATCCTTCATACTTGAAAAGGACCAAAATGACATCACAATCCTGGGATCAAAGTGCAGTGTGTTCAGCTGTGGTTGATCCAAATAATACAAGCTTGGAAGACTCGACCACAGATCAGGGACAAATGGTTCATTTCAACATATGAGATGGAGACATCTCTAAATTTGTGCACCTTGCATTTCTTTTGGGCTACTGCTACTCTGCTTTGCTCATAAAACATAGAACCTTCTTTAACACTGGCACACCATGTGGGTGGTCCTGTGCCAGCATCTCCCATGTCCCACAATCAAAACTAATGTTCTTCAGAGAAGAACCTGTATTTTGGGTACCTGTATTGTTTCTTCTATTCTCCATATAAGCACTTGCCTTGTGTGAATTCTAAAAGAGTTTCTTGATATAAACATATCTGGCATTGGGGCTATGTGGTTGGCCTACTGGAGCTGTGCTCTCTGCAGCAGTTTGAATGCTTGGCAGTTATTTCAAGGACGTCTGTGTGCAGTACCTTATCTTTCCAGGTAATCTTCAGAATTTTCTTAAGACCATTCAAATGGAAACAGTTCAATTTTCTGGCAAGACACTGGAAAACTGTCCAGGTTTCACAGGCATACAACAATGACGTCAGCACAATGGTTCTATAGACCTTCAGTATGGTATGCAGCTTGATACCTCTTCTCTCCCACATTTTCTTTCAGAGTTTCCCAAATGCCGAGCTACCTCTAGCAATGAGTGCATCTATCTTAAGACCTATGCGAATATCCCTGGAAAGTATACTACACCAAGGTAAGTGAACATAATTATCCACAACATTCAAAATTTCTCCATTTGCTGTAACCAATAGTCCCACACATAGATGTGGCAGTGCTAGCTGGTGAAGAACCTCTATTTTCTTGGTGTTAATTGTCATGCCAAAATTAGCACAAGCCACAAAGAATAAATAAATCTGCTGCATCTCAGCCTCGGAGGCTACACTGAGTGCACAATCATCCATGAATAAAAAACTGAATAATCCCTCCACTTTAGCCTTGGCCTTGTGGCCTTTCAAGTTAAATAGTTCATCATCAGTGTAATAGCTGACCTTGATATCATTTTCATCCTCACTGAAGTCATCCGACAACAACATGGCAAATACCATGCTAGAAAGATGGGAGCAAGCATACAGGCCTGCTTCACTCCATTGGTAATTAGTAAAGAGTGGTAGCATCATTCACTTACCCAGCACCCATGCAAGCATGCCATAATGAAACTGGCATACAATAGTGATGAACTTTAGACAACCAGAGTCTGCCATTATCTTCCACAAGTTCTCATGACTGAGAGTATCAAAGGCCTTGGTCATATCAATAAACACTGTACAAATCTCTGTTCTGTTCCTGGTATTTCTCTTGGAATTGTGTAGCAGCAAACACAATGTCAACCATTCCTCAGCCTTTTCTGAAGCCAAGCTGACTCTCAGGTAGGTCATCTTCCAGGTGAAGGATCAGTCAACTAAAGAGGACATGGGCAAGAATTTTGCTGGTAATGACTAAAAGAGAACCTTCCTACCTCCAAACCCCTGGGGCATAGAAGCATCTGTTCTGAAGGGTATTTAAAGGCTAAAGACCTCCAGTGCATCTCAACTACTCAGTGCTGATCGGAGTCACTGAACAGTAATAAGAACATGATCCTGGACAGATGTGCTAAAGACTTCCACAGTGTTCTCAAAGACCATCATCAACCAATTCTGAAGACACTGACTATACCTCAGGTTGAAGTCAATCCCTCTTTAGCAGAATTTCCAACTAAAGAAGAAGTATCGAATACAGGTTCCTCTTGTATGGCAAAGTGCTTGGCATGATTTCATTCCAGCAGAGATCTGTCTATAAGGCAGAGGGTCCACTGATCATCCAGAAGCTCACTGAAACCTTTCAGGTTATATGGCAAGAGAAGGTTATACAAGATGCAAACATACTTAAAGCACAACTCTACATAGTTTCATTTTAATTGCTAGCATTTATGTAGTACTTTAATGTTTGCAAAATGCTTTACAAATATTATCTAATATGATCCTCATAACAACCCTGGGAGGTAAGTACTATAATTATCTTCATTTTATAGATACAGAAACTAAGGCATTTGGCTTCAGATTCTTTCTGATTTTATTTTCTTTTCTGGCATAAACTTTCTTCATTGGCATAAACTCCTAGTCTTCTTATCAAAACTCTACTAGGTGATCAGTGCTGCCAAACAGATCATTTCAAAACATTCCAGATAAAAGAAAAGCAGCTCAAACTGGAAATCAGTCTTAACAGTGCAAGGAAAGACAATATAAGATTTATTTTTGCAGAATATTTGTTATGTTTGATGATTTTGAGATGGCTTATAATATGCACTGCATCCAATAATCATGGTTTTCAAACAGCTTGACATTTACATTGCAAGAAAACAAATTTTCATAATGTCTTGATCACATAATTACATGGCCAATGACGTTTGATTACAAGGGAATTACAATAATAATAACACATTTATACTAAATATGCCAGGCACCATACTGTGTTAAGCACTTTATAAACATTACCTCATTTGATCCTCGAAACCCTAGGAAGTAGGAACTATTATTATCCCAATTTCACAGATGAGGAAACTGAGGCCAGCAGGTTAAGTGACTTGCCCAGGATCATACAGTTAATATGTGTCTATGAGATCACATTTGAAACTAGGTCTTCCTGACTCCAGGTCCAGTCCTCTATCCACAAATCTACCCAGCTCCCTTTAGGCAGAGAACATGGAAATGAAGGAGCTCTCCTGGTACAGGGCACAGAATGCAAATGAGGGTATGTCAAGAGTCTGACTTTCCATTTCAGATCAGTTTTTACTCAAATTCAAACCCTTATGAAAGCTTGGAAACAATTTGATAATTGATTATTGGGAATAGTAATAAGGGAGCAGGAAGAGAGGGATGAGAAATGGGAGTTTGTACAATATCAGAGGTACACTTCAGAATCACTGAGACCAAGAGGATATGAGAAAAGAGGAAAATGCTAACCACTGAACAATAAATATAGTCAATATATAAGTGGCAAGAAATAATTAAACTGTTCAAGAGCCTCCATTGAGGATCAACCTCATGGCAGGTATTGATGTTGTGCCCTACTGTGTGATAGGCCCGGAACAAAAGAACTGACAATGTGACGTGGCTCTTGTCAGGGAACGGCTTCCAGATTACTGGAGAAGGTCCCTGGGGTCAAGAAAGAGGCCTGGGTATCTAGGGATGACACAAAGGGACCCTGAAGGGTCCAGGGGCAAAGACAAAGACCATAATTAGTTTGATTTAATTCTTCTATCAATGTTTGTGTTCCTTAGCACTATTTTAAGTTGTAAAATATATAAAGAATGTAAAATTCAATAAACCTATCAATAAGCATTTATTAAATGCCTACTATATATGCTGCATTCTGCTAAGTACTGGAAATAACAAGGTAAAGTTAAAAAATATAATTAATTTCATTGGTAGTGAAAATAGCATGTCATAGAAATGTTGAGACCTTTTACATTTTCACCATTTATTATCCTCTAAACTTTCATTCTCATGTATGCATATTAATTGGGTTTTATGCTAAACTTCCCAGGAATTCATTCCTCACCATTTCTTTTTCTTTTTTTTTTTTAAGGTTCTTTTTGTTGTTGGAGGGGGGAAGACAGGGTAATTGGGGGTTAAGTGACTTGCCCAAGGTCACATGGCTAGTGTTAAGTGTCTGAGGCCACATTTGAACTCACATCCTCCTGACTCCAGGACTAGTGCTCTATTCACTGAGCCACCTAGCTGCCCCACAAAGAAATTATGTTTCTTGCAGTCTTTGAAAATGCAATGCGAAAAACCCCATGAACTATTTCAATTAGTTTTTCAAGGGTAACTTGTAATAGTACCTTCCATTTAGCTGGAACTTTCATTTGTTTAGAGACTGATATTATTCAGTTCCCTTAATTCTGTATCAAGTTGTTAGCAACTAGACAAGGATCTCACAGACAGCATACTAACAGTTAAGTTAATATGATTCTTTGCATTCTTTGTTCTTTTTCCTAACACTTTCCCTGAAAAAGGGGAAGGGAATCATACAACTATTATAAACACCTTTTTCCCATGGCTGCCAAAGTCAAAAGAATTTTTATCACCTTGTGGCCAGCCTACTGGTGATGAACTTCTCCATACTTAGTAAAGCTGATGTATACAGAAAATAACCTGTCAACATACAAATCTGAAATCTATCTGGCACAACAGAACTTTCTAGAGTTTATTTTTTGTTAGAATAGCCTTCAAGAATCTAAGGTCATTTCCAAATTACGATATGGAACTTTTACAGAGGGATATTCATTATTAAAACATACATGTACACACATACACACACACAGAACAAGTGAATTACTTGGAACCCTTAAGTTGTTGAGGCAATTCTTGGAAAATAATTATTCAAGTGACGTATAAAGAGATACTAATGTATCCAGAAGAATTACATGAATAAAACAATTAAAAATAAATTACAAGAATTTGAAGAATTAAAATATAGACTCAGAAGAAATATGCAATAAGAGATCCAATATAAGAATACGCATAATGCATCCGATATTAAAAGGAAAAGGAATACCAGAGTGACAAAAAAGGCCTTTCCCAGTGATGAATGGAGACTACTTCCACTTACAAATTGATGTCTCAACCTCAAAGTTTTGAATTACAAAAAAAAAGGAACCAAGAGAGTAGCGTAAACATATTTTAAATGCTTCTCGTGTGCTCATGTTTGCTTATTTAATTGATTATTCTTCAACTACAAGTTACTCACAGAAGAGATTGTCACTTTTACATATATGATAAAATTCTAAAACCTTATCTGTTTATCTGACTAGTATAATAATAAATATAAGCCAAAAAAAGACCTGTAATAAATGCTTTTTTGTTTAATTGACAATGAAAACTTAATTTGAACTAAAATGGCTAGCTAGAGAAAAAGTATAGTGATATCAGTCAACAAACTTTTATTCAATGCCAAGCAGTGTGAAGTACTAGGGACACAAAGAAAAAAGCAAAAACAGCCTAGAGTGCACTCTAGTCACTTATATTTTAAGGAAGAACATGCCACATACACAAATCAATAAATAGAATATAAACATAAAATGGATAGGTACAGGGGTGGGCAACCTGTGGCCCTCTGTGGTTCTTTGACTGAATCCAAAGTTCACAGAATAAATCCCTTAATCAAAGGATCTGTTCTGTAAAACTTGGACTCAGTCAAAAGGTTGTACCCAAGAACCTAGAAGGTCACATGTGGTCTCAAAGTGGCAGGTTCCTACCCCTGGATAGGAAGATTAGGAAAGGCCTTCATTTGGTGGCACCTGAGCTGAGTCTTAAATCAAAGCACAAATTAATCAAGGTGAGGAGAAGGGAATGTTTCAGTGCAAAAGCAATGATATGGAGCATGATACACAAGTAAAAGGAAGGGTAATGGACTGCTGTGTTCAAGGAAAGTAAAATACATGGAGGGGAGTGATGGGGTAAAAGACTAAAGTGAAGGGTTTGTGTTGTTAGCAGTTTTAAATAACAAACAGAAGTTTATATTCAATCCTCAAGGCAAACAGATTGACACTAAAATTTACTGAGTAATGGGGTGTAAGTCAGTCAAGCATTTATTAAGTGCCTACTTACATGCCACACTCTGTACTAAGCTCTGAAGACACAAAGGCAAAAAACAGTCCTTGTTCTCAAGGAGCTAACAATCTAATTAGTAAGACAACATGCACACAACTATATACAAAGAAGATAGCTACAAGATATCCTAAAGATAGTCATCAAGAAGGCACCAGAATTAAGGGAGATCCAAAAAGATTTCCTACAGAAGGTAAGATTTTATTTGAGACTTGAAAAAAATCAGGGAAATTAAGGAGACAGATTAAGAAGGATAGTTCCAAAATGGGGAAGGAGGAGGAGTGTGGTGGTGCTAGGAATAAGAAGACTGAAAAGGTAAGAAGGAGAAGGCCAAGGTTACAGGAGGACTTTAAAAGCCAAAAAGGATTTCGTATTTGATCCACACAATCACAGAGAGCCAGTGGGATTAACTGAATTGGGGTGGGGAAAAATATGCAGGAGAGAATGACAACAGTGACATTGTCCAACTTGTATTTTAGGAAGATTTATGTGACAGTTGAGTGAAGGATGGACTCCACTAAGAACACAGCAAACACACATCCATGTTCCAGAACACAGTCATGAAATATAGACAGAAGTTACAAAGTAAAACTGCGAAAAATTTCAAAAATTTCTATAAAAGGGGGGACCGATCACATACTAACAAAAGAAAGATTATGAATTTCTGGATTCCAGAGGTTGGAGAAGCATATAGCAAAGGAAAAAGGGAAGAGCAAAGAGGCATTTATTAAGTGCCTATTATGTGCGAGGAACTGTGCTAGGTGCTTTACAAATATTATTTCATTTGATCCTCAAAAACCAAGTGCTATTATTATTCTCATTTTATTGATGAGGAAACCAGTGCAAACAGAGATTAAATGACCTTCTCAGGATGGCAAAGTAAATAAGTATCTGAGGCCAGATTTGAATTTAGGAATTCCTGACTCCAAGCCTACTACCCAATCACAGCACCATCCACCTGCCTCTGAGAACTAAGCTATGGCAGTGAAGGGATATGATCAGGAGAGTCACTCGTTTGAAAAAATTTTGGAAAAGGAAGATCCAGGCTGAGGAAAGTCCCAAGAAAAGGTCAGCTCTTTCCCAAACATTATCTTCTCTATTGCTCTCTACCAACAGACATTATAATATAATCTACTGTTTCCTTCCCAAATGAATTTTGCCTTAACCACAGAGAGTCCAAGGGTCAACCAGAGGAAATAAAAGTAAGGTCTGCAAGTGAATTTAACCTTTGCCCATGTTAAGAATTTTCCTAAGGGTTCAGAGTGAATGTGACTACATTCAGAACTTCTTCCTCTAAAAGAAATTCCCTAATGGTTTTATAAAAATCTGGAAGACTTGTATGAATTGATGCAAAGTAAAGTAAGCAGAACCAGGAAGACAAGTCATACAATTATATAAAACATAATCAACTTTGAATGATTTAGGAACTGTTCAACACACTGAGTAACCACAATTCCAAAGGACTCATGATAAAACACGTTATCTACCTCCAAACAGACAGCTTACAGACTCAGAGGACAAAATAAAACAAATCTCCTTTTATTTTTTTCTTTCTTCCTTCCTTCAGGATATAACTAATGCAGAAATATGTGTTGCATTCATTCAATCATGTCTGACTCTCCATGACTCCATGGACCAAACAAAGTGCACCAGGTTCTTCTATCCTCCACTATCTCCCAAAGCATCTACAAGCTCATGTTCATTGCTTACATGACACTATCTATCCATCTCATCCTCTGCTGTCCCCTTCTCTTTTTGCCTTCATTCTTTTTCAGCATCAGGATCTTTTCCAATAAGTCCTATCTTGTCATTATGTGGCCAATTATTTAAACTTCAGTTTCGGTATTTGACCTTCCAGTGAATAACCTGAATTAATTTAAGTAATGACTGAGTTAATCTCTTGTCCAAAGGACTCTCAAAAGTCTTCTCCAATACAACTCAAAAGCATCAGTTCTACAGTAACAGTCACAGTGTGCGATGACTGATTTTAATAGATTAATTAATTAATTAATTGAATAATTAGCTCTTCTCAGCAATGCAAGGACCTAAAATAATTCCAAAGGACTCATGATAGAAAATGCCATCCACATCCAGAGAAAGAACGATGGAGTCAGAATGCAGAAAGAAGCAGACTATTTTTGTTTTGTTTCTCATGGTTTCTCCCGTTTGTTATAATTCTTCTATGCAACATGACTGATGTGAAATTGTGTTTAACAGGAATATATGTGTAGAGCCTATATCAGATTACATGTTGTCTTGAGGAGGAGAGGGGAAGGGGAGAAAATTTAAAACTTATAGAAGTGAATGATGAAAACTAAAAATAAACAAACTAATAAAAAAAAGCATCAATTTTGCAATGCTCAGTTTTCCTTATAATCCAACTCTCACAGTCATACATTGCTACTGGAAAAACCATAGCTTTGACCATAAGGACCTTTGTTGGCAAGGTGATGTCTCTGCCTTTCCCATAGCTTTCTTTCCAAGGGTCTTTCAACTGCATGGCCACAGTCACCACCTGCAATGATCTTTGAGCTCAAGAATATAAAATCTGACATTCTTCTGTTTCTTTTGCCTCTATTTGCAAGGAGTGATAGGTCTGATGGGGTCTGGGATGTTTTTGTCTGTAACCTCAGTTTGTAAAATCTCCCTTGTGTTCCGGTACCTATGTATGTAACATCAGTTTGTAAGCCTGTGTAATTAAGTTGTAAAAGTCACACTTTCCCCAGCCATAAAGGCATCAACTTTGCCTCTCCCCTTCCCCCAGCCTGAAGTCTGCCTAGAGACAAGCCTCAATAGCATTCTATAAACAAACTCTTAGAGAAATGCATAGCCCCTTTGTTCTAAGTGGCCAGCTGCACCCAAAAGCCTTGAGCAACATTATCAGAGAAATAACTCCATCTCAATATGGTACCTCCTGAATCCCTAATCAGTCTAGTTCCCAGACTTGGAAACAATCAAGCCTGTCCTCCCAAAAGCTATACTGGCCATACCTCATACATCCTTGATCAAAAAGTAACCTAGTGACCTGTCAAGCATAAAACCACCCCCACACATCCCCAAGGAATTTACCAGTGAATTATGGGTAATTCACATGTGCAGTTGATACAAAAAAATGCACGCCCCTTTAAGCACTGACCACTCCTAAATTCTTTCCTAACTCCTCCCAAACTCTACCTTTGTCCACCTAGTTAGCATAATTAGCCTTTGACTGACAGTTTTAGGGTTATAATAAATGCCTCTCAAGCCTCAGCTCTTTGCAGGCTCTTAACCTTTTCCTGCCTGCTGCAGAGCGTAAAGCTTTCTAACTGTACTTTAGATCCCTGCCCTTTGCAGGCCCCCCTATCTCTCCTGCCTGCTACTAAGCCAGCATATCAATAAACTTTGAAACTTTGCCAAAAGACAGCTTGGGTCCTATACGAAATTCTTTTCCAAACAAGAACCCACTAGGGATTATACAAAATCCCTCAGACACCCAACTCCCCACACCTCTTCAGGTCCATTTGCCATGATATTTTTTAATGTTAAGCTTCAAGCCAGCTTTTACTCTCTTCTCTTTCACCTTCATCAAAAGGCTTCTTAATTCTTCTTCACGTTCTATTTTACATGTTTATACATATTTGTAATGGGTTTTGTTTTTCTAGCCTTCTGAGGGGAGAGGTGGAACCTAAAATAAAGTAAAATAAAATAAACTCTGTAAAGCCAAAAAGTAAGGAACCAAGTAGATAGACCTTAGGAGCATTTTAGGCCCTCAGGCTTAAAAAAACAAGTTAATTATATTAATACGGCATATTACATCAGTATTGTAGCCTAAAGTCTTTGTCTAGCACATAATGCATTAGCTATCATTTGTCTGAATAAATGAAATGGATATTTTCAGTATTTAATCAAATGACAGAGAAACTAAAGTTAAGGGAAGAACTATGATCTTTCTGAAGGTAGAATCAAATTGGTGACAGAGAAAGGCAAAAGTCCTTTTGATTAATTCAAATAAAACCAGGACTCCTTTATATCTTCAATGGATTAGGGAAATTATTCTAAAGGGTACACCTGACATTAAGTGACTAATGTTCTGTTTGATAATTCAAGAGACTGATACCCAAACTCTGAATCCTTGCTTAATCTTGACTGAGGAATTTTTTCTTTGTTTCTGAATACTATAAAAACTCTCATAGGGAGAGAGAATTTCAGTTAGCACTGATAACTGCTATTTTAATCTTTCAAGCAACAATGTTTATAAATATTAATATCTGTACATATGTTAATTAAAGACTACACAGCTCTGAACCCTAACAGAGTAATAAAGTTTTTCTTCCACAGTTTTAGGGAGTAGAAGTTAGAGAATTATGAAAACATGAAAATTATTTTCCTTCAAGAACTGTCAACTTTATTTTATTTTATTTTTTGGTTATTTTGGAGGGGAGAGGTAGGACAATTTGTGTTAAGTGACTTGCCCAAGGTCACACAGCTGGATTTGAACTCTGGTCCTCCTGACTCCAGGGCCAGTGATCTATTCACTGTGCCACCTAGCCACCCCCAAGGCCTGTCAATTTTGACAGCTAATAATTAACTAGAACTTTTTATTTCCTAATATATAGTTCATGAATAGAAGTTAAAGAAGAGGGTTAGTTTATACTTCATCCTGCTATAAAAATAAGGAAAAAGAGTTTCTTTCTTATTTTTTGGAGGGGGGAAGGCAAGGCAATTGGGTTAAGTGACTAGCCCAAGGTCACACAGCTAGTATCAAGTGTCTGAGGCCAGGCTCAGGTCCTTCTCACTCCAGGGCTGGTGATCTATTCACTGTGCCACCTAGCTGCCATAGGTGTGTCTTAAGTTAACTCAAAAAATCATTAAGTCTCATCTTGCAGCACTCACCTGAACTTTTATTATACAATCTTACCAGAATCTCAAACTTTAGTCCCAAATCTCTATTCTAAACAAAACCATAACTTGAATATGCAAGAACTCTGTTCTAACGTGATTTTATTTCCCATTTCTTTTGCTTTTTGACAGATAGGTTACTGGTTCTGGTACATAGTATGAATAGGATACCACTTAAAAGTGATACTGAGATGTTCTATAATCAGGAAATGAGTAACTTTAGGAATTTGTTATACATGTACGATAGGATATTAAGAAGCCCCAATTTGACATAAATAAAATAGAAATAACATAGAACCATGGGCCTACCCTGTACCACTAAACAAATTAAGCATTAGGGCATCACTAACCCAAACAAAGTCTTGTAGATCACCAAAGACAAAGCTAGAAAGGTCTTTATCTAATTTAATCTCCCTTATTTTACGGACAGCTAGAGTAATGAAGTTAACTGCCCAAAGTGAGGCAGCACACTACTGGTCAAGTTCAGACTAGAATCCAGATCACCTGATTGCCAATGCCATTCTCTATCAACAAAATCTAAAATTAAAAATTTACTGACACCAAATCACAAGTCATTCAAATGTGTTCTAGTCTCTTAGTCTTATTTTTTCATTTCTTTGCTTGGTTTCACTATAAATTGTCTTATTCTTCTATTACTAAGCTTTCAATAAATGGAAGAACAAATAAGCATTTACTAAATGCTCCTTTTTAGAATGCTTAAAGCAGAACCTTTTCAGTTGCCATGTCAGTCTGAAAGAGTTTATGGGGATCAGACATAGCCTGCTAGTGATTTAAGTTCAGTTTTCTACCACTCCAACCAAGGTGGTGACAAGGAATTTTGAAAATCCTGGGAGAAAACCTGGACACCTACACAGAAGAAAAAAAAAAACAGTGGAAATGTAGTCTAAGTATAGAGGTAGCAGCAAATAAAGGAAACCAGAGACTGAGATATCTCAACTAGCCCGACAGAACATCACCTTAAAATAGTTGCCAAAAGGTGCCAACTCCTAGCCCAGGAGTCTTTTCTGCTAATTAGCTACAGTTACCCTCAAAAATCGGTTACTAAATGGTTAGTGGGCCTCAGTTTTTTATTCTTTAAAATGTGAGACTCACTTTTTGTTTCAGTTCTTGATCAGATAACTAATGTGCCTATTACAACAACAAAAATAATGCTCACTGCAATGAATAACTTTGAGACTGGAAGAAGGAAATAAAAATTACTAAAAAAAAAAAAAGTTAAAAATCAAAAGCAGTATAGAGATAATTAGAGAATACCTAGCTGCTCTTGATGAGTTCAAATTACAAAACCAGGGCTCTCTATCATTTTTTCCTATGTCTGAGCAAAACTATGATTTTGCATAGGCTGCCCCCAACTCTATAAACAAATTTATCCTTCTCCACCTCTTAGAATGTGACCTTCCTTAAAATGTACAGCTCAAGTATGACTTCCTACATAGTCTTTTCCCAT
The DNA here is from genome assembly GCA_028646575.1 of Pseudocheirus occidentalis. Taxonomy (NCBI): domain Eukaryota; kingdom Metazoa; phylum Chordata; class Mammalia; order Diprotodontia; family Pseudocheiridae; genus Pseudocheirus; species Pseudocheirus occidentalis. Next base: position 122,042,154 of record CM053593.1, read on the forward strand.
GTCCTCTCATTACTTCATATATACTTGTGTACTCGTGTCTACACATGTTGTTTTCTCCAGGAAAACAGAGGTTCCTTGTGGGATTGGGGCTATTCTGCTTTTGTGTCTATGTCCCTAGCCCCAGCACAATGACTGGAACACGGCAAGTGCTTAATTTATGCATGCTGAATAAATAAATCCTATGATACTTTGAGAGAACCATTCTACTTCCCAACCTGACAGAGGCCAAGCCTTTACTATTCAGAGGTTTGCCCCCACTTTCTCCCAACCTAACAAGATTCCCTTGGCTCTGGTAGGTAAATTTTTTTCCTTTTCTTCAGGTGCCCAGGCCTCCACACACTTCCCTACCTGCTCCCTGGTTGTTTTATGCCATGTTACTGCACACACACAAACCCTCTCTCCAACTCCACATTATGTGTATTTTAGAATGTATGCTCTTTTGAAAGCAATTGTCTTTCTTGTATTTTTATCCCCAGCACTTAGCACAGGGCCTGGCATATATTGTATGAAGTGCTTAATAAACACTCTATTTACTGAGCTAAATTTGCAGTGATCATAAAGATTCTGGAGAAAAGGTCCTGTAGAACAGGAGATGGTAAATGTTTTTTCAATTTCCAAAAAGAGGGAAGAAAATGTTGACAGTAAAATATAAGCCAGTGAATGGAGATGCCCGGTGAAATTCTATACTGTATTATTAAAAGGATGATTGGTGAATACCTAGAGCAGGAAACAGAAATCAGAGATAGCATGGTTTTATCAAGAACAAGCAATTTCATCCATTTTACTTTAATCCAACAAGAATCACTTACCATGTGCAAAATACTGTGCTACTAAGGGGATAGGATAACAAAGACACAGAAAATATTTCAAAAAGTTTCTTGCCCTCAAGAAGTTTAAGTTCTACTGGGGCAGAGGTTCTTAACCTTTCTGATGTCATGGATCTCTTTGGCAGTATAGCCAAAAGTGTGCAAAGGGATGAATTGGGAGGGAGGCTGGGGAGCAGATAATGAATTCTGTTTTGAACATGCTGAGATTAAGGTATCTAGAAGATGTCCAATTCAAAACGTACAAGAGGCAGTTGGTGATGCAGGGCTGGAGCTCAGGAGAGAAACTAGGCCTGAACGTATTTGTTAGTCAAGTATTTAGTAAGTCTGTTTGTTTCTTAGATTGATTCAAGTGGAGTTTAGCCTGGAAAAGTAGATAGGAACATGATTAACAACAGTTTTACATGCCAAAAAAGTCTATATTTTATCTAGCCACTGGAGGTTTCTCAGCAAGAGAATAACATGGTCAGACTTGTGCTTTAGGAAGGTCAGTTGACATTTTTAGAAAGATTAATTTGTAGAATGGATCAGTGGGGAGAAACTAGAAGCAATGAGTCCAAACGAGAGGCTGGCTTACAACAGTACAGGTGAGAGGTGATAAGTGCAAATGCGAAATTCTGACTTTTTGAACCAAAATACAGAATGGGAAAGGCATAAGTAAAAAAGGGAGTCTGTATCATTATTATATATAAAAACCCAGATATTACTGGGTATTTCTGGTGACCAATAAGCAGGATTCACACAGGATATGACAACGTTTATACCTTGCATTCTATGCACAGAAGTGATTAACCACAACAATAAAGTCACTGCAATACTATCGTATATGTACAATATGAGTCGAATTGATGCCCAAAAAGCTGAAGTGATTTGCCCTAAGTCCAACAGCTAAGGAGCAGCAGCATCAGTACTCAAACCTATTTTCAATGAATCAAAATCTAGCACACTTCCCACACTTCCCACTGTACCATGCTGAACCGAGTGAGAAAAGAGAAAACAGAAATCACTGAATACAAGTAAAAGTAACTTTTCTTAATTTTCCCATTCCAAATACTGGCAGTTGGGATCTCCCTCTTGGTCTTAGAAATGCTAGGTACTGATCCCACCCATCAACCCAGATTCCCACTGGATCATTCTCCTTTTTTCCTCAAGTGGGTTAGCCCTTGGCATTCCATTTTCCTCTCTTCCCCAACTCCTGCCCTTATAAAATGAGACTTTAATACCCACCCAGCAGCCCTCTCAGTTCCCTGGCCTCTTTAAATCCCATGACCTACTTCTTTAATCTACCTCAGCCACACACGGAGATGGTAACACCCTGGATCTCACTATTACCAACAAGTGTTCTACTTCCCTAATTAGACACTGTCCTATCTGATCATAACATTCTATCATTTCGTCTTTTCTTATGCCTCAGTATTTTTCAATGCTACCCCACCACCACCATCACCCACCTTTTGAGTGTGGTCTCCTCCTATCAGAATCTAAATTCCTGGAAGGCAAGGGCCCTTTATTTTTTCTTGTATATTGTATTCTCAGGACTTAGCACAGTGCCTGGCTCATAGGAAAATTTAATAAATACTTTATCTATCCAGTAGGCAGGCACTTAATAAATATTTGATTAACACATACATTCAGACCTAGTTTCTCTCCTGAGCTCCAGTCCTGCATTACCAACTGCCTCTTGTACATTTTGAAATGGATATCTCAGACACCTTAATCTCCACATGTCCAAAAAAGAGCTCATTATTTCTCCCCCAAAATCCACCTTCATCCAAACTTTTGTATTTCTATTGAGAGCATGACATCCTTCTAGTCACCCAGGCTATTTACTTCAGAATTATGCTCAACTCCTCATCACATCACATAACCTGACAGTTTTCTTTCTCTACAATATAACTGACATCAGCCCCTTCTCACTCTTTATACAACCACCACCTTAATTCAAGCCTTCATCATCTCTCATCTAGACTACTACAATAGCATCCTAATTGAATGGTCAGGTTTCTCTTCAATTTCTACATAGTGGCCGAAGCGTTTTTTCCTAAAACATAAGTCTGGCTGTACGACTTCTCTCAACAAACTCCCCAATGCCTGTCTGATCACATATAAATTCCTCCACTTGATATTTAAACCCCTTCACATTCTGAACCTGTCTTACCTTTTCAGGGTTCTATCTGCATCATTCCCCTTTACATAAACAATGATCTGTCCAATTTGATTTTCTTAGTGGTCATCATACACAAGCACTTCATCTCACAACCCTGTGACTCTGCACTGGCTACTCCCCAAAAAGCACAGAATGATTTCACTCTTGTACTTCTGTTTTTAAAATGTTTAGGTTTTTTCAAGGCTCAGAATTCACAATGGAAGTGACCTCAGAGGCTACACAGTCCAACCAGTCCTAAAAAGAAGCTCCTCTACAACATACCTGAGAAGGGGTCATCCCGGCTTTGCTTAAAGACCTCTACCTTTACCTCAAATAGGGCCAAATTCACTGTCTCCAGAGGCATCTGACCTACCTGGCAAAGTAAAGGTTAACAGTTAACACTTTCTGCCTATTAAAATGGGAATGGGGGGTGGTATAAGATCCCAATATTGCCCACCTAGTTCCTATCAATACAAGAAAGACCTTGTTAGATGACCAGTGGAGGAGACTGCTTCCTATCACAGACATAGCACAGGATCCACTTTATATAGTTTTGCAGCTTTTAGGAAGAAAAATCAATCAACGAATGAATCAATCAGCAAACACTTTTTAGCACCTGCTATGTGCTGTGGCATTCTGCTAAATAATGGGGATATAAGGTCTGAACTAAAACAATCTCTCCCTCAAGGAGCTTGCATTTTAACCTTTACGACAAGTCTATGGGTCTCTGTTCTTTCATGGAGATCAGACTCTGCCAAAGTGACTTCTGCTGACAAGAGTTCTGAAGATGGACTAATGGAATCTAGTTTGTCTGGGAGTACAATAGGCAAAAGTTCTATCCCTGGGGCTCCTGAATTTCTTTCCTATTGCTTCATTATCAACTGTGGGCTTCTAAGGTTGTAGGAGAAAGAACCTTTTGATTTTGCTCCTGTAACCTCTTCTCTTCCCAACCTGCCAGTAAGTGAGAAGAAATCTAGAAGCTCTGCTCATAATTGTCATCCCTCTCCTTCAGGTAGCCTAAGAAAATTGGACTTCCCTCCTGACCTTACTTGCCGAGCTGGATCTGTTCTAACTGTAGCTGAGTGAAGTAGCAGAGGTTTGGCATTGGATCTTTCCATCCGCTCCTCCCTATGCAAAATGTTAAAAGATTCATGTTGAGTCAAGGCACACTCTGCAGGACTTAGGAAAGGTATCAATATTTACACATTGTAATCTGTTCTACAGAAATAACTGTGTTATTTGTATGTTTAGGATTATTAAAGAATCTTAGTTTACTACATGTTTTTGGTGATAAGTTTTGGATGTTATAAAGCTAAGAAGTTCCTTAATGGCCCAAAGATAGTTTGTTTGCTGTCTCCTCCATTAAATTATGAGCTCTTGGAGGGCAGGGTCTCTCTTTTGTCTTTTTTGTATTACCTGGGCTTACTTAGCACAATGACTAGAACATAGTAGTAGCTTAATAAATGTTTATTGATTGTTTGAGAACCACAAGCTACTTGGTGGTTCTGCTTACACTTGGAGACAAGTTAGGTTGCACAATGGATAGTTTTAGACTTCAAGTCAGGAAGACCTGGGTTTAAATCACTTCTTAGAAACTTACTAGCTGTATGACCAAGAGCAGGTCACTAAACCTTTCTCAACTTCAGTTACCTTAGCTGTAAAATGATGATAATAACAACACCTATGTGACAGGGTTATTGTGAGGCTTAAAAAATACATATCAAGTGTTTTGTAAACCTTAAAATGCTATATAAAACTACTATTATCATTATGTTCATCACTGAGCTAAGAATTCCTTTACAATCTATAATCTGAAGAAACCTATTGAACAAATTTTTCTAAACATTAACTTTGTAGTTATGTTTTTCTGGCACACTAAGGTGGAAGACAAAATGTCCCAGGTCCCAGCCCACTTAGAGACAAAAGAGTATAGGCTCAACAGCGGCAGAAGATAAAAGATTGCCTCCCAAGTTTCCAGGTTTGTTAACATTTCCAAATGGATGTCTCATATGCATCTTAAACTCTTACGTTCGAAACAGAATTCATCTTTCCCAAAAAAAACAACTCTATTTTATACTTTTACTATTTCTCTAGTGGGGAAGAGCATTTTTCCCTGACCATTTGGACCTCAGCTGTCCTCAACTGTTTCTACTCCCTCTCTTTTAATCAGGTTTCTGATCAGGATTCTAGCTTTATAATATATCTCAAATCTGTCTCATTCTCTCTGTTAACACAGCCACCACCCTAGATCTGATCTTCATCAACTCTTGCCTGGGCTATAGTTTCCTAATTGTACTTCCTGCTCCCCATATTTCCCCTCTCTAATCCATCTTTCACATGGGTGCCTAAGTAATATTCCTAAAGCACTAGTCAAAACATACTACTACCCTGTTCAAAAAGATCCCTATTGCTTCTAAGATCAAATATAAACTATTTAAAGCCCTTAAGGCTGTACAAAGTTCATGAGTAAAGACCATAAAACCACAGATTTAAAGCTAGAAGGAATTCAATTCACTTATTACAGATGAGGAAACTTAAGATCCAGAGAGGTTCATGAACACCCAAAGTCACATAGCTAGGAAGTAGTAGAGCAGGTATTAAAAAAAAAAGCCATCATACCAGTATACCAAGGAAAACGAAAAAAAGTTATCAGATGTCACAGTTAAGAGATAACTAGTAAATTTGGAAAGCCGTTTCCTTTTTTTTAAGCTTTTATTTAGTATTTATTTTCCCCAATTACACATAAAACAATTTTTAACACTCATTTTTAAAACTCTGAGTTCCAAATTCTCCCTTCCTACCTCCCCTCCTCCCCGATGGTGAAGGCAAGCAATTCCACATATACGTATATTCATGCAAAATGTAATACTCATGTTGTGAAAGAAAACATAGACAAGAAAAAACCTCAAGAAAAATAAAGTAAAAAAATAAATATACTTCAACCTGTATTCAGATACCATTAGTTCTTTCTCTGGGTATGGACAGCATTTTTCACAGTAAGTCCTTCAGAATTGTCTTGGATTATTGTATTGCCAAGAACAGCTAAGTCATTCACAGATGATCATCTTACAATACTGCTGTTACTTTGTACACAGTACATGTCACTTTGCATCAGCTCATGCAAGTCGGAAAGCAGTTTCAATGGAGTGATACAGTTGGAAGCTAAGATGGAAAGGATTGAAAATAGTGAGTGGATAGTCAGGAAATGGAAGTAGAAGTATATTGATGCCTCTCTATGAGTCTGGCAGTAAATATAAAAAATACAGTATAACAGCTTGTGAGGATGGGGTGTGTGTGTGTGTGTGTGTGTGTGTGTGTGTGTGTGTGTGTGTGTGTGTGTGTGTGTGTGTTTTTAAAGAATGGGAGAGACTTGAGTCTATAGTTAGTGTGGAAGGAGCCAGCAGCTACAGAAAGTAAAAATGAGAGAATGATCAGTGAGTGGGGCAAGTTCCTAGATAAGATGGGATGAAGAGTCCAAGAGAAACCTTAGCAAAAAGGCCTTACCCTTTTTCTCAGGACAGAAGCATTTTCTTATCTATAAAAAATTATCTTCAATAATGCTTTCACTACTTATCTCAAAAAGATGTTTTAATATCCAATAATAATAATACCTAGCTTTTATATAGTGATTTATAATATTATTTCATCCTCATGACAGCACTGGGAGATGCTGTTATTACAAATAAGTAAACCAAGGCAAACAGAGATAAAGTAACTTCCCCAGCGTTCGCTTATCATTCAAGGCCAGATCTGAACTTGGATCTTCCTAACTCCAAACTCTGTGCTCTTTCCACTGCACCACCTAGCTGCCTAGTTATAAGTAGAACGCCTTGTAAAACCTAAAGTGCTATGTAAATGAACAGTTATTATTATATTACTGCAATCCTCTGAGTTTAACAGGATTGGTTATTAATAAAATGTACTGCCTGTCAAAATAGGAAATACAAGAAAATATACCATTAATCTTACTGAACAGAAAGATCTATTTTACCCATATGCAGAAGTGTCATAAATTCAAAGGTAAACATTTTCCCATGATATGGCAGTCATGCTTAGCATTTTGTAGTATTAAGAATTCTAACAGTTAAATAAAATTGACTAATATAATTTTAGATACTTGTGATATGTTATCTTGGAATTTTCTATAGCTCTGCTGATCAAATATCTTCAGTTTAAATATGAAGAGACTGAAAAACTGACAGATTATATAACTTTGAATTGAGAAGATTATGCCATTCTTCTACTCAAAAATCTTTTGCACTTCATTATTACTGACCAAGTAAAGTTCACTTTTTTTTTCTTTTTGCCTAGACACACAAGGTCCTTCATACCTAGCTTTACCTTACTCAACTTTCAGTGTTATCTCATGTTACTCCTCTCTAAACATTCAATGCTCCAGCCACACTAGAGCTCTCTGCTCATACCTTCTTACTGTGAACATGTACTGCAATATTATACCTCTATGCCTGTGTTCAGGCTACTTTGTAGTCTGTAATGTCTTCACTACTCAAAAGATAAGCAGTGAAATTCTGTCCATTCATTCAACTCAAACCCTTCACTGCTCCAAGAATAATTCCTTAAATCTGGTCTCCTGAGTTGTCAAAATTTTTCCTCCTTGAATTTCACAAAGCATTCTGTTTTGTGTTACAAATACTTAATACATTTATCTTGTAATATTATGTACTATAACCTTCTGTTTTGGTTTCCATTCCCCACACTGGGTTAAACTCCTTTAGGTGGGACCACAGCTCACCTTAACTTTTTATCTACTCCATCACCTAGCATAATGCTCTGCACACAGTAGGAACTTAAATATTTGCTGAGCAGAGCTCAAGTAGCTAAATCTAGAGTTTTGCCATTTACATTGCACTAGACTTCTCTCCTATTTAAAATCAAAAGAAATACCACTGATTTTAGACAGAACAATGACTTATGACCAGACACGTTATGTAGTTTGTTGTCCTCAACTACTATATGGGTTGTGTTCCTAAAGTTCATTTTACAGTCAGTTGTTTGGAACTCAAAATTTATTTTCCTACAGAACGGGAAGAGTTTCCAACTGCCATTCTTAGTAATTAAAGGGTCTACTCTAAGCAAAATTTTAAGACAGCTCTCTTTCCTCATCTTAACAAACCATTATCTTTGCCCAATTACTTCAACTCGCACCCTCTCACAGCAGTGATATACTAAGGATTCATAAAGTAAACTTTTCACTATCCTGGACTAATAAAAATGGCTCAGTGTCATAAATGAATGTTTTTTTATTGGTGGAAATAACACAAAACAAGATGTATTATCCATCACCTTCTTTAACCCCAACCTGAAGGATCATTTGGCCTGCAGTTGAAATCTCTTATGTACTGTCTCCTCTATTACAAGATGAGCTCAAAAGCAAAATTGTTTAGTTTTTAAAATTTGTATCCCCCAGTTCTTTGCATATAATATGCACTTACTCAATGCTTTTTTTTCATTCATGCATTTATTCATTCAATGTAATCTAGGCTCCAAAGCTATCTTGCCTTTCCAATTCCTTAGTACTTGTGTCTTTCCTAAGTTCATTATCTCCAATTTGTCCTAAATATATCATTTGTAGAATAGTTGTCTGCATGCTATCTCCTCTATTAGACACTCCTTGAAAAGGGACTATTTCTTTTTGTCTTTCTTTGAAAACCCAGAACTCAGCACAGTACTAGATGTAGAGAAGGCACTAAATAAATGCTTGTTGACCATCAAAACTTACATTCTGTCAACAGAACTCATTTCAGGTAGTTGTTAAAATAGCAATTTGAATTCATGTATCCTGTCAACGAATGTCAAAAGCCCTAAACCTCAGAGGTTTTTCCCCCATTTTTAAAAAAGATTATGGGGCTGCTTAACATAACTTATCCCTAATGATAGAATTTCAGACGTATTAACTAATTCCAATGCATCATTGTGGAGTAGGTGACCCAAGATTTTTTCATGTCATACCAGTAGAGTAAAAGCTAGACAGATTCCCAGACATAGACGATTCCTACTTACTTAAGACCATCTCATCAACAATCAGTTAGCTGACCAAGACAAATCAAGAAAAAAGTAAAAAAGATAAAATGGCCCTCAATTCTATATAGCTTTCTTTCTCTCTCTCTTAAAGTGATGGCAGCAGAGTCAAAGGATGCTTAAAATGACAAGTTTTTTTAAACAATCTAGAAACATTAACTTGTGTTATTAACTTATAGAGACACCTAGGTAGTTCAGTGGAAAGAATGCCATACATGGATTCAGGAAGACTTTGATGAGATATTTCTAAAGGTAAAAGAAAGAAACAAACATTTAAATAGCAGTTTGCAAACCTTAAAGTATGATATAAATGCTATTATTGTTGTTGTTAAACTTAGTTGTCGGTATTCTCACATGAGAACTTTTTACAATGACTAACAAGTAGCTATACCACTGGAAAAATTCAATCATATAAATTCTGAGTTTCATTACAAACAAAACCTAGTCAACATGAACTTATTAAGTGCTTCCCATATTCCTAGCATTATGCTGAATGCTAGAAATACCAAGAGAAAACAGAAAACAAAACCAGACAACAAAAGCAATTTGCAGTTAAACGAAAGAGCAATTCACAGGTTCTTCTAGGAGAAGCAGGTATGAATTTACAGATGGTTTTAACTTTATGTTAGGGCCAAACTCTGTGCACTTCTAGATTCTTTCTTTAATATTCTAAGAAAAAAAATAAAGGTGCTACTGTAAATATTTTCGTGTAATGTGTATAATCACAAATTTTTGAGTTGGAAGAGATGCCAGCAGCCACCTAGTCCATCAGATAAACAGAAGTAATTCCCCCTGTAACATATATAAGGGGAATGGGAAGCAAATAGGCATTTATATAACATCTACTATATACTAAGTATTATCCTCTTTACAAATGTTATCTCATTTGATCAACAGAAGAAGTGATTTTCCAGCTTCTGCTAGAAGATTTTCAAGGAGGAAGAAACCTCTCTAAGTAACATATTCCACTTCTGAACAGCTCTAATTCTTGGTAAGTTTTTTTTTTTCACTGAGAAGAGACTTAAATTATCCTCTTTGCAACTTCCATTCTTTCCTTCTGGTTCTGTCTTCTAGGGCCAAACAGAACAAGTTTAATCTCTCCTCCACATGACAGTCTTTCAAATATTTGGTCACAGCTATCTCATAACCCTGAGTTTTCTTTCCTTTCTCCAGGACAAACATGCACAATTGAACTAGTCTTCATAATGATAAAAACCAATGGCTCTTTAGTTTTCAGGTTGCCTTTCTCTGGACATTCTCCAACACAACAAATCAACATCCTTCTAAAACCCTGAACTGAACACAGTACTGCAGATGAGATCTACAGTGGGCAAAGCACAATGGGTCTATATCATCTCCCGATTAGTTCTAAAAGTCATGCCTCTCCATCCAGCACAGTGACCTAAACTGAATGAGTCTTTTTGGATATCGTATCACATTGCTGACTCATAGTCATCTCAGAATCCACTAAAACTCACAAACCTTCCCCAGAACTGCTAGCTGTACATGCTTTAACCTGCATTGTACTTGTGCTCATTTTTTCCCCCAAGTACAAGACTTCACCCATTTCTCTAATGAATTTAATCTTACTGGACTCAGCACCATGCTCTAGCCTGTCAAGATCCTTTTAGATCCAGATTCTATAATAAAGTTCAGTGACTATCACTATTACATTTTCGTCATTGGCATGTCATCTACATCTTTATCCAAATCATTAAAAAAAATTAAGCAATACAGGACCAAACACAGATTATTTGTGGTATTCCACTGAAGATATCTTGCAGCACTAACAAAATGTGTGATTAATACCAATTCCCTCAGTATGACCATTCAACCATTCATCACACTATTTTTTTTATCTAAGTAAGTTAGGTGAGTCAGTGGATACCAGCACTGGACATCGAGTCTAGAAGTCCTGACTTCAAATTCAACTGAAGCTACTTACTATCTGTGTAACCTCCAAACAAATCACTTCACTTCTATCCACCTCAGTTTTCTCATCAATAAAGACAGGATAATAAAAGGACTTACCTCAAAGAATTGTTGTGAAGATTAAATGAGATATTTTAAAAGCACTTTGAAAACAGAACACTATAAAAATGTTATAACTATTATCGAAGCAATGCCTGTCTTCTCCACAATAGCAACATGAGCTATTTTATCAAAAACTTACTAAAATATAAGTAAATCATCCACAGCATTCCCTGTATCGACTAGTCTCTTGTTCTCTCAAAAAACAAAACAAGATTAGTATGGTATGAACTGTTTTTTGATTGAGCCATACTGATTCTTGGTAATGACTTGCTTCCCTTTCTAGATGCTTGCCAACCATCCCTTAAATAATCTGTTCTAGAATTTTCCTAGCAACTGAAGTCAAGTTCACCGGTCTACAGTTTGTAGATTTTGTGAGTTTACACCATGATTTATACGAACTACTACTTAAACTCATGGGATTATTATAGGGAATATATTTTGAAGACTGTAAAACAGCACACAAATATGCCTCTAAGAAATCAAATTCACACAGTACTAAAACTTTATCAAGTGGAAAGTTTTCTTTTTTCTCTTTTAGTTATTCAGTATACTCCTAACATTCACAGGTAAGCAACAGATGCTTTTAAGTAATAACAGAAATTTCAAAAGCTAAAAAAAAAATGTCATTTTATAAATATTTTCTATTGTTTCTGATCATTGTTGACAGAAAATAATAATTAGATGTAAAAATGAAACTATGTACTAGAATATATGAACTCTAAAAGGAATGAAAGAATTGAAAAATGTAAGCATTGAGTAAAAATCTACACATCAAAAAATTCAGCAACAGATTCTTTTCTGTTTTACTGTAAGCATAACCATAATGGTAGTTCTCAACTACCTTTCAAAACAGAATAAAAGAGTTTTCTCTTTATTGAAGGAAACAGTGCCCACAGCACAGTAGAGAATCCCTGCAGAACTGAAAGAAAAAAAAATCCTATAGGAAGGATGGTTGAATTACTAGGTCAGAGAGAGAGCATAATGGAAAAATGCTTAAGTTACAATACTAATGAGTTAAGCTCCATCTCCTTTTTAAAAGTACCATTTTAAACATATACAAATTATCTTTTTCTTTTTTTTACAATTAAATTGGTTTGTTTATTTACTTTTAGTTTACAACATTCAGTTCCACAGTCTCTTGAGTTTCAAATTTTCCCCCCCTTCCTTTCCCACCCCCCCATCATGGTGGCATGCATTCATATACAGGATCTACAAATATCTTCACATTACTCATTAGTCAGGTTGTATAGAAGGATTATAACTGATGGAATGATCACTGGAAAAGAGGAAACAAAACAAAACAAGAAAAAGAAACACAAGAAGTAGTTTGTTTCAATCTGCATTCAGACTCCACATCTCTTTCTCTGGATGTGGATATCTCCTTCAATCATGAGTCTTTTGGAGTTGTCTTATAATCTTACGTTGCTGAGAGGAGCCCAGTCTATTAAAGTTACTCATCACACATATGTTGTGTCTGTGATTGTGTATGAATTTCTCCTGGTTCTGCTCTTCTCACTCAGCATCAGTTTATATATTATGAAGTCTATCCACTCCTCATTTCTTATAGCACAGTAGTATTCCATTATATTCATATACCACAACTTGTTCAGCCATTCTCCAATTGATGAACTTCCCCTCAATTTCTAATTCTTGGCCACCACAAAAAGAGCCGCTATCAATATTTTTGTACATATAGGTCCACCTCCCACTTCTTTGATCTCTTTGAGATCTAGAAGAAGAATACCTAGAAGAGTACTGCTGGATCAAAAGGTATGTACTTATTTATAGCCCTTTGGGCATAGTTCCAGATTGCTCTCCAGAATGGTTGTATCAGTTCACAGCTCCACCAACAATGCATTAGGTTCTAATTTGTCCAAATCCTCTCCAGCATTTATCATTTTTCTGTTTTGTCATCTTAGCCAATCTGACTGGATGAGATGTGGTACCTCAGAGTGCATTTCTCTAATCACTAGCGATTTAAAACAAAAAAATTATATTTTTCAAAGAACAGACTTCTCACCATCAGAAATCTTGTAACAACATTCTGTCATATGTTATCATAAGTTATGAGATGACAATAAGGAGAAAAGGTGAAAAGGGTTTAAGAAAAAGACTGTATTGATGAAAGTAAAAGAAACAAAAAGTAAAAGCATTTGGTTAGGCAACTTACTAGGAGTTCCTACCAGAAAGATAATGTTTGGTACTCCTACTAAGGGAGATCTTTATTACCTTTTGCGTGTTGTAGAACCCTTTGGAAACCTGATGAAGTGTATAGATACCTTCACAGAATCATGCTTATTGGGTACATTCATAATTGAAGGCAATACAAAATTTCAGTGAGAGTACAATGCAAAATAAAGATGCAATTTTTTTCTGTCATCCAAGTACACAAAGTTCATGAATCTATAGAGGGACCTAAGTCTCAGATTAAGAACCTCATTATGTGTGTGGGGGGGCATAATGTACACAGTAATAAATAGAATTCAATGTAATGTGATGAAGGAGAGTGCATTCATAAGAAGAAACCTAAAAAGGGGATTAGGTAGGTGGCCCTAAGCTGAGGCTTAAAGAAAGTAAGGCTTTCTAAAGACAGAGATGAAAAAGGAGTGGTTTGGAAGCAGAGAATGAAATATCAATTTATGGGAGAGCTAACAGTAAGATTTGCCTGGGACAGAGAATAAATATATCATATTCACTGAATCTTAAGAGTCAAAGTGAGTTCACAAGCCACTTACTCCAACCCAAATCTGAATAAGAATCCTCAGTATAATACAACCATCATCTAAGCATTTATTTGAAAACCTCCAAAAATAGTAAATCCATCACATCCCATTCCACTTTGGAACTGCTCAAATTGTTAAGGAAATGGTAGCCTACCTCAAGCCTAAATTTGCCTTTACAACTTTTAAGCACTGCTCCTAGTTTTGCATTCTTGAGTCAGATAGGGTCAATCTTTTTTTTTTTCATGTGGCAGCACTTCAAAGACTTCAATCAGCATCAATTCTTTCTTGATCAACCTCAAAAGGTTGTTTTGAGGATCAAATGAGAAAATAGTTGTAAAAAGTACTTAGCACAGGGGTGGCTAGGTGGAACAGTGAATAGAGCACCAGTCCTGGAGTCAGGAGAACCTGAGTTCAAATTCAGTCTCAGACACTTGACACACTTATTAGCTGCATGACCTTCAGCAAGTCATTCAACCCCAACTGCCTTGCCAAAAATAAAAAAAATCTACTCAGCACAGTACCTAGCACATAGTATAGATGCTTTCTCTTTCTCTGTGTGTGTCTATTTATGTAACATAAATACTTCCCTTAACATCACCAGTTACTTTTTAACTGATGTTCATAATTTAAGGCCCTAAAAAATCTTGACTGCCTGCCACTGGGAATCTCCAGCTTATCAAGGTTCTTCTTAAGAATAATTCCCAAAATTGGCAGGGAAGTAAAATGAAATAAAACTGGAAAGGTAGCTTGAATCTAGTTTGTGGAAGGCCTTAAAATGCCAGGCTGAAGAGTTAATATTTTTACCATAATAATAACAGCAAGTCATGGAAGGCTTTTGATTGGGGTTGTCACATGGTCAGTATAGCTTACAAAAATTATTTTGGGGGGGGCACACTTTGCATCAATTTACAGTTCTTAGCTATGAAAGTTTTAAAAACATAACTATCTAGACAGGATGGCTTCCCCTCTGTCAGTAATGAATACACTTTACAAGTTCCCCATAAAAAATAAAGGCTATTTATATATTTAATTTCTTCTAATATCTACTCACATAAGTACTTTTCTCCCATTAGAATGTAAGTTCCTTGAAAGCAGGAAGTGTTCCATTCATTGTACCTATATCCCCAGAACATAGCACAGTGCCTGGCACACAGAAGGTACTTAATTGGTCTAAGTTTGAAGGAATCTCAAGAGCTTATCAATTCAGACCCCTTCATTTTACAGATAAGGAAACTGAGGCCCAGGGAGGGTAAGACACTTCCCCAAAGTCACACAGTTATTAGGATGAAAAGGGAGGGTATAAATCTAGGTCCTCTGACCCCAGTCAGAACTCTTTCTATTATACTATGACACAAGCTCTTGAAATTCAGTTAAAAGTCTTCCTATAGTTCGCTGAGTCTGTTCCTTGCCCATTCTCATCTGATTCAATCACAAGAAAAAAAAACTACTCAAGGACCTTCTGATAGTTATAATTCCAAGAGACTTTTTAGAATAGAACAGAAAAAAGGATTTGGAGCCAGGATATGAGTTCAAGTGCAGGATCTACCATGTTCAATGTTAGCTTTACTATCAATTATTTCCTCAAGATCAAAATGAAGGAGCAGCACGAAATTCTGTATAAATCTTCTCCCAGTTTTAATGTTTTGAGCATCTATGATTATCTGGTCTGAATGCAAAAGTTAAGAGTGTTGTTGCTGTTGTTGTTTACTCATTATTCAGTTGTGTCCAAGTCTTCATGACTCCACTAGGGGTTTTCTTGGCAAAGACACTTGGCAAAGAATGGTGTGCCACTTCCTTCTCCAGCTCATTTTCCAGATGAGGAAACTGAATCAAACAGGGTTAAGTGACTTTCCTAGGGTCTGAGACCAGATTTAAACTCATGATAATAAGACTTCCTGATTCCAAGCCCAGCACTCTATCCACTTCACCATCTAGCTGCCCAAGTTAAGAGCAGACAAAGACAAAATGGATCCCACACTCTCTCAAAGGATCACTAGAAGGCAAAAGAAAAATTAGAAATAGCCCTTGGGGGGCGGCTAGGTGGCGCAGTGAATAGAGCACCGGCCCTGGAGTCAGGAGTACCTGAGTTCAAATCCGGCCTCAGACACTTAACACGAAAAACTAGCCATGTGACCTTGGGCAAGTCACTTAACCCCAACCTGCCCTCCAAAAAGCAAAAAAAAAAAACGAAAAAAAACCAAACAAACAAAAAAAACAGAAATAGCCCTTGGCCCCTGAAAGGAATTACCTATTATTCAATACACATATCCCTCTAGATCCCATCCACTTCTATAGTGGAACCCTGAAAAACTTTTATCCAGGAAAGGGCAAATATTTATAATCCATAAGAAAAGAGGTTTCTTCTTCTGTGATTCATTTTGTATTTTGCTAAAATTACCAGGCAATAATACTAACAATTAATGTGCTAACATGATTTAAAACATTTTTTTAAGTGAGTCAAACAGATCCTTATTATCTTGCTTTACGCTATTAATTTCCTTGGGAAATCCTTTATCACAGACAGTAAGCACAGGTAAACAAAAGCAAACTAAAGACCACCCAGACTTATTTACTACAAAATTCAAATAAGAAGACCAATGTTTACAGCTTAAGCAGTAGAATCCTATAAAAATCATCAAAAAAACTTAGATATGGGCCAGGAACCCTGGAAAACAGTACTGCCAGATTGCCATCACCTACACAAAAGCCTATTCTGTGATTCTCTACAATATTGGTCACTATAGTAACTAGGCATTATGCCTATACACTATTGTGCCTATATGCCAAAGAAATATACACCATCACTGCAGGAAGGAATTCTTTATTTCTTTTTCCTTCCTTTCCTTCCTTCCTATTTCTTTTTCCTACAAAACTATCAAAGTGAGCATATATGAATTTTGGGTAAATCACATTCCACAATGGCTAATGTTGTTTAATCGGTTTTTATGGTCAAAAGCTATTCTGAAGATATTGGTACTAACCTTTTAACATCTGTTTCCATTTGTTCTGTCCTCAAGCCTTTTCAACGAGGGCCAAAAGACTTATTAAAATCAAATCAACAAGAATACAATTACAAAACACTTCACACAAAGTAAAAAATATCTAAATTACTGGAGAAATATTATTTTCTCATGAGGCTAAGATAATATAAGAAAAATAATAATACTAATTTAATTATTCAGTGCCAAACTATCAAAAACTTCCTTTATAGAGCTAGAATTTAAAAATAAAAAATCAGCCAGAGAAACCAAAGGTGAAGACTATCAATGGAATCAACAAAAAAGAAATGCAAAGGAAGAAGGCCTAGAGTACTAGATCTCAAATTATACTACAAATCTGTAATCACAAAAACAATTTGGTACTGGATAAGAAACAGAGTCAGATGATCAATGGAAGAGATTACAGATGTAATATACAGAAACAAATGAACACAGTAACCCATTTGATAAAAATTTCTGAATAAACCAGAAAGTAGTCTGGAAGAAATTAGGTACAGATCAACATGTCATATCATATACTACAATGAGTACAAAATTGGTATATGACTTAGACATAAAGGGCAATATCATAAGCAAATTAGTGGAACAGGGAAGATATTACTTGTCTTTCTATGCACAGGGAAAGACAAGAGAGAGGTTCATGGGAGACAAAATGGTTAATTCTGATTACATACAATTAAAGTTTTTTCACAAAAAAATTCCAATACAGCCAAAATCAGAAGAAAAGCAGAGAAACAGGGGGTGGGGGTGGGGTGGGAAAGTCTTTGTAGTAAATTTCTTTGAAAAAAGTCTCACTTCTAAAATATACATAAGGAACTGAGCCAAATTTATAGTCAAGGAATATGAACTTTTTTCAGAGGAAGAATTAGAAACATCTACAGTCATATGAAACAAATGTTCTAAATGGCTAATAATTAGAGAAATGAAAATTAAAACAACTCTGAAAATTACCTCATACCCATCAGACTGGCTAAACTGACAGAAAAAGAAAATGACAAACACTGGAGGGGATGCGGGAAAATGTGGGAAAATAATGCACCACTTGTGAAGCTGTAACATTCTGGAGAAAATCTTTAACTATTCCCAAAAAGCTATAAAGTGTGAATAACCTTTAAACCAACAATACCACTATTAGGACTATACCTCCCAAAGAAATCAAAGAAAAAGGAAAAAGACCCACACATTCAAAAATATTTATAGCAACTCTTTATGTGGTAGCAAAGAATTGAAAACTGAACAGGTATGGGGAGGAGGAGGGAGGGGGAAAGGGGTAGATCAGGTGAAGTGCCCATCAAATGGGGAATGACTGAATAAGTTATGGCACATGAATGGGATAGAACGTGTGCTGTACAAAATGATGAAAGAGGTGGTTTCAAAAAACCTGAGACTTATGTGAACTGAAGTTCACATGCAAAGTGAAATAAGAACCAAAAGAATTTAAACAATTACAGCAATATTGTAAAAATAATGCGTTTTGAAAGATTTAGTAATTCTGATCAATACAATGATTCACCACAATTACAAAAAAAGACTCATAATGAAAAATGCTATCTACCTCCTGAGAGAAATCCAATAGACTCAGAGTCGCAAAAACGTGCTTTCCATGACTTCATGTGTAATGAGTATCATATGTCTTGCATTCTCAATGGCTGGGTGAAAGCTGATGGGAGGGAGAGAATTTAGAACTGAAAATCAAGCAAAATGTTTAAAAATTCAAGCCAATAAGCATTTATTAAGCACCTACTATGCACTGGATACTATACTAAGATCTAGGTATGCAAAAGTCCAGAACAGTCTCTGCCCTCAAAGAGTTAGGTCACAATCCAATGGAGGGAGACAATATGCAAACAACAATATACAAACAACATATATACAGGACAAATTGGAGATAATATCATAAGGAAAGCATTAACATTAAGGAAAACTGGAAAAGGCTTCTTAAACAAGAGAGGATTTTAGCCAAGATTTGAAGGAAGCCAGGAGTTAAAAGATAAGGGGGAAGAGAATTCTAGGTATGGAAGCAGCCAGTGAAACTGCAAAGTCTTATTTTAGAAACAACAAAAAAGTCAATGTCACTGAATTGGAAAGTACATGGAAGTAGGAATGGAGGAGGTTATTAAGTACTTTTTTGTTTTGTTTTGGTTTTTTTGGGGGGCAGTTGGGGTTAAGTGACTTGCCCAAGGTCACATGGCTAGTTTTTTGTGTTAAGTGTCTGAGACCGGATTTGAACTCAGGTACTCCTGACTCCAAGGCTGGTGCTCTATTCACTGCGCCATCTAGCCACCCCAGTTATTAAGTACTTTAAAAGCCAACCAGAGGATTTTATATTTGATTCAGGAGGTAACAGGGAGCCACTAGTGTTTATTGAGGATGGGAGAAATGGCCAGAACCGCGTAGAGGAATATCATTTTGATAGCTAAAAAAGGAAATTTCAATGAATATACTTATTACTTAAGACCTTCATTTATCCTGAAATCACATTAATGTTAAAAAACATACTTTGCTAAGTGGTACAAGTTTTAATACATTTTTCAGGTTTTCTTCCTGTCTACATTTAGTTAATAGGACATATTACACTTCTTGTCTACAATCAGTTTATTGTACTCTGAAATCATGTTTGAAATTGATTTCTTTAGAAATCTGAAAACTAACCTTAGTAACCACCTCATTTTGTGAGTTTACTTTCTTGAAAAACCACTGTTCTCCACTGAGACTTTTCAAAAATTTGGATACTTTAATTTGTTTTTCACTGATGTCCAATTTGCTTAAGTCAGGATGTTTTAATTCAAAATGGTGATGAAGATTGTATGCCTTTGGAATGACTATTACTTCTCATCAAACAGAGCACAATATTCTGTCTCTCATGTAGGTAAGCAAGTATCTATTTGCCTACTCCACATTAAACACTGTTCTGATTTGATCTTCTGTTTCTTTTATCACCCATTTTACAAAGTCACACTAAAAACTTTAATATTAGAACCACAAAATCTCCACAGCCACTGCTCACATAAAAAATACTGAACTGAGTGTCTGAGCTTGGAGAAAGAGCCAGACCCTCACGTAACATGGACGGCAGCAATGAGTGCAGGAGAAGAAGACCTTATGTTGTTGCCACTTGTAATGGTAATCAATTTGTTTGATATACTTAGGGTTAAGTAGATCCTAGTAACTTAGGGCTAAGTATAGAACTCTGTCCATTGCTGAAAAGGTATGAATTCCCCCCTGGTGAAAAGGTGTGAATTCCCCTGTTGACCTGGAAGAATGCCATTGGCTGACACACTCCCCTGTTCACTTGGGAGAAGGCCAGTGTTTATAAGCAGGAGAATTTTGGAGAAACAAACAGATTTTAGATTTGGTTCCTCAGTGAAGCTGATTGAAGATATGAACAGGATGGGACTTTGTTTGTTGGTGGCCTGGCTGATCCTTGAGTTCCAGGCAAGAGAAGTCCTGAAGGGTTTGAGGTGTGCTGAATCCGGTGAACTTCAGTGTGTGCCA
>CM053593.1:122062913-122091129 GCA_028646575.1 Pseudocheirus occidentalis
TGGGGGCCGCCGTGGCTCTCAGCCGTTCCTGCTGCAACAGCCGCCTCCCGCTGCCTCCTTGCCCTGGGAGCAGTTTGGCCGGACCAGCTCTTCTCCTCCCCAGTTAGCAAAATCCACTGACCTTTCTCTTAGCCTTTTTGTCTTCTGGCCTGATAAATGTGGTAATTGTGCCTCCAGTGCAGCAGATCTGCTCTCCTGTAGCCGGGGTTCCCCGCCCGATGCCCCAGGGCCTGAGCCGGTTCCAGACTGCTGGGAAGAGCCCTGCCTGCTGCCCTGCCTGTAGTGCTTTCTGTCTGGTGGAGAGTTTTGGAGCTTGAAAATCTGTTTAGCGTCCCATTTTATGAGTTTTTTAGCATGTTTGTGTGGGAGATGTGGTTCTTTGCTGCTTCTAAGCCGCCATCTTGGCTCCGCCCCCCTGTTGATAATTTCTTAATTATCTTAATACTACTTACTATTTAATAATACTTAATGTTCAGCAGTAAGTAGTTGGTTTCTCACTTTAAAGGCTAGGCTTTTTGGTCAGTTGCCTTTTAGTGTGTTCAGTGGTGCTATAGTGACCTAAAAGAGTGGAGATATCTCCCAAAAAAGATCAACTACTTATTTCTCAATGTCAAGTTAGGCCCAGGTTTGTTTGATTTTTTTTTTTTCACTACTTAGAAGACAGAAATTTTGTATATGTGTCACACAGGGTGATTGAGACCTTCAGATACTAATCCTTGCCCTTGTCTGTCTTCATTCTTTCTATGTTGTTAAGTGTGGAAACCCTGCTATTTATTGTACTGAAGTTAAGAGTATGTAAGTGCTTTTAGGAAAATAAGAATATGCCAGGGCCTTATATCCCAGTGCACAATTTAATGCCATTCCTTTGGATGTCATAGAATAGTAATTGATTAATTGATCACTAAGAGTCAGAAGCCACTGGTAGCTTAGGATAGAATATCTTTGCTTTTAGTCTATATTGAAAAAAATAGCTTTGTCAAGCATTGGTAATACTGAAGTACTGAAAAGATCTACAGTAGGAAAAAGGACAAGGGCATAGATAATCTGCATTCTGAGACCTTGAGTGTTAACTATATAGAATAAATAGCATGAATTAAGATTATTTTTAGTTCTGCATTAAGTAACTTTAGAAATTCCGATTTCCATAGATGACATAGAAACATTCCCCTAAGAGTAATTGTTAAAAAGTAGTGTAAATTGATTCTAACCAGACTCTTCACCTGATTGTAAATGATAAATTTCAAAAATTTCTCATCTTTTATGAAGCTTTACTGAACTTAGGAAAGATCAAAGAATGACAGAAACTAATGTTGACTTTCTAGGAGAAGTTTTTTGTTTTCAGTGCTAATCATTTATCAACTGAAAGCAAAAGATTTTCCTTTCTCTTTCTCATGTTTTAGCAATGAGAATATTTTTCTTTAAAATCAGGTTAAAATTTAAGCTCTTTATTTAATCTTGATTTTATTTTGTGTTGGAGGCTTTGTGGCTTTGGTATACTCATAATTTAGCAGTTTATAAGTTCAAAAAGCCTAATAACCTATCATTGCTAAGGTTCATTCTAGCAATTTTTAAGGTCTATTATTATCCATTAGAGTTATTTTTCTTACATGATAACATTTTGCTTTGAAAACTTGTTTTAAATTTTTCTGTGTTCCTTATTTCTGTATTTTTATATTTTAAAAATTAAATTGGATAAGTAATAGTCTAAAATTTTAAGATAGTCGACAGTATTGTTAATTATGAATAAGATAAATCACAATTTGATTAATAAATATTTCTTTTTCACCTAGAATAAAACTGACAAAGAAAAAGAGAAAGATGAGAAATATTCTCCAAAAAACTGTAAGCTTCGCCGCCTATCAAAATCACCATTTCCAGCAAATACACCACCTGAAATATCATCTAAACTGGATACTGAAACCAAAAATTCTGAACAAGTTCAAGTTAAATCTGTAGAAATTACTTCTATCCTAAATGGACTTCAAGGTAAAAAAAAAAAAATCCTGCTCAATTATATAATTTTGCCATAAGGTAATTCTGAGAGATTGTCCAAATTCTTTTGTTTTAAATATATTTGCATCAATTATTAGTTGAAATAAGTGAGTCATTGGTCAAGGCTTGAACATCTTCTAGTATCCATTCCTTTCTGAGATCATCCAGAGCATTATTGCTATGCCACGATTTAGTATACAATGACTGTATAAATACTCTGATATATAGACAATCGCATGTTGGTAGCTTCATTAAGTATCTGATATGGGAAAAGAAGACTAAAATTGGACTTAAATTGTTTTTCCTCTGAGATATTTTTAATTTTCTTTAAAACATTATAGCTTTTTTTTAACCAGAACTTATTTAGGGCAGGGAGTGGGGAGGATAGAAGTATGCAGAACCTATAATGGCAAACAGTGTGCCCAATGTGTTTGGATTTATGAGCACATAGACAAAAAAATAATAGAGGATGAGATAGCCTGGATGGGTTATGATTTTCATTATTGCCAGAATTATCCACAGTAATGAGATCTTAGATACTTTAAAGTATAAAAA
The DNA here is from genome assembly GCA_028646575.1 of Pseudocheirus occidentalis. Taxonomy (NCBI): domain Eukaryota; kingdom Metazoa; phylum Chordata; class Mammalia; order Diprotodontia; family Pseudocheiridae; genus Pseudocheirus; species Pseudocheirus occidentalis. The sequence continues at coordinate 122,065,461 of CM053593.1, forward strand.
GTATAATAGTGGGGTGGCTAGGTGGCGCAGTGAATACAGTACTGGCCCTGGAGTCAGGAGGACCTGAGTTCAAATCCAGCCTCACTTAACACTAGCTGTGTGGCCTTGGGCAAGTCACTTAACCCCGATTGCCCTGCCCTCCCCCTCCAAAAAAAACTATAATAGTGATTGCAAATAATGACAATAATGGATGAAATTTCGATCATCCTTTCCTCATAGTAAAGTTTTAAGTTAGATAGGACAGGTGTCATCCTTATTTTATGACAGGAAACTGAGATTGACTGAAGATAATTGGCTTGCCCAAGGTCACACTGACATTAACTTGCAGAATTAGAATTTGAAAGTCATGACTCCAGTTCCATTTCTCTTTCCACTCTATAGTGTTGTGTATCTGGTATATCTTTGGTGGGCTAACAAATTTCTTTGTTTCTTTATGGCCTATACCCTACCTGTTTGTTGAAATGTTTTTAGGTAGTTAAAAAAATTTTAATGTCTACAAAATGGGACAATTAAAAATGAAAATAGGAGTATAATTAAAAGAAGCTGCAAAATAGATATATGAGACATTTAAGATGTTATATATCAATTGAAAATAAATTCAGCTCTGAACTCTGGCAGCTAAAGTGAAAAGGGAAACATGCTAGGTTATATAACTCTTACGTCTAAATTCCTCTGGAGAGAAAGTCTTTTTTCTGTTATCTTGTTTTAAGGAGGAGTTGTCCCATGAATAATAATAATTTAAATTTATACAGGCTGTCCCAGAAGTCTTGGTGTTTTTTTTTTTAATTCTTTTTATTTCTTTTGGGGGGGGGGGAGGCAGGGCAGTTGGGGTTAAGTGATTTGCCCAAGGTCACACAGCTAATTGGTGTTAAGTGTCTGAGGTTGTATTTGAATTCAGGTCCTCCTGACTCCAAGGCCAGTATTCTATTCACTGTGCTACCTAGCCATCCCTAGAAATCTTAGTTTTAATCTTTAATAAATTTAGGAAGCATAAATGCTACAAAATTGCAAAAAACAACATTTGAAGGTTAATTTTTTAAATTTTAAAATATTTTTGTTTCTAATTAAATTCTTATACTGTATTTTGCTTCAGTTGATTTTCTAACTTAGTAAAAAATTTTGATCAGCTGTTGTTTAGTGACTAAAAGGATTATATTTGTAATTCTAACCTTAAGAACATACAAAGAATGAATTTTTATGCATACATGATAGTTCTGACATGATCCCAAAAGAAAAAGTCTAATGAAAATAGATGAGGTGATTGAGATGGCCAAGGAAGAGGATCTTTCCTACAGATCTACCAGTCTGAGAAAATGTTATACCGAAACTGCTGCACACACAATGTGTAATTATGGAGTCCCCTGTCTTATTAAAACTAAAATTTGTTATTCAGAATTCACAAAACTAAGCAAACTATAGAAGAAAATTTAAGCCAACTTTTGATTGGTATTTTTTTTTTTGTTAAGTTTGTAGAATTTATGCTTCTGAAGTTTTTGAAGCTGGAAACTATACTGAGACTTCTGGGATACCCTCTATATTTATGGTTCTGCATTCTATAATTGTTTTCTTTACAACAACCCTCTGAGGCAGGTAGTATAAGCATTATCCATTTTATATATGAGGAAACTGAGGTTTTTTAGAGAAATTAAGTGACTTGCCCAAATTAGCAGAAAGTAAAAAAACCAAACCTAAAACCCAGGTCATCTGACTAATTTCATTCACAAATTCTTACGTAATGGATGCTGGGTAATATATTGGACCATGTGTCCAAATATAATTTTGCAAATCGTATAGAAACTTTCTTCAAATAATCTTAACTTACTAAAGGCATTTTTCTAGAGTAGTAACATAGTATAGTCCATGTACAGAGCCTTCTGATCTAACTTAATAAGTGCATAGAAATGGACTGATGGTTAACACATCCATTAGAATGTCTCTGAAATAACCTAATGCCAAATGGGCATGTGGTGCAGTCGTCAATTTATGACTAAATTATTTGAAACAGTCATGTTCTGTGTTGTTTACGAAAGAAGAATTCATTTGCTTTTGCTGTCAAATGTACATGATGGAAACTGTTGTTCTTTGGTGAAAGTTTGTTGTATATTCTCACACAGATAGAGGAGCATCTTCTACATTGTAGGTAGGTGCCTGTGATGATGTTTTTCTCAAAATAAGCATTGAATCTGTTTGAGCACTAGACTGAGATAATTCTCTAAAGCATAGAAGAGACAATTTGAACATGAAAAATATTAAGGACAGTGGTTAGCAGTCTTGGTATGGGGCTTTTAGAAGACCATGTTTTGAGAGGGACTGCATCCTTAAGGACCTGGCATGATGAGTTAGCAGCAAAATATATACCTAAGTAATTAGCTAAATTGCACTAGCATAAGAGATTATTTTAATAGTGCCCACTTGAAAATTGGAATATGTCTGCCAGATACACTGGCTTTTAGTTAATATAATTGATGTTAAGCTGTTCTTTCTAATGAGAGTAATCTATACCTGTTGCTTCTACTTCCACTTACCCCTCAACTATTTGGATTTCCTTCTCATAACTCGACTAAAATTTTTTTCTCCAAGTTCAACAGTGATCTTTTAACTGACAATTCTAATACTTTTTCTCAATCCTCATTCTCCTATGAGAACATACAATACTATTGACCAGTCTTTCACTGACATTCCTACCTTCTAATTCCTGGACACATCTATCTTATAATTCTCCTTTCACTCTAGCCACTCCTCTGTTCTCTATTGTTGATTCCTCCTTTTCTTCCTATCTTTTAATTGTCCTTTGCTTTCTTCTCTTCTTTCTCTGCCTCTTCTCTCATCATTCTCTACATTTATTCTTGCAACTTCATTTGCCACCACAAAGATCCCTAAATTTATTTCTGGCCTTAACCTCTCTGTGGAGCTCCTGGCTCGAATTTCCATTTACCAGGTAGATATTTCCACCCCAATTACATACTGCATACTTAGATTTAATATATGTAAATTTCCATTTATAATCTTCCCAAGAAAACCTGCCTTTCCTCTTAACTTCCAGTTGGCTGTTGATAGCACCACACTTCTCCCCATCATCCATACTTGAAACCTTGGGTTCATTTGTGACTTTCCCGTTTCCTCACTTCCTACGTAAAATTGATGGCCAAGTCCTTTTTTATTCTAGTATCTGTCCATTCCTTTTACTCCCTCTGTCAACACTTGGGCTTTTATTATTTAGTTCTCACCTGAACTAACGTGCTAACAATCTAACTGGTATTCCTGTCCTTTGGTGTCTTCCCTGTAGAAGGCACCCTTTATATCTCTATCAAGATTATTTTTCTAGTGATGTATGCTTTGGATTGTCACTCTCCTGTTCAGTGCCTCTGTAGTACCTACTAAATATACAGACCATTGGCCAAATTTTCTACTCCCACCAAAGTCTGTCTCTAACCTCCCTTTCATACCCTCCCCTTCGTGTAATCAGTGTTATTACCAGATTGGACTCTGTGCCATTCCCTAATCTCACAGTACCCTCTCTTCCTGCCTCCATGCATTTGTGCATATATGTCCTTTGTGCTGGGAATATTTTCACACATCTTTCTGTTAAAATGCTTCTCTTTCTTTAAACCCCAGATTACGTGCCACCTCTGACATGAAGTCTTTTCTCATCTCTTCCATCCAGAAATAACCCTTACCTCTCTTGTTTGACCCCTCCTTTGTACGTTATAATCTAACTTGTATTATAGCTGTGTGTATATGTCTTTTTCTCTCCTACTGGGTTGTAAACTCCTTGAAGGCAGTGACTTTCTTTTTTCATCTTTGTATCCCCAGTGTCTTGCACATAGCAGGTGCTTAATAAATGTTTGTTGACTTGAGTTTAATTTAATTAACTAACAGGTTCAGTTGCTTTTTAAGGCTACTTTAGGTTCATGGTATTAAAATTCTGTCACCAGCACAGAAGATATTGCTTATCTTCCTTTTACTTTGCCAAGAGGCTCTATGTCCAGCTCATCTGATAGCTATATCAAGTTAATAAAATATAAGCTAAAAGGAAGAAGTGGATAGTATACATTGTTTATATTTGAAATTTCTTGTGATAAATATTTATTACTATTGTGATTCTGGTGGTAATGTTATGATGCAGACTTTGAAAAAACATTCGATGCCTGGGATCATACTAGGATTATAGTTTGAGCCAGAGGTGGTACCCCTGTCTGAGTACCAAAATCTTCTGAGAAATTAATGAATGCTGTAGAAAGTGTTAAATTTTTCTTAGTTGCCTTCTTGGTAAGACAAAACAAATTATAGCATTTATCAGATGTGTGGAAGAGTTCCTGCTTGTACTTTGTGCCAAATATTGAGAAGAAAGAAAGCATAGAATTTCAAAGAGTTGTCTTATTAAATAATGGATAATTGAGGACATAGGGTTGGAAGATGGGGTTCACTTCTCTTGGTACCATACCAAGAGGGCAACTGTGTCTGTATAGCTAATTGGTAAACAGTTTGACAAAGATTGGTACTCAAAGACAGGAAGGATTCTGGCAGCAAGAAATGCTTCCCAGAGGCCAGGCCTTTTTCAGCATTAAATGAATGATCAGATATTTTAATGTGAATATAGTTATTGAATCCCAACTAGGGAGAATACTGCAGTCTACAGAATGATAAGAGAACATCAGAAAATCATAAGATTAGGAGAAATAATTTGTCTGATAATCAACAAATTTTTTTTTTTTTGCTTGACAATGTCCTATCAGATTGTAAGCTCCTTGAGGGCAAGAACTGTTTTATTTATCTTCGTGCCTCCCTTACCACTTTGGATAGTGACTTTTATAGAGTGGTCCCTTACCAGGTGCTTGGATCAATGAAAATCTGCTTCTATTGTCCCTACAGGCTGACCCTAAAACATTCTTTTGGGATCTTTATTAAAGTTTTAAACATAGCTATTTGTTAAGTATACATATATGTATGTATGTTTATATACAAATATATGTATACACAGTATATTATATATACATATAATGTGTGTATATTAAATAAGTCCATGTATGACTTCATCTGAGCTTTTCACAAACCGATCTTAGGAGAATGGATAGGAACTGGGGCAGATTCATATGTTAAAGACAGTTGCATCATCAAATAAAGTGAAAAAATTATGTTCTGTAAGAATTTTTATATTTTCAAGAATTAAAAAAGATTTTTTAAAAATGTATCTTGAGTGTAACAGCAGTTATCTGCCTTGGTACATGTTGGCTAGCTTAGTGAAGTCCTTACTATATGAACCAAGGGCTATAATTTTTAAGGTTCAAATTTTGTGATTTAGGACCCTCAAGCTACCTGTTCTTAGACTTACCACTTTCTTTTTTTCCTTCTTAGTGAATTTTCTGTGGGGTGCTATCAGGTATTTTTAGTAGATAATAATTTTATATAAAGGAGCTTCTGAACAAATACAGAATTTATGGTTTGTTTTTTTTAAGATCTACAATTTTACCTTTATTCTCTGAAGCTCCACAGACAGTTATTTTTCAGACATAGTTTGCAGGCTTAGTCCATGAGGGGCGAGACCGCATTTCATCAACTCCTACTTTTAGTATGCCTATGGCACCTATAATAATGGTCTTCAAAAAGCAAATATTTACAAGTGTTTGATTCAACACACACACACACACACACACACATATGCTAAGTCATTATTATATTTTAAATATTTTATTGGGTTTGCATACTAATATTATGCTTTAAGATAAAGTTCTAGAATAGCTCCTGTTTGTATGGAACTTTATACTTAATGAATGTTTCATGAACATCCAACTTGAACTTCAAATCATCCCTTTGGGTTAGTAGCATAAATTTTACAGAAAGGAAACTGAAGCTCAGAGAGGTTAAGAGTTGCAGAAGGTCACACAGTAAATAAGTATTGGAGCTGAAATCCATCCAAAGCCTAAAGAATCCAAGTCTAGTGGTATTGTAACTACATTACCCTCCTTCCTGAGGTAACCTGACATTTTAAGTCAGCCACAGACTTCCTATAATTTTTCATGATCCTAAACTTGACATTTTAAACCAAAGTAATGGAAACCCATCTTTGGCAATATTTCTCGGTAAAACTTTGTTATGTAAAAATAATGATAATAATGGAATATAACTGCTAACCTTACTTTTATTTTGTAATAAGACTAGTTTTTTTTCAGAAATATATTTCTTCATATTGAATAAAAATGAATGGTTTTCTAATATATCTGTGTTATGTGTGTTCGTATAACTGGTCTTGTCATCTTATTTTAATAGCTTCTGAAAGTTCTGCTGAAGACAGTGAGCAGGAAGATGAGGCAAGGACTCAGGCCATAGATAATAATGGCAAGGAAGAGTCTAAGGCTGACACTGTGAGCCATGACAAAAGTGAGCTTAGTCCAAAAGAGGAGCAGAGCAGTTTATCTGTGCCACAAGAAAACAGAACCCAAGCAGATTCACTAATGCCCAAGTCAGTATCAAAATCTCCAGAAAGATTACGGAAAGACTTAGAAGAAATATCTGAAGACACTGACTATGAAGATGAAGTCACAGTAAAGAGAAAGGAAATCAAGAAGGAGATAGCAGCAGATAAATCCTCCAAGCCTCAAGTAAAGCGGGGTAAGAGAAGGCATTGCAATGCAGAAGAGGGTTTAAAGCCTGCTTCACCCAGCAGGAAAGAGGAGAAACCTAAGAGCAAAGAATCCCTTTGTTTAGAAAATAGTAGCAACAGCTCCTCCTCTGATGATGAAGATAAATCCAAAGCAAAAGTGACACCGACTAAGAAATACAATGGTTTGGAGGACAAAAGGAAATCTTTAAGGACAACTGGTTTCTACTCAGGGTTTTCAGAAGTGGCTGAAAAGAGGATAAAACTGCTAAATAACTCTGATGAAAGACTTCAGAACAGCAGAGCTAAAGATCGAAAAGATGTCTGGTCAAGTATTCAAGGACAGTGGCCAAAAAAAACACTTAAGGAACTGTTTTCAGACTCTGACACAGAGGCGGCAGCTTCACCCCCACATGCTTCCCCTGAAGATGTGGCGACAGAGGAGCAGCTACAGACTGTGGCTGAAGAAGAGAACAGCTCACCGGGTATTGAATTAGAGAAACCATTACCTGTTAATTTAGATGTTAAACCTGTGGAGGAAAAAAACATGGAAGTAAATGATAAGAAATCAGAATTTCCGAGCAGTGGGAGTAATTCAGTGCTAAATACTCCTCCTACTACACCTGAATCGCCTTCATCTGTAACTGTAACAGAAACCAGTAGGCAACAATCAGCTGTGACAGTGTCAGAAACATTGGCCCCAAATCAAGAAGAGGTACGCAGTATCAAGAGTGAAACTGATAGTACAATTGAGGTGGATAGTGTTGCAGGGGAGCTCCAAGACCTCCAGTCTGAAGGAAATATCTCTCCAACAGGCTTTGATGCTAGTGTCAGCTCCAGCAGTAGTAATCAACCAGAACTGGAACATCCTGGAAAAGGTGAGGAAGAAAACTGAGAGCTGAAAATGCTAACTTATTTAGAATTTCCCTTCTTAAAATATTAATGCTTTTGCAGTATCTGTTGCTATAGCTTGATACATTTAAGGGAAGTACTAGTGTGAACATGGAAAGACTGGTAATTGTAAGGTGTGTATTGCTAATGGACAACAAAATATATTGAATGGCCCAAGAAGGCCTTCATGTTCTTTTCTTGAGCAGTCCATGAAATTTCACAGTGCACCAGAATGAATCTTGGAAATTGCACCCCAAGCCCACACTGATTTGCATATTCATTTAAACAGTGGTTGACTGTATAGCATGAGCTGCTTGAATATATTTTTTGTAACATTGTTTTTTGCAGATATGATGTGCAGTTTCTCACAAACATTTTGATTTATTGACAGACCCCTCCACCCTTAACCAAATACTGTATGTAGGGGTTTGGAGCAACCAACTGTCCAGGCACTGCTTTCCTCAGACAACCGTGTCAAACTGATTTTCAAGCCTGGCTAACTTGTGTGAGTTTGTAAAGGAATTTGATGCTTTCTTAGATGCATAGCTCCCAAATTGAAGGACCAGTGTGAGAATGTTAATAATCCACAGTAATCCTTTTTGATTTTTCCTTTCTCAAGTGAAGAAGTTGTCAAAATTGGAAATTCAAATCAGTACTTTCTAAAAATTTTAGAACCTTTATATGACACAGTAGCTATACTTCTATCATCCATTTCCTTATAAACCACTTTGTTTCAGGTATCTGTAAATCAAATATGTATTGTGGGCTGAAATTTGGTATAATACAGCTTGGTTTTGAAGCATTTTATGAAAAACATACTAGCTTCTATATGATATGTGACCCACGAAATTTTAGTTTTTTCACATTTATTTTGACCAAGCAAATTCTGTCTTAAATCATTTGAAATATGAAATTTTCTCACCCAAATCAATATATTTGTCTTTTTTTATAAATTATTTTTTTTCTGGTCCCCACATCCAATATAACTACCTTGTTTAATGATATTGGTATGTCCATAGTACCTCATAAAATTGAATTACATAGATATGAGTATGACTAATTTTAAAATGAAAGAGTCCTTTGACAAAAAAGAATAGATTTTGTTCCAATAACAATGTAATTAATTACATTGAAAGTTTTTTTACTAATTAAATTCCCAAGAGATAATTTTTTCATACTGTTTTTCATCTCTGAAAATCATTTAGTTATGGAAAAATAAAGGATATGATCACTCATATTTTGTAAATTAGCATCACTCTCTCAGTTTTGTTGTAGCATGATAGCATGCTCCCACATTTTGGCCATGAAAGGCAAACTGTAATCTAAAATCAAAAAATGTATAAGTTGTTTCTGGCCTTTTTTAAAAAAAAATTATTTCCCTTCCAAAAATAATGGTCTCATTTTTTTGTAGCTTGTTGTCTACTAAATATTGCAGGAGCCATGCTATATATTAAAAATAAAAATGTAAATCTTTAGCTTCTATATACAGATTTGCTTGCTGTCTCTGTAAAGCAGTATTTCCATTCTTAATTTTTAAAAGCAGAGAAGAAAAGGTTATAAATAAAAGGAAAAATCATGGTGAGATATTTTACCAGTTGTTTAAATTTTAAGATTACTGTGCTTCAGAATAGTCAGTATTAAAATCATCTTTTCTTCTCCTTGCATTGTAATGTTGTAGCATCTACCAAAAGTTATGGACAAACTGTGACCCATAAAATACTCTTTAAGAAAGTTGAGTTTTGTATGAAGTGCCACTATATAGGTTTAACCTTACCACTGGTGACATGATCTAAGAAACTTTATTCAGAATGTAGGGCATCTGTTTTTTTTTTTTTACGAGATGAATTAATATTATTATCAACAAACATTTATTGAGTGCCAAGTGTGCGTAAGGCACTGTTCTAGATACAGGGGATCTAAAGAGAGATGATGAAACAATCTCTGCCCTCAAGGAACTTATGATCTAGTTATAGGATATATACACTAAAAATATATATATGTGTGTGTACACATACACATATATATGGTAGATTATATTAAAGGCTTAATTAGCAGACTTTTAAAAAGTGAATGCTGTAATTGAGTGGTAAGAGTGCTCAGTTAGTGAATGATATTTATACCTGAGATTTGAAGAAAGGATAGGAATTAGACATAGGATCTGAGTAAACTTTTCCATGAAGAAGACAAAACTTTTTTAAACAGAAGATTATTGTACTCGGTTTGTAAGTGATGTGTGTTATCCAGTGCCCTGGAATCCACATGATTTGTGTTATAAATGCATTGGTTTATTTTCCCAAGTGTGAATTGCTTTTAAGGTATCCCTGTTAATATTATTGAGGGCTAATTAGAATTCAGTATTTTTAATGAATCTCAACATACTTGTTTTCAGAAGGAGTAGCTACTTAATTTTCATTTGCTAATTTGGATGTTCTAGGTGCTTTGTCAGGAACCATCTTCATTGTGTAACTGGCTTTTCTAGGATGGATATATGTGTTCTTCATTTGATTTTTCCTTACTTCCAGTTCTATATGTGCAAGTAGAAAATTCAGCCCCATTACAGACAGATTATAAAAAATGTTGTAACTACTTTATGCTAGTTTCCAAGCAAGCTATGTTAAGTACCCGCTTTTAGTTTTGAGATTATTAAAATATATGTCTCTAAAACTAAAAATTCAGGCATGTTAAGGGCGAGTTTGTTTTTATCTTGTTTTAATGAATTTTTCCCCATTATAGTCTGTACAGGTCAGAAAAGAGTAAAAGATGCTCAGGGGGGAGGAAGTTCATCAAAAAAGCAGAAAAGAAGCCACAAAACATCAGTGGTAAACAACAAAAAGAAAGGCAAAACCAGTAAGTAGTTTATCTCAATAAAGAAATGCCAGCTAATAAAATTTCTCTCCAGATGAAAAAGTTCATGTTGAGAATATGGGATACTTCCATGCCCTTTGATCCATGCCTTAGGAATCATAAAGAACATTTATAGGAGGAGTTAGAGATTTATATTAAGCTCCATCTTATTCAACTATAATCCCAGGTCACAGACTAGGTTAAGCCTTTCTCTTTAAGTAGCAGATGTTTATGTAAATGCAAATATCCAAAATAACTGCCTTTAAAAACTCAACTTAAATATCCAGAGGTTTTTTAAAGTTACCAGTGTACATATGTATATCAAATGTAAATCACTACAATTATGTTTTATTCATTCTTCCCCCCAAAAATGCCATTGTCAAATTAATTGTTTTGCTCATCACTCTCTAGGACAATCACCCTAAAAAGAGTGCAGTCAGCTAAGAGGAACCTATGTGTCAAGCAACAATTCTAGAAACTCTCTTTTACTCCTCATATTCTTGACTTCCTAAGCTATGTGACCTACAGGTTGTAGCTTCCACCTTTCTAGGTTGGCTTTATTTGGTCCTTTTTATTATGTCTCTTTCTTCTCTTTTTCAGACTTTATTTTTTGCTAAGTGTGCTCAAACCAGTATTTCTGTTACATAACATTAACTCTAATCTACCTCTATAGTCAGAGTATATAAATTCTGTATTTATTCCATAAGAGCTGCACAATTTATCTCTCTTTTTTTAGGCTCAAAATGGGAAACAGAAAATATGTAAAGAATTTTTTTTCAGGTGCCCCACATTGACCTCCTGCTGCTCTTCCAGGACACTCCTGCCACCTCAGCTGCTTGACCTTTGCTATCAGCCGGCTTGGCTGCACTTCAGTGCAGAAAGGGTTATTCGGCCAGCTCCCCGAGGTTCTGCTGAGCCCACATGACTTCCATGCGGTGAATATGGCATCCCTCAGGACCCAGGTGGCAATGCTCAGCAGGGCCATGTGAAGCCAGGCTGAGTCAGTCCACTGTATCGGAGTGGGGCCAAGCCACGGGTGGCAGCAGTGGTGAGCCAGGTTCACTAGTAGGCAGGAGTCGCCAGAGATTGAGGAGCAGCATTGGGGGAAAGGGTGGGGATTAGATGTGGCAAGGGCATATGTTGAGGAACCAGTGGGGCCAAAGGAATTCCTGTTTTTTCAAAACATAATGGGGGAGGAGTTGGTATGTCCTTTTGTTAATCAAGAATGTCCAGGCTTTTGGATCTCAAACCTAGTTTTGGCTTTTATATTTTGGTGGCTATTATATGACTAAATATAATCAGTACAGATATACCAAATAGATCATAATCTATTTGGTATTCTTAACAGGATATTTGAAACTTTTTTTCTACACTGTGATTTTTTGTCTTTAAGGCTTTACCATCTAAGTAGCCTTTCCTGAGAGGACTCGCATCTTCAACAAGTCAATTTTCATATAATTTGGAGATACAGCAGTTGAATGCCCTCTCCTATCCGAATTATACACAGTGGGCTTAAGCTATGGTAAATCAGAATGAGTAAACTATTCTCTAAGAACAAACTAATAAACTGAATTACCTCTTTCAGGATTCTAATGTTAACACTTGATGTCCTGGTAAAGGTAATTTGATAATAGTGATTCTGATTCCATTACTTGTTCCTTTACAAAGCACACTGCCTGTTAAGATTTTTCCTTTGATTTTTATACTGTAACTGTCTCCAGGTTCCCTTTAAGGTAACAGGTGGTGCTATAATGTTTCCCACACAGATTTATAATTTCTTCACAATATGCTGATATGGTCTTTTCTTGAAAAGTCTGAGCATGGGTGCAAGAGAAGAATTAGTCACAAGATTAGGTCTAAGAACAATGCAAAAAATTATTCATTCTTCTTATTAAGATTTTGAGTTTTTAAAGTTATGTGGAATCCTTTTTAAGCAGTCTATAATGAATGTGTTCTAGTTCAGATCCCAGCTATGCCACTTATTAGCCGACTGATCTTGGGCAAGTCACTTAACCATTATGTGCCTCAGTTTGCTCATCTATAAAGATAAATGGATTATATGGCCTCTAAGGTCTGTTTCAGCTCAGGTTCTGTGACCCCTAGTTGAGCATGCATTACCATTCTTTAATTTGTGACCTACAGTGTATACCATTGGTCTCTGTCTGTATTGTGTGTAGTAGAAGGAAAATTGGGGTAAGAGGAACAATTCTAGAATGAAAAGACAGTTTTAAAAGCTAATGTGATATGTCCTATAATATGATTCTAATTTAAAGTATCTTTTAAAATAATTGTGATTTGGAGTATGGAAGGCATGGCAGAAGAATGTTTAAAAATTTTTTTTTCTTGATTATTGAGTATTTCAGGTAAGAACAGTTTTCTTCAAGGTGATGGGTTTGGATGAACTATTTAACTATGATGATTTGAATGTGCATGTGCTGTTTTTGGTCACTAGATTACTAGTGTATATGTCAGCAAATCACTAAATATTAGCAGTTGTAAATTAAAACAGCTGTTTTTTAGTCATCTACTAAAATCACTGACAAAAATTGTTAATTTTCTATCTTTAATATGTTTCTGTCCTTTTTTTGTACATCAGCAAACAGTAGTGATAGTGAAGAACTTTCTGCTGGTGAAAGTGTGTCTAAGAGTCAACCAGCCAAATCTGTTTCCACTGGAATGAAGTCTCATAATACGAAATCTCCAGCAAGGACACAGTCTCCAGGGAAGTGTAGTGGAAAGAATGGAGATAAGGATTCTGAGCTCAAAGAACATAGTAATCGATTACCCAAGGTTTACAAATGGAGTTTTCAAATGTGTAAGTAGTAATGCCTGTCTTGACCAGTCACTTTTCTTTGTTGGTTCATCATCTATACTTACCCTATAACTAAATATTCTCCAGTGGTTCCAATCATAGGACCTCTTTTGTTCTCATTCTGTACTTTTTGTTGATAACCTCATTAGCTCCCATGGGTTTAACTATCATCCTCTATGCAGCTAACTAGCAGATATACTCATATATATCCTCCCCCAAATTTTAATCCTTCATCACCAGTTGCCTATTGGATATTTTATACGGCATGGAGACAGCTCAAACTCCATAGGTTCCCTATGTCTGTTGAAGGCACTATCATCCTTCTGTCTTAAACATTTGTAAACCTTGTACTATGTGTAACTCCTACTCTTCTATAACCAGTGCTTCCATTCCATTGTCATATCTTGCCATTTCTACCTTCAAAACATCTCTCACCTCCAGTATCTCGCTACTCACACAGAGCCCTGGTTCAGGTCTTTTATCCCCTCACATCTAGATTATTGCAGTAGCCTCCTAATTGGTCTGCCTTAAGTCCTTCTTTCATATTCCGGCCAAAGTTCCCTTCTTTAAATGTTGATCCAACTGATCATGTGACTTCCCTACTACATCAACTCCAGTGACTTTGTATTGTCTCTAGATAAAATATACTCTGCTGTTTTGGTTTTTAACCCTTACACAATCAATCCTTACTCTCTGTGTACAGACTAGTTGGACCTAACTCTGCGGTTCAGCCAACATGGCATTTTCTCTGTTTTTCACACATGACAATCCATCTTTCAACTCCATATATTTACCCTATCCCACGTGCCTAGAATAGATTCCCTCATTACCCCTACTTCATAGAGTCCTTTTCTTCCTTTAAACCCAGCTTCAAAACTATCTTTTGCAAGAAGCCTTTCTGTATTCTTTTGACTACTAGTGCTGTCACTCCAAAACTACTTTGTATTTAACTACTTAGGAAAACTTTAGCTCAATGCCTCCTCAGGCAGTGTGACCCCAGGCAAATAAATCCCTTAACCTCTGTTTGCTTCAGTTTCCTCATCTGTAGAAATGGGGATACTAACAGTACCTTCCTCACAGGTTGCTGGAAAATCAAATAAGATAACTTTGTGCTTAAAGTGCTATATCAATGCTATCTATTATTGTTGTTATGTTATTATTATATAATTTTACCTTATATATGTATTTGTCTTCCTTCATTAGAATGCAGGCTTCTTGTGAGTAGGTACTGTTCTATGCTTTGTACTTCCCCTTCTCCCCCTCCCCCCCATTGCTTAGCACAGTTCTTGGAACATAGTAGACATGTAATAAATACTCTGTTTATTGGCTGATTCCCTCAGTACCCAAAAGTAGATATAGAAAAGGCAGTTGGTGGGAATGACACAGGGTTGGGATTGAGTGGTATTATGACAATAGGTCAAGGGGTTCAAGGGTAGAAGGTAGTATATAGTTGAACTTGTAACCTATAGGATTCATATTATGAAGGGAGGACAGAGAGCCCAGAACCAGGATAATGAATTAGGAAAGCAGAGAGGAGAGGAGTGGCTAGACCTTTCAATGAAGACAAAATAGATTTAGGAGTAGTTAGGCAGTGAGGTTAGAGATGTAGTCCAAGGGGAGAATTCTAATATTCTGCATTAATGATGTCACATGCAATACCAGTTCATTTGAATCGTACAAAATTCTGACTGGGGCACAGTCAGAATATTCTGAACATGCTTAGACCAAAATTGGGCCTGGTGTCTCTGAGGCTCTACTCGTGGATGGAGTCCTAAAGTCCAAAGGTTGGTCATCTGGAGCTCTAGAAAAAGAATCATGTAATTGAAATGTTGAGAGTCTGAGCCTGAAAATAGCAAATTATTTTCAGATGTTGACTAGGCAGAAAAAAACTAGAATAGTTACTTGAAAATTTCATTTTTTTCATGTTATTATCCTGTTTATTTTCTAATTGCGTTTTTTCTAACCAAAATTATAAGACAACTGTTAAGATAGCAAACTGAGTAAGTAGTTTTCTATTTTAGAGTCTTCATCTATAGAATTATTTTTTTCAAAAGCACATATTCATTGAAGTTTTTTAAACCAATAGCTGACCTGGAAAATATGACAAGTGCAGAACGCATTGCAATCCTTCAAGAAAAACTACAGGAAATCAGGAAACATTATCTGTCATTGAAATCTGAAGTGGCTTCTATTGATCGGAGAAGAAAACGTTTAAAGAAGAAGGAAAGAGAAAGTGAGTGTTTTCACCTATTCAGTAAAATGTGGTCTTAGTATGTTGTATAATTATAATGAACCAAGCTTGATCCTGAAGAACTGAAGAGGAAAATCTCCTTTATTCTTTGCTGAGGTGGGAAATCGTCAGTGGAGAACATTTCCTGTATTGTTAGACTTTGTTGATGATGGTTAATTTTGTTGAACAACCAATTTTCCCCCTTTCTTTTTTATTATAAGGGATGGGGAAAGTACCAGAGAGGGTGATATTTGAAAAATGAAGGCAGTGTAAAAACAAAAGGAATCTATAAGTTTTCTAAAATTTGTTCTTGATATTCCACAAAATAATAGTAAAATTTTCTGCTTTAATTATTTTTTAAAATCTATGCCAGTTCTTTCCCTGTAATGATGTAGACTAGCTCTTGCTCTGCATTTTATAGTCTTAAGGAATAGCCTGAAGTACTGAGAGGTTAAGTAATTTTTCTCCAGGCCCCACAGCTAGTTTGTGACAGAGGAGGAATTTGAACCTAGGTCTTCTTTAATGGGGAGGGTAGTTTCATATTCACTATACCACTCTGCTGTAACTTTTATTTAATTTATTCTAATATTATTGTCTTTGGAAATGAGATCTACCCGTTAGAATCTTATCACTTCACAGGACATTTCATCCTACCCTTCTCCCAACACCACCCCATGCCCATTTTGCAGATGAAAGAAATCGGGCATAGGAAACTTAAATAAGCTTCCATAAGCTTATACAGTTAAATAAAGGCAGAACCAATAATGGAATGCTTCCAGCAACATAATACTCCTTCCTTTTAATGTGTGGACTTGAGGATTTTTATGTTTTTTGATAACATGTGCCAAATTATAGAATAATTCTAGTTTCCTGAATCTCTAAAAAATGAGAGCTACTAATCTTTTGAAACTATGTATGTATTTAGTGTATTTTGTGAGATCTTTTGAGATATCTAATTTGTATATTATCGTGTTATACAGTTCAAAAAATGAGCTGAATAGTTGTCCAGTCATCTTTCAGGATTCCCATTTATTTTATGAGGATGCTCACAGAATCTTCTTTTGAAAATAGGGACTATATTTGTCTTTCTTTAATGGCACTTCTCATTATTTCCAAGATCTTTCAAAGATACCCATTAAAAGCAATCACATGTACAGTCTTATTTTTGACTTAGAAATGTAGTATGTTGATAATTGATGTGGATATAGTAGTTGAATTCATTGAGAGCACTTAGGGGCTTTTATAACCATTTCTGTTCTATTCTTCCCAGTCCAAAGTCACTTAACTGTGTGACCAAGTGACTTGTCCTCTATTTGCCTCAATTTCCTCATCTGTAAAATGTAGATAATAAAAGCACCTACCTCCCAGAGTTGTTATGAGGATCAAATGAAATAATATACTTTTTCAGATGTATTTTTATTTCATTCAATGTTTCCCAATTACATGTAAAAAATTGACCATCTCTTTTTAAATTTTGAGTTCCAGATTCTCTCTCTTCTTCCTGCCCCTATTCCTTCCTTGAGAAAGCAAACAATTTTATATGAGAAAATATTTGCAAAGCATTTACTGTACATGATGCTGGCATATAGTAGGCACTCCATAAATGTTAACTATTTTTCTTTAAGCAGCTCTGCTTTTTCCTTTTAATTAAAGTCAATTCTGCTTTTGTCTTCAGAATTTTCTTAGAAGTTTTTAGTCCCTCTTAGTACTACTTCTCCAGGAAAATATTAGGCCATTGGATCTTACTGTTCTTTTACCTTTTAAAGAAAGGAAATTGCTTAATCCAGTGGGCATCATTGGCAGATATTTCTCCTATAATTGGTTTTAATTTTTAGTATACACCTTAATTTTTTACTATTTCATAAATATCTCATTTTATTGGCATGGCTAATATTCAGACCAATGCAGTATATTTTTATACATACATACATACATGTTTATATGTATGTATATATACATAGAGAGAGAGTAATAATGCTTACTTGGTGCCAGGCATTGTGCTACACGTGGGGTGTTCAGTAGGCAAAAGGGGCTCCCCTCAGGGAAGTCGTAGTCTAATGGAGGAAGCAATATTTTTTAAAATTGTGCGTACATGATATAGTATAGTGTAAATGGAAGATGGTCTCAAAGAGATAAGGCATTAGCAGTGGAAAGGAACTCTTGAGAAAGGTAGGTTTTAAGGTGAATCTTGAAGGAAGTCGAGAGGTGGAGATGGAGGTGAGGAAACAGAACTTTCCACACATGGGAGATAGTCGGTGAAAAGTCACAACATTGGGAGGTGGAATGTCATGTGAGGAACAAGTAGGCCACTGTAACTAAAGTACAGAGTACAAGCAGAGGAAGTAACTTATAAGAAGATTATAAAGGGAGGACAGCACCAAGTTGTGAAAGCCTTTAACTGCCAAACTGAGGCTTCAGGGAGCCACAGGAGTTTATTAAGTTATTGGGGTGGTGGTGATATGGTCACACCTGCATTTTAGTAAAATCACTTTAATAGCTGAGTAAAGAATGGAAGAGGGAAGAAATTTGGGATGGGAAGTCCATTTACTAGAAGGCTGTTGCAATAGTCCAGTTTAGGAGTGTTGAGGGTCTTGTACTGGGAAGTGGCAATGTGAGCAGAGGAAAGAGGGAATATATTTGAGAGATACAGTGAAGATACAGATGACAAGATCTGACAATAAATAGGAAATGTTGGGGTGGTGAGTGCAAGAGTGAAGAGTTGAGGTTGACATTTAGGTTGTCAGTCGAAGTGACAGGATGGTGGTACCCTTGATAGTGATAGTAAAATTGTAATGAGGAGAGAGGGTTTTGGGTAGAAAGATAATTCTGCTTTGAACTTACTGAGTTTGTGATGCCTACAGGACATCCAATTTGAGATGACTAAAGAGTGATCAGACAGGAGAATCAGGAGAAAATAATGTTACAAAATCCTAAAGAGAACTGAGAAAGATAGCAGAGTATGTCAGAAAGTTCTGAGCTCTCCACATTTCCTCCACAAACAAGACAAAATAGCACCTAAGGGTAAACGTAGAGTGGTAAAAATAAACAGAAGTTGGGGCAGAGCAGTGTTTCTCCTGGGACAACTGGAGAAGACCTAAGGAAAGACCCCAGTTCTGCCTGAGTGAAGTACAAACACCTCCAGGCTATCTGTATTAAAATAACAAGCAGCAAGCCCTGGGGGCATTTGGGTTGGGAGGTAGCCTCAGTCTCAGCCACAGAAAATTCTCACTTCACAGACATGAGAGAGAGAGAGAGTATGAGAGAGTGAGACACCTGAACAGGGGAAGATTGAAGGACCCTCTGCTTCAGAGGGACTCCAGGCCCAGCTGTGCTACCAGGATGCAGTCTTGGGCTGTAGCTAAAGATGAGAAGGAACCAGCACATGCCCAGGGGCAGGAACCCTGCTGCCTGTGGGCACTTAGAGAAGAGCTGAGTTCTTAGTTTTGGTTCCAGACCTCTCCAGAGGAGAGAGCTAAAGGTTACAGCCACTGGAGGAACAAGAGCATTTGCAATATAGTGTGCCTTGGAGCCCCAGCTGTGGCTTGGAGGGGAAAAGGAGTACTGAGTTTGGGCCCTGGATAAAGTTCAAAAAATAACATCAAGAAGGACCTGAGGCCAGAGGCACCATCCCCCATATCCCAGGAGTAGAGGTGATTATAATAACAAGCTGCTAAAAAGAAAAATAATAAAAAGTAAATAAAAACGAACAAGCAAAAGACAAAGAACTCAATCATAGAGGTACTATGGGAATAGAGACGACCAGGGTTCATTTTCAGAGGATACTGAAGCAAAAAAAAAAAAAAAAAAAGCCTCTCCTACACCAGAGAGTAATGTCAAATGGTCATCTGCCCAAAAAGAGCTCTTGGAAGAACTTGAAAAGGACTTTAAAAATCAAATAAGAGAGATTGAGGAAAAATTAGGAAAAAAAAAAAAAAGGACAATCCAAGAAAATTATTAAAAGAAAGTCATCCAACTGGAAAAGGAGATCTAGAATCTTAAGAAAGAAAACAACTCCTTGAAAAGTAGAATTGGGGAAGGGGAAGTGAATGATACTAGATCAAGAAATAATAAAACAAAAAGAATGAAAAAAATAGAAAAGAATTTGAAACATCTCAGAAAAACAACGGATTTGAAGAACAGATCAGAAAGAAAAAATATAAAAATAGTTGGACTACCCAAAAGCTATGATTAGAAACAGAATCTTGATACAGTAATACAAGAAATAATGAAAGAAAATTGCCCTGAAGTTTTAGACCAAGAGGGGAAAGTAGAAATAGAAAAAAAGAATTCACCTATCACCACCTGAAAGAGATCTTGGGATGAACACCTACAGGAATATCATAGCTAAATTCCAAAACCCTCGGATTAAGGAGAAAATATTATGAGCAACAAGAAAACAAAACAAAACAAAATACTGACCCACAATTAAAATTACGTAAGACCTAGCAGCTGCTACACTAAAAGTCCACAGGTCTTAGAACATATATTGGAGAACAAAAGAATTAGAGTTGCCCCCAAAAAATAACTTGGCCAGCAAAGTATAATCTTGTATTCCTTTCCCCCCCCCCCCAAAAAAGAGACAATCAATGAATTGGCAGACTTTTGGGATTTTGTTGTAAAAAGACTAGAACCTAATAGAAAATATTGACATATAAGTTCCAGGAGAAATATAATGTAAACATAAAAAGCCAATTATAAGGGATTCAATAAAGACAAACTAATTACTTTTTATATGTGGAGATGTAAACCACATGGTTAAGATTGTCTTTTATAATTAGATAGTGTCAAAGAAAGATTGGGAAGAGCTGAGAATGATATATTGATTCTAAAAAGCAAAATTATGCAGGAAAATGTAAAAAGAGCAATTATCTCATACAAATGAGTCAGAAGAAGAACTGAAACCAAGGAATCAGATAGGGTAGAGGGCTGGTAGTGCAGGAACCCTATCTTATCAGGTCTGGGTTAAAGAGGGAACTACAAATACATAAATAAGGGAATAAAAATCTTCTAAATTTATATGGAAATAAGAGAGTGAGATAATAAGATTGGAGAGGGGTAATATTGAAGGAGAAGAAGAAAAGGGAGGATACTTAGAGGAGTGGGTAGAAAAAGAAAAGGAGGTTAAGGGGAGAGATTCTTTAAAAGGGTGTGAAATAGAGGTAGTGGTTAGAAGTAAGCTAGAGGAGGGATAGGGTAAAAAGGCTGAGAAGAACCTTAGGAAAAATAGGATGGAGGGAGATACACAAATAATAATTATAACTTTGAATGTGAATAGGATAGGTTCACCCATAAAATGGAAATGAATAGCAGAATGGATTAAAAATCAGGATCCAACAATGTGCTACTTAAAAGAAACACATTTAAAAATGAGAGATAAATGCAGAATTAAAATAAGGGCTGGAATATAATGTATTATGCCTCAGCCCATGCAAAAAAAGCAGAGGTAGAGATCTTGATATCAGACAAGAGTCAAAGCTAAAATAGATAAACAGGGAAACCACATTATGACAAGTGATAGCATAGAAAATGAAACAATATTGATAAAAAACTTATATGCACCAAATACCAAAGCATCTGAATTTTTAAAAGAAATGTTAAATGAATTACAGGTGGAACAAGATAATAGTAGCATAATATTGGAGGACTTTAATCCTCTCCTCTCAGAACTAGACAAATCTAGCCAAAAAATAAATAAGAAAAGTTAATGAAGTGAATAGAATTTTAGGTAAGCTAGATATGATAGCTAGCTGAAGCAAATTGAATAGAAATAGGAATACCATTTTCTCAGTGGTACATGGTACCTTTACAAAGATTGATCATATATATTAGGGCATAGACATTTTATAACTAAAAGCAGAAAAACAGAAATATCAAACACTTCCTTTATAGATCACAATGCAATAAAAATTATGTTTAACAAGGGACCATGGAAACAAAGAAAAAACTAACTGGAGACTAAACAACCTAATCTTTAAGTATGTATGGATTAAAGAACAAATAACTAGAAACAACCAGTAATTGCATTAAAGAAAATGACAATGAAACAGCATGTTGATAGGGAACACTATTAATATAATTGATTGTATCAATAATAAAAGTGACAGAAATCATAATGATGTTAATAAATGCAGAAAAAGAATGTGATAAAGTACAACACTCATTTCTATTAAAACACTTGAAAGTATAGGCATAAATGGACTTTTCCTTAAATGGATAAGAAAATAAGTTGAAAATTACCTAAAACCATTAGCAAGCAATATTTGTAATGGGGATAAGCTAGCAGGTGTGAAACAAAGTTACTCATGGTTATCAATATTATTCAGTATTGTATTGGAAATTCTAGTAATAGCAATAAGAAGAAAAAGAAATAGAATCAGGATGGGGAATGAGGTAACAAAACTTTTTTTGCAGATAATAAGCTACTTGAAAACCCTAAAGACTAAACTAAAAAAAGTTATTTGAAATAATAATTTCAGCAAAGTAGCTGAATAATGTAGGATCTAAAATAAACCCACATAAATCACCAGCATTCCTATGTATTACCAGTAGGATCCTGCAAGAAGAGATAGCTAGAGACACTCCCCATTTAAAAAAAAAAAGAAGTATAAAATATCAGGGAAATACACCTATCAAAACCCAGAATCTATATGAACAAAACCATTAAAAAAAAAAAGCAACTTTGCACACAGATAAAATCGGACTTAAATAAATGGCAGAATTTTAATTTTTCGTGGGTAGGCAGGGCCAATATAATAAAAATGAAAATGTTACCAAAAATTAATCTATATATTGAGTGCATCCCAATTAAATTACAAAAAAAATATATTTTATGGAGCTAGAAAAAATGGTAAAATTTATTTAAAAGAAGAAAAGGTTAAGAATATCAAAGGAACTAATGGGGAAAAATATAAAGGAAGGATGTTTAGCAGTACTAGATCTCAGACTTAAACTATATTATAAGGTATTAATTATCAAATCTATCTGATTCTGGCTAAGAAATAGAAAGGTAGGTCAGTGAAATAGAGTAGACTTACAATCTATAGCACGAAACAAATATTGTTTTCCAGTGTGATAAGTGTAAAGACTTAAATTTTGGGGATAAGAATTTGTTATTTGGTAAAAATTACTGGGAAAGCCAGAAAGCAATCTGGCAGAAATTGTGCATAAACTAGTATCTTTCACCATTTACCAAGATGAGGTCAAAATGGATACATGACCTAGATATGAAGGGAGATGTATTACAAGAAAATTTGAAGAACACGGAACATTTTACATACCAGACTTAGGGACAGGTGAACAATTTATGAAGAAATGAGATGGAAAGTGAGCGATGTAAATGGGTAATTTTGATTACATTAAATTGAATAGATTTTGTACAAATAAAATAAATGTAGACAAGATCAGAAGGAAAGCAGAAAATTGGGGGGGAAATTTTTATGAACAGTTCACCAGATAAAGGTCTCATATCTCAAATTTATATAAAGAATTTTTTCAAATCTATAAAAATGGGAGTCATTCCACAATTGATAAATGGTAAGCAGGTATGAATAGGCAGTTTTCCAATGAAGAAATCAAAACAATTTATAGTCATATTAAAAAATGCTCCAAAGACAACCTTGAGATATCATTTTATATCTTTCTGATTGGCTGAAACGATACAAAGGGAAAGTGACAAATGTTGGAGGGGATGTGGAAAAATCAAGACCTTAATCCATTTTTTTTTTTTTTCCTTTTTGGAGGGCAGGTTGGGGTTAAGCGACTTGCCCAAGGTCACACGGCTAGTTTTTCGTGTTAAGTGTCTGAGGCCGGATTTGAACTCAGGTACTCCTGACTCCAGGGCCGGTGCTCTCTTCACTGCGCCACCTAGCCACCCCCCCTTAATCCATTATTGATGGATCTGTGAGCTGATCCAGCCATTTTGGAGAGAGAATTAGAATTAAGCTCAAAGCCACTATTTCCCAAGATGATTAGGGAAAATGGAAAAGAACCTTCATGTTATGAAATATTTTTAGCAGCTCTCTGTGGTGGCAAAGAACTGGAAATTGTGAGGATGCCCATCAGTTGGGGAATTACTAAACAAACTATGCTATGTGTTCATGATGAAATATTATTCTGCCGGGGTGGCTAGGTGGCGCAGTGAATAGAGTACTGGCCCTGGAATCAGGAGTCCCTGAGTTCAAATCCAGCCTCAGACACTTAACACACACACACACACACACACACACACACACACACACACACACACACACACGCAAAACCTAGCTGTGTGACCTTGGGCAAGTCACTTAACCCCAATTGCCCTCCAAAAAAAAAAAAAAAAGAAATACTATTCTGCTATAAGAAATGATGAGCTCAGTGATTTTAGAAAAGCACGGGGAGACCTCCATGAAATAATGAAGTGCAAAATGAGCAGAACCAAGAGAACATTGTATACAGTAACAGAATATTGTTTTAAGAACAATTTTGAGCAGTCAGATCCTATGAAGGGAGATGTTTGAATCTAGAAAGGAATATTGCTGTGCTCTAGGAAATGAAGAACTGGTTGATTTAGAGAAACAAAGAAAGACTTGGACATATGAAGGAAGATGCTGTCGACCTTCAGAGAATAGGAGGACATAACCATAGGATGATCTTACATATATATATGTATATGTGTATGTTTATAGATATTTATGTATACATAAATATACATACATGCGCATATATGTATATATGCTATTGTAACCTTCTTTAGGGTGAGGGAAAAGGGGGAAAGGGAAGGGGAAAATAAAGTGAAAAATGCCAAGAACAAAAGAAAGCCAACAAGGAAGCAGAGAAAAACCAGGTATCTTTGAAAACTGTGTGTAGTATTTATTATATAGGTTTTCTTGAAATGGAAATTTATTGTTTTATGTTGAATCCTCTCATTATCTGCTGTGTGCATGGCATTTTTTTCCTTTTCTCATTTTGTATTTAAGAAGTAAAGAATTGAAGTTTTGAAGAAGAGAGTATTCAAAAGATAGTGATCTACACTGTCAAAGACTCCAGAGAGATTGAAAAGATTTGAGAAAAAGACCATTAGACTTAACAATAAAGGGACAGTTGGTCACTTGAGAGAGCATTTTCAGTTTGATGATGAAGTTGGAAGCTATATTTTTAAAAAGGAGATTTAAGGGGGGGGGCAGAAAATGGAGGAACCTGGTGTATATATAAACTCTCAAGGAGTTTAGCCCTGCTGTGAAAGAAAAACATAGGACTTTAGCTAGCAGGAATATCAGCTCAAATGAGGGTTTTTTTAAAGGTGGAGAATTATAAGGATGTGTTTATAGGCATCAGGGAAGGAGACTCAAAGAGAGTGAGGAGGATGATAAATAAGGCCGATCTGTCAGAGAAGACAGAAGAAGAAATCAAGCATCCATGTAGAAAGGGCTGTTTTGGCAAGAAAAAGGGCTCCCTCTTCATGTAAGTCAATAGGAGAAAATAGGTGGAAAAGATGTTTGAGTAGTTAGTGTCCAAGAAAGTGAAGTGGTGTGGTAGATAGAGCACTATATCGAGAGTTGGAAAGACCTGAGTTCAGATTCTGTCTCGGGCTTGTATTAGCTGTATGACCCTGAGCAAGTTAGTTCACCTCTCTGAGGTTTGTTTTCCTCATCTGTAAAATAGAGATAAAAAAAAGAGAAACTATTTTACAGCATTGTTGTGAAGATCAAATGAGATTTGTGTAAAGCACTTTGTAAACCTTAAAGTGCATTATTAATTGTCCTGGTAGTGGTGATGATTTGAGATGAGAAGGAGGTAACAATAAGGAGCCCTTAGGAAATTGCCTCTTTTTCCCTTGCTCCTTTTTTTGGTGCGAAGTACATGGCAAGGTGCCAGCCCAAGGGCATGATGGAGAAGTCCCAAGGAGTACCCCAGGGTGGGAAATGAAGAGGTGACTGACCTGGGTGCCCTCCTTCAGTGGAAATTTCAGGAGGAGTGCTCCATCTCCACCCTCTCTAGTCAAAGGGAGGGCCCACCGGGACAGCAGTGGAGACAGGAGAAGACATTCCAGGCATGGGAGACAGCCCCTGCAATAGCATGAAGACCCAAGATCAAGTGTCTTTTGCAAGGAAAAGCAAGTCAAACTGTATAATTTGTTGAAGAGAGTGACATGTTGTATCAATAATAAGATATTCACAACACCCATGATGGTTATGAATATGTTGTTGTAGTTTTGGATCACAAAATGTAGCAAACTCTCTACATGGAAGGCAGCACCAAGGTCTTTATTCAGAAACCATAACACTGAGTCCCAAAACCAGAAGGACAAGTCCCA
>CM053593.1:122091629-122161845 GCA_028646575.1 Pseudocheirus occidentalis
GCTGCGATGAGCCCCTCCCTGTTCAGCCCCTTCCTGTTAAGGTGTAAATTACTCCCAAGTAGTTAACTGTAAGTAAGGAGCTAAGCCTTTGAGGTGCTAAGTGCCTTTAGTAGGTGCCAATAGAAAGGGGCATGGAAGATCTTCTGATTTCATTAACATTACACATGTAAGAAAATTAAAAGACAGTAGTAAAGGGCCAGGTTGTAAAGAACTTTAAATACCTGACAGAGGAATTTATAATTGATCCTGGAGGTACCTAGACTATATCAAATAGGAGGGTGACAAGGTCATACCTATGCTTTAGAAAAAGTGCTTTGACAGCTGTCTGGAGAATGGATGTAGTGAGAAGAGGGGACCAATTAGGAGGTTATTGCACTCCAGAGTAGTGATGAAGATTTTTGAATTGTGGTGATAATTATGAAGATAGAGAAGGCAGGAGCTGTGTGCAAGAGATGTGAAGAAAGCAGCTGATTGGATATGTGGGGGCTAAGTGAAATGGTGGATAGCAAGAATGCAAGGCCAAGTAACTGGAAGGGTATGGTGCTCTCAGTAGTTGTGAACAGGAATAGAATTAGGAGAAAAGAAAATAAGTTCTCTTTTGGATCTCTTGAGTTTGAGATGCCTAGAAGATACCTAGTTGGAGATATCTTAATAGAGAGTTGGTTGGAAAAGACTGGAACTCAGGAGAGATGCTAGAGTTGGGTGTATGGTTCTGATAATCATCTGCATATAGATGCTAATTGAACCCAGGGGAACTGATAAGTTCAGCAGGATATAAGCTCATGACTATCATCAACAGCAGCTTCATAGCTAATATTTTATAATCCTTTAAGTTTAACAAGCATTTTACATATATTATCTCATTTGCTTCTCACAGGAGTCGTGGGAGATGGGTTCTGTTGGCATTTCCATTTTACAGATGAGGAAACTGAGGCTCAGACAGGTTAGATGACTTACATAGGGTCACACAACTAGCTGAAGGCAGGATTCAAACTCTGGTCTCTCTGAGGCCAAGTGGAGTGAGAAAAAAGAAGAGGAGCCAGGATAGAGCCTTTATTAGTGCTCTCTTTCCTGAAATTACTTTGTATTTCTTTATCTATAGAAGTATTGAAACTTCCCAATAGAATATAAGCTCTTTGAGAGCTAGGATTATTTAATTTTTGTATTTGACTTGATCAATATATGCTTACCTTTCTTTACACCATGCTGTTATGGGATCTAACTTGTCTTTTGCAAACTGAATGTTTACGCTTATACCTAGTGTTACAGAGTCATAGTTCATGTCTCCCTTTTTCTTTAGGACAAACAGCAGCAGTGTATAGTAAGTAAAGTACAGGACTTAGGATAAAAACACCTAGGATAGCTTCCATCTCTCTTACTAGCTTTACAAGCAAATTATGTAACCTCTCAGCTTCCTCATCTGTAAAATGGTACTAAGTTCTAGTTACATACAAAGCTGTCATGATGCTCAAATCAGATAATGCATGTAAAGTGCTTTGAAAAAACCCTAAAGTACTGTATAAATGTCAGTCACTAGCATTCTTTGGGTCCTGTTTTTATTAATCTTCTTTTTGTTTTTCCTTCACTCTCCTTAGGTGCTGCTACATCCTCCTCCTCTTCTTCTTCCCCTTCATCCAGCTCTATCACAGCTGCTGTCATGTTAACTTTAGCAGAACCCTCCATGTCCAGTGCATCGCAGCCCGGAATGTCAGTGGAGTGCAGGTGACAGCAGGACTTCCCAAAGCACTTTGCACTTAATGGCTGTTGAGGGCCCCTTTTTTATATATACTGCACAGTGGCACACAAAAAATCAGACAAGCACTATTTTATATTTAAAATTTGTTTCTTGACAAGCTGACTTGGCACTTAAGTGCACTTTTTATGAAGAAAAAGTACAATGAACTGCTTTTCCTCAAGCAATAATTGTTTCCAACTTGTCTGGGAATTGTATGTCTGGTAACCTGAAGGCCTTCCACTGTGGCAAATGGAGGCTTTTCACTGCCTGCTGAGACAATACAGGAAGCATAGTTGTTGGGTGGGCCAGAACATGTCTAAAAAACTTACTGTACATGTATTCCCTGGTATTTTGTTAAAGCTGGAACATTTGATATTTTTCCATTTATTTATGAAAAATATGAACCTATTTTCATTTGTACAAGCTAATTGTTTTTTAAATGCAAGTCACCTTAAAGTGGCTTTAAATTGTATAAGTCAAGCACATGTAATAAATTCAAAACCTGCAGGTAACAGGATATTAGACATCAGTCCTGGTAACCAAATAAGATTTTCTTTTAAAAAAGACTGACAATGTTTACAGGTTTGAATTAGGTTAAATGGTTTTGCAATGGGTTTTCATGGCCCATTAATTGGAATGGAACTACTGTACTTTGCCATTTTTCTATGAATCAGTATTTTTTTTTAATTTTGATATAATACATTGTGTGAAAAAGGAAGAAAATGGCTAACAAACTATATTAAATCTTAAACAATGTATAAAATTGTACTTAGCCAGTTTAAAGTGTATATTTATTCATAATGGATTATAACAGTTATATTTTTGTGTTTTACTGTAAATGTTTCTTTTCCCTTTAAAACAGATATTTCATTTGTAATGCTTATTTTATTATGAGCTACAACAGGATTTCAGGAACAAGTAAGCTGTGTTCATGAGTAATTCATGGTTGATGATACGAACACTACCACAAAATGATAGTTTTAAATATAGCTTATCTGAGTGGTAGGTCTGCTAAGATGAAAATGCCTTGTACAAAATCAAAAATGAACGCAAGCTGTTTTTACTTGTATTGACTTTTATGTTGTATGATCCCAAGATCTGTTCTGTTTGGCACTTGTATATTTAATTATACACCTTTGTAAGACATTTGTATATTGCGGAAGTGTTCATTCAAGCTATTTAATACCTAGCACTGTTAATACACAGTACTTTATTGTACAGACTGTTTTACTGTTTTAATTGTAGTTCTGTGTACTTTTTTTGGATGGGGGCTGGCATGTTTTTTTTTTCTGGCAATACAACATGTGGGAATTTTGAAATGTTTTGTTTGTAGATGCTAACGTGTCAGAATCCTTTACATTCAACTTTTCTAAGAAAAGCATTTTCAGTCTTTGTAGTGTGTGCTCACAGTAACCGATTTTGTTGAAAATGGTTTAAAAATATTCAGATTTGTACAGGACTGTAAAAATTTATTGACAAACATTGAAGGAAAAGCTTATAGAAAAAAGCTATAGAGCATATATTAGGTTATGCAGACAATGGAGAATTATGTAATATATTGTACAAATGTAAGCAAAGGCTCTGAAATAAAATGCCATAGTTTGTGAATCCCTGATTATGTTTCTAAAAGTTTAATTAAATAATTTTAGTGCATTTCTATAAGTCATAACTAGCTATAGAATATAGCTAAGATTTGGTCTTTCAAAATTGGAAAATATTGCCAAGGGAAAAACCTCCAGAAAATGTTATGTGTGTCCAAAGTTATAAATGTGTGTGGAAGCTCCCTCCACAGATGTAAAACTGCAGCTTCCTGTAACTTTTAGTCTTAGAGGGCTTTGCATGGGGCACTGGGAGGTTTTGTGATTTGCCTAGAGTCACACAGCTAGTATGTTTCAGTGGCAAGATATGAACCAAAGGCTTCCTGGCTCTGAGGCTGGCCCTCTATGCATTACACCATGCTGCCTTTGTTAAATTAAAAAAAAAAAACTTAAGTACTGTATTGTATGTGGAAAATAGGTATTTGAGTGTTCTGATATCTGTATTTCTTCATTTGCCTAACTCTTATGAAAATGTTTCTATTATCCAGGAGTGATTGGTCTAAAAGAAAAAAAATCAGGTTAAGGAGTTTAATTTTTTTCATTTGTTTTACAAATCTCTCTGTAATTGCGTGTTTAAATTGAACTTGTTAGTCTCTTACATGTGCCTAAAATTTTCTGACATTATTACAACTTTAAATAATTTTTAATTGTATAATTATCTCCATGTGTCCAGAAAGAGGGCAGCCTTTTTAAAGCTCTGCTCTATTAAGCATCCATGTCATTTGATCAAAGAATCTACCTTATTTCACACTTTCTTCTTAGAAAACCATAATAATTTCTGTCTTACATGCTTTTACCTCTCTAAAGCATTGGGTTCAAACCTATTTTGAGTTTAGACACCTTCAGTTCTCATGTTCGTCCTAACCTTCATTTCCAAATATATATAGAAGTGTGGAGTAGTAGAAAGAACACTGAATTTGGAGTCAGGGTACCTGGTTTCAAGTCCTGGCTCAGTTCCTTAATAGCTATGCTACTGCAGGGGCCAATCCACTAACTTCTCTGAGCATAATTGTCTTCATCTCTAAACTGATTGAGTTCCCTTGTCATTTTAATTCCTCTGAACTTCTCCTTTCCCTGCAATATCTGAAACAAAATTCATGTACCCAAAAAAACTTTTCCCTTTTCCTTACTTCCTTTTTTTTGTTGGAGACAACATTCTTATCACCTACGTTTGCAATTGCCTTTGCTAACCTTGCATCCTCAACTCTTCCCTCTCCTTTATCCTCCGTATTCAAACAGTCGTCTGTCAGTCTTTGTTGTTCTGCCTCCAAAACATCTCTCACACCTTTCCCCTTTTCTCTGCCTCAGTGGTTACCACCTTAGTTCAAGACCTCAGGACCTCTCACCTGAATCATTGCAATAGCCTTCTAATTGGTCTCACTGCTTACAGTTTATTTGCTTTCCAAACCATCTTCCAATCAGCTACACAAATCTTCCTTAAGCACAAGTCTGAGCATGTCATTCTCTTAAAGAATCTTTGGCAGCTTCCTAGTGCTTTAAGGGCAAAAAAAAAATAGTAACATTGAAAGCCCTTCACAGTCTGGCTCCATCATCCTTTCCCAATTTATTTCATATTATTTCACTTCATGTAGCGTATTTACATTCTAGTCAAATTTGCCCACATGCTGTTTCCCCAAACTCAGCATTCCATTTGCTGCCTTTGCACTGTTGAAGATTATTCCCCATGCTTAAAACTGCTCTTTCCTCACCTCTGCCTTTTAGAATTCTTTACCTCCTTCAAGGCTTACTTCAGAAGTCATTCTCCTCCAGAAGGCCTCTCCTTATCATGTTAATGTAGTTATCAGTGTTTTCTCCTTCCTCAAATTAACTTGCATTTTATTTGTATAAATGTTCTATCTACCAGTAGATTGTAAACCCCTGGAGAACACGAATTAGTTTTCATTTTGTTATTTATTGAGTATTTGCTGTAGGAATAGTACTGCATTATAGATCCTAAAATAGTATGATTTTGTCCTTGAAGAATTTTTTTTAAAAATGAAAGTGACTTGAGCAGTTTACTCACACCCCCTCAGAAGAGACCCTTACCCCATGCTTTACTCAGAAAAACAGGATAAATTCAAGTGGTGGTGGTGGTAGTTAGGGAAGTTACAAAGTAGAGAGTTACCTTGTATATTTAAGAAGGTTATGAGATAAAATCTGGGAATGGGAAGAGATTATGATGAAGGAGAGATGGAGGTAAGTATAGAAAGAAATAGAATGATTGTCACTGAAGTATACTGCAAATAATCTGACAAGAAAGTGAAAATAAATGCATTTGGGAAACAGGTCACATGTATGGCATAGAGACCTGATATAAGAGTGATAAACAATTTCAACTAATCAGACATCTCTTACAGCTCTCTGCCAAGAGCAGCTAATACCTTTTTGTCTTGCCCTAGTGATAATTTCATCCTTCAAAAGATGAAGGAACCAACAAAGGGAAATTCTATTCTGAACCTGATTCTCATTAATCTAATTCTCACCATTTCTCACTGGTTGCTGAGATGGAAATAAATCATAGGAATCCTGAAGGAAAGTGATTACTCCATCTTAGGGTATGATAGAGGAGAGGAAATCCAGGCATAGTCTTGACATGCGCCCTAGTTTTTACAAAAACCGATTTCAGATGTTTTAGAGGAAAAACAGTTGTTCCCATGGACCAAATTGCTGCAATGGGAAGTCAGCCCAGGACGGATGGAAGATGCTGAAGAATGAAATTCTGAAGACCCATTGAAAAATAATTACATTGGGAAAAAAACGGGATTTGGCTGAAGAGATCAAGGAGGATACATAGGAAACTCATTAGATTTTTGGAAAGAAATGTACAGAAGAGAAGCACAACCAGGTAACAGAGGATTAATATAAGAATATGGCATAGTCCTGTAAAAATGTTGTCATGGCTGCTAAAGGTGATAATGAACTGAGGCTGACAGGAAAAGAAAAAAAGCTACAGGAAATCAAATGAGACAGGTTTGTTTTTTTTTTTTAAGTTACTTTGGTAGAAAAGGAAGGATAAAACCAGTTAACATTTCTATGTGAACATTTACATGTCAGAAATCAGCAAACTACAAATCAGTGTTTAATTTGTTTTGTTATCTCGATTATAAAACGTGATGGAGAAAATGTTAATAATGCAGATTGAATTTTAAAGTATGACATGATATATAGATTCCCTCCCCCAGAGAACTACTTGTTACAAAAATTCTTCAGCACTCTTCTGGATACTTTGTCTGGGGTGGTTGGGATGATGATAACTGATGACAGAGAACATGGAAACTGCTGAATTCTTATTTTGCTGCTTTTTTCTCTGTATCAGAAGTGAAATGGGGGAAAATGGCTAATAGTTGATACCTAAGATAAACAGGAAACTAGTGAAATGAAAAGCACCTAGTTGCCCTTAAACTGAAGTCACCTGGAGTGAACAAACTACAGGTCAGTTATCCTAACCTTAAAAAAAACAACTAGGAAATTTTTAGAACATTAAAGGGGATAGTTGGTGCATATATCAAAAAGAAAAGTAATTACAAAGAATAGGTACTAGATGACCACTGTTGGGTATGTCATAGTGAGCATTTCTTTTGTGTGTGTGGTATATGGGATTAGATGGTCTTGAGATCCCTCATCTGGTTCTGTGGATATAGAGCCCATTTATCATAAGCTTCCTCTTCTCCCTTGTTTTATATTTCAGAATTCCCAGAATCCCCATTCTCTACTCCTTTTCTCCAGTCTCGTGAAAAGGTAGCTCTTAGACAACTTTCCTACTCTACATCTTTTCTTATTCTAATTTTCAGTCTCTTCTGGCTCCTCCTCTGCTGACCACAAATATGTTCAAGTCTTCCCCATTCCTAAAAACAAACAAACAAACAAACAAAACTCCACTTGATCCTACCATTCTCTTTTGTCTTCTCTTTCTTTCACAGCTAAACTTCTAGAAAAAAACTGTCTAAACTCCTTGAATCTATGTCCTCTTCTCTCAATCTTTTCTTCCCCTTTTAACATCTGGTATCTAACTATCACTCAATTAAAACTGCTCTATCCAAGTTTACTAATGATCTCTTTTATTGACCGCTGTTACCTGTTCTCTGTCCTAATTTCTCCTCCCTGGGTTTTTGTGATGTGGTATTCTAGTTTTGCGCCTACCTGTCTAGTCTCTCCTCAGTCTCCTTTGCTGGATCAGCATCATTACCTTCAAATCCAGGTAGAGATAGCCCAAGGCCCGGAGCCCATGGACTCCAGGAATTGAACCACCCCACAGACTAGCAATGCTGCTTTCTGCCTGACCTCCCCACTCATCATTGAGGAGATAAATTCTATGGAAGAAAAGACTTGCCATCTTCAGCACCAGCACCACTAACTGCCAACTAAATGCCACTGAGAAGCAGGTAAGCCAGGGCCCCAGAAGTAACAATTCTTCCCAAACTACCAATCCTGCTATCAGCCCAGCCTTTTCACAGTAAAGTTATCCAGGGAAAGAATGCTTGTTGGGATTTGACCTGTCAACTTCCTCTCCAGGTGCTGCATCTCTCCCAGCCACAGCTACTGAAGACTGGGAAAAGAAAGTCTTTGCCAGAAAAGTCCTGGTGATTTTCAAATGGTTCAGCCTCAGAAATGGATATGGTTTTGTCAATAGAAATGACATTTAAAAAGATGCATTACTATCTGATTTGTTGCTGCATCCTAAGGACCAGTGTTGATTTATAACCTTTCCATGTGATTTATAACTGAAATCTCCTATATACATGTATTGTCTTACCCTATCAGTATGCGATATGTATGAGAACACTGTCTTGCTTTTCTGTTCATATCCCTAAAACTTAACTCAGTGATTTGTACCTGTTGTTTGATCTTCACTTTTGGAGAGAACCAGTGGCATCACAGGTGATGTCTCAGTTTGCATGTGAATCGGATTTAAATGAGGCAGAATTGGGCAAAGTCATCAGCCTCTTTCTTTCTAAATTATCTGAGTTCAGTGACAGTATGAAAGTCAAGAAGACTTGTGATTGCCTGGGATGCAATGAATGACTGAATGCCTGACCACTCTCTAAGAGCTCCACAGCACCTGCCTCCATGGCCATTGAAACAAATTGTTATCATCTACTCATACTGTTGGCAGCAGTCTTCACATGCATGGGGTAGACACCCCTGTCACTCCCTGACTCCCTGACAGGTTTGAAGTCTGTCATTTACCCTCAGCCTGGGTTAGCCTGTGTGCTGAGGTGGTTTCCTGGGGTGTGGCTGCTGCACATGCTACAGCTTCTTAGAGCTGAAGGTAAGAGTCAAGTGCCAGGTAGACACTAAAGGGGAATGAGCAGCCCAGAAAAGGGCTCAGTAAACCCTCACGCCAGAGCTAGTAATCCTCTACTCATTCATCAGCATCAATGTCCAGTCCCTGTTTGTGGCTCTATGGCTCTGTCCTGCTCCTTCTTCTTTCTCTTGACTGTCTCATCTACTTTTATAGACACAACTATCATCTCTATGCAGAGAATTACCATATATTTAACCAATATGCATTTATTTGTATTTATTGAGACAGCTAGGTGGCACAGTGCATAGAGTGCTAGGCCTGGGGCCAAGAAGAGCCGAGTTCAAATCTAGCCGTAGATATTTGCTAGCTAAATTACTCTTATTAAGCCACTTAACCTCTTCTTCAGTTTTCTTCACCTGAAAAATGAGGTTAATAATTGTTGTATACCCAAGAGACAAAAGTCCTAGGTTTTAAAACTCAGTTTATTAAATAGGCTGGTCAATAACCAATAAATTGATGGTCAAGGGATCTCTCTTGGTGATCAAAGAAGATCAGGGATTCTCTGAGCCACCTTAAATCAGATGTTTTCCATCTGACAGGGACCTGCCCTGAGAAGTGAAAAATAACTCTGATTGGTGGACATTTAATGAGGGGATGGGTTTTGAGTCATCAGTCCCTCCCTATTATTTCATCATTAAGGGAGGGAGGTCAGGTGAGAAAAAAGACCTTGAAATGAGATTTAGCAGCTTCCAACAATCTGGGAAAGAAAAACTACTGTATTCTGGTTTCATTTCTCTTTTGTTAGCTAGGTTGCCCCAAACTCTAAAGATGGGAACAAGGTCACAGGAGTAGCTCTTCTGAGGTCAGTTTAGTTACTGTTTACAGGGCAAAGAGAAAGGCCTAGGCTCTCCTTTGGAGAGTAGGAATGTGAGGACATTTCTCAGAATGGGCCAAGTAGGTTTTCTCAGTAAACTAATATAAGAGATGGCTTTTTGATAAAGTTGAGAATATTACAAATTATTAATAATCAAATGGCACAGCATTAAAATTAATTTTCTTCATAATAACACCTACCTTCCTTGGTTGTTGTGGGGATCAAATGAGATAATATTTAAAAAGCACATAGCACAGTGCCAGGCACATGGTAAGCACTTAGTAAATAGGCTTTTTTTCCTTTTTTTCTTGTGTGTATGGATTGTTTCATTCTTTATATTTGCATTGCCAATACCTAACACAGTATCTGGTACATACAGGGTCTTTAATAAATGCTTGTTGATTGAATAATTAGGAGTCAAAAAGACCTTAAGAAGTTAAGTGACTTACTCAGAATCACTTATGTCAGAGGCAACTCCTGACAGAAATGATTTGGGTTAAGTCACTTCATTTCTCAGTTACATAGCCAACTCTCAAAACTTCATGTTCTAAAAACATTTTAAATCTACCTTGGTAGAGATTGGTCCCTCACTAAGGATTTCCCTGTGCTAGTGAAATCATGGGCCTGGCTTTAAAAAAAAAAAAAAAAAGTAACTTACCTAATAGGGTGAGTTTCCAAAAACAGATCCAGAGGTTTCATGAAGTATTTCATGGATAAGGGCATACTTGGAGCCTTCTCTTCCCGAGCCAAGCCTGCTACATTGATCTTCGGGGACTCAGAGCATCCTGAGGCTTTAGGATGTCTTTTCTTTAATGCTATTTGTTCAAGCCCCAACAAGTTGTGACCCCACCCACTGTTAGGGGTCAGTGACTAGCGCCCAAGTTCTATTTAACCACAATACCAATTTGCTTTCCAAAAGGATATTTACTTTTTTAAAAATGGAAGTAAAAGAAGAAAGGAATAAACTTTATATGTTTATGCTAGCCACTGTGTAAGTGCTCTTTACAAATTTATCCTCACAACAACCAAGGAGTGTAGGTGCTGTTATTATCTTCATTTTCCAGTTGAGGAAACTGAGGCAGACAAAGGTTAAATGACTTGCCCAGGGTCACACAGCTAGTAAATGTCTGAAGCTGGATTTGAAATTAGGTCTTTTAGACTCCAGTCAGACCCAGTGCTCTATCCAATGTTCTACCAACTACTGCTGTCCACTTTAAAAAAATACAAAAAACATTTTACTCAATACATTGGGGAATACACTGACCCCTACACTATCTCAGTCTCTGGGGAAGTAGGCTCAAAACTGTTCTTTTCTTATATAGATGTGGTCCCATTAAGTTCATGTCCAAAGGCAGCATATCTGCTGGGTGAGTTCTTGTCTCACCCTACCACTGGCTTAAGGCCCATGGGTCCTCCTGAGAGTTGCTTGTAAGCAAGGCATTTCTGGGTTAGCTGAATTACCTGGCCTGGACTCTGACTACCAGATTCCTATATCTCACTGTCCTCAGTTTTCAAAACCCCCAAGGGAGTGGCAGAGACACTGTGTTAAGTGAAAAAATCACCAAAATCCTGAATGAATGAAGCAAGAGATCAGCTGAAGCTGATAGGCCTTTTAAAAATGTTTCTTCAGTGAATCAAAAAGCTTTCTCCTCAGCTAATGTTTACCTAACCTGAATCAGTTATAGAATGCTCATGCATGTTCCTCCTCCCTCTCCAAAGACATTTTCCCTACAGGTCATGACAAATCCTCCAGAAACAGATTTCTAAAGTTCTTCACATGAAGAGATGACATTCTAGGTGTTCTGCACATGCACCAGACCCCTGGGGTCCGCAAACTTGTCCACAGGATTGTCCTCAGATACTCAAGGATAGTTGCATGTGTCTCTGAACTTTCTCTTTTGTACCTTAAGCATTCCTAGTTGCTTGGGGATCTTCACCATCCTGGTTTTTCTCCTCTGGATACTACAATTTATTTCCTGAAAATGTAGTTCCCAGAATTAAACACAGTCTTCAGATAGTTTGACCAAGCCAAAGTATTCTATTCAATCTCTTCTTCTGTAGTAAATTGATCCCTCTTTTAGTTGTACCCTTTTCCACTTCAGTCCTTCCCCATCTACTGCTACTTCTCCTGCTGCCTTAAAGCAAACCTATGTCTCCCTTATCTTAAAAAAAAAAGTCATTTTATCTTTCTATTTCCATTAGCTATCATCTTTTATCACTCCAAATCCACCTTCGTGCAGTAATGCAGCATGGCTTCAGCATTGGATAAATCAATTAAGAGAGTGACATGCAAAATGTCCCAGCTTTGCCTAGAAATTAAGGTTACAAAAAGAAATACAAGGTAATTAGGGAGGAAGGCCACTAGCAAGTGGGAGGATCAGGAAAGGTTTTGTGAAGAAGGTGATGTTTAAGCTGGATCTTGATTGAAATGAACAAATCTATGACATAGAAGTAGGAAGGAATTACAATCTGGGTTTGGGAAAGATCCAGTGAAAAGGCATGAAGACTAGAGACAGTATCCCATGTTTGAGGAACAGGAAGACCAGTTTAACTGAAATATAAGGTATAGGAAGAGGAATCATGTATGATGTATAATAAGGCTGGAACATTAAGTTTGGGCCAAGTTGAGAAGTTTTAAGACAGAGATGCTCATAACTAAGCATTGTACTGTTTTTCTTTATTCCACATCATTTTAAAATAGTGCCACATTTCTCAGAATTCCTTTTTTTCTTTTTTTTTAGGAGGGAATGTAAGGCAATTGGGATTAAATGACTTGCCCTAGGTCATATAGCTAGTATGTCAGATGTCTGAGACCAGATTTGAACTCAGGTCCTCCTGATTCCAGGGCTGCTGCTCTATTCACTGTGCCACCTAGATGCCCCATTTCTCAGAATTATTTATATTGATCATGTATTATGATGTATTATAGCCTCCTAATTTTTCACCCAGACTTTCCTGGCTTCTCTTCCTCTAGCTGCCCAAACAATCCTTTGTTTTTGTTTTTAATTGTTATTCGTTTTTAGATTAATTTTGAAAACTCATTTTCAAATTTTCTCCCTTAGATTATTTAGAAGGCAAGCAATAGGTATCAGTTATACATGTGAAGACTTGCATGACATTTCCATATTAGTTTTGTTCTTAAAAAAAGCAAAAAAATGTGAAAAACGTATTATTCAATCTGCAGTGAACTTTTTATCAGTTCTCTGTGGAAGTAGATAGCATTTCTTATCATGTGTCTTTTGGAATTCACATTGAATTGCTCAATTGAATTCATTGAATTTATCATTGTTACAATATTGCTGTTATTGTATACAGTGTTTGGGTTCTACTCACTTTGCTTTGCATCAGCTCCTAAGTTTTCCCAGGTTTTTCTGGAACCATCCTGCTCATTATCTCTTATAGCACAGTAGTATTACAATTGCAGTCATATACCACAATTTGTTCAGCCATTCCCCAGTTGATGGGCATTCTCTCAGTTTCCAATTCTTTGATACCACAAAAAGTGCTATTATAAATATTTTTGCACATATGAGTCCTTTTCCCTTTTCTTTGATCTCTTTGGGATGCAGGCCTAGTGGTATTGCTAGATCAAAAGGTATGCAGAGTTTGATAGCCCTTTGAGTGCAGTTCCAAATTCTCCAGAAAGCCTGGACCAGTTCACAACTACACTAACAGTGCATTAATGTATCCATATGCCCTCAAACATGACTTTCCTTTTCTGTCATGTTAGCCAGTCTGATAGCTGTGAGGTGGTATGTTAGAGTTGGTTTAATTTGTATTTCTCTAATAAATGGTGATGCAGAACATTTTTTCATGTGACTATTGAGTTTTGATTTCTTCTGAAAAATGCCTGTTCATATCCTTTGATCATTTATCACTTGGGAAATGGCTCTTATTTTTATAAATTTGGATCTATTACACACAGACACACACACAAACACAAAAACACACGAGAAATGATGCCTTTATTAGAGAAACTTTCTGTAAAAAAAAATTTTCCCCATTTTCCTGTTTTCCTTCTAATTTTGGCTACGTTGGTTTTGTTTCTACAAAAAACATTTTGAAATTCCTGTAATAAAGTTATTTGTTTATTTCCCATGAACCTCTTTGTCTCTTGTTTGATCATAAACTCTTCCCTTATCCATTGAATAATAGTGGTAATAATGGACATCCTTGCTCTACCTCCGATTTTGTTGAAAAATCTTCTAGTTCATTATAAATAAGGTTTGCTCTTGGTTTTAGATACATATTACTTATAATTTTGAGATTGGTTCCATTTATTCCTATCCTTTCTGGCATTTTTAATAAGAATCGGTATTATATCTTGTCAGAGGCTTTTTCTGCATCTGTTGATATAGTCATTTGATTTTTGTTGTTTCTGTTGTTGATATGATTGATAATGCTTATAGTTTTCCTAAACCTGAACTACTCATACATTCCTTGTACAAATCTCACTTGGTGTTAATGTTTTATCTTTGTGATACATTGTTGTTATCTCCTAGCTAATATTTTATTTAAAATTTTGCATCACTATTCATTAGGGAAATTGTGCTATAGTTTTCTCAGTTTTTGCTCTTCCTGGTTTAGGTATTAAAATCATATTTGTGTCATAAAATGAATTTGGTAGGGCTACTTAACCTATTTTTTTTTCAAATAGAACTGGGATTGATTGTTCCTCAAATGTTTGATAAAATGCATTTGTAAATCATCTGATCTTGGGAATTTTTTCTTAGGGACCTCATTTGTGGCTTGTTCAGTTTCTTTTTCTTAGAATTAAGTATTCTGTTTCCTTTTCTCTTAATTTGAGCAATTTATATTTTTGCAAATATGCATCCATTGTACTTAGACTGCTAGTTTTACCAGCATGTGATTGGGCAAAGATAACTCCTAATAGTTGCTTTAATTTTATCTCCATTGGTGGTGCATTCATCCTTTTCATTTTTGATACTGCCAATTTGATTTTCTTCTTTCTTTTTAAAAAAAATTAACCAATGGTTTATCTATTTGTTTGTGTGTGTGTGTGTGTGTGTGTGTGTGTGTGTGTGTGTGTGTTTATAAAACCAGCTCCTACTTTAATTTATTAGTTCAGTGTTTTGGTGGTGTTTTTTTTTCCTTTCAGTTTTATTGCTCTCTCCTTTGATTTTTCAGGATTTCCATTTTGTTGTTTAATTGGGAATTTTCAATACATTCTTTTTTCTCTTTTCTTTTTAGTTACATGCCCAATTCACTAATGTGCTTTCTCTTTTTTATTGATGTACACATTTAGAGATGCAAATTTTCTCCTAAGCACTGCTTTGGCTGCATCCCACAAATTTTGGTAGGCTGTCTCACTGTACTTATCTTTAATGAAATTATTGTTTCTATTATTTTTTGACCCACTCATTCTTTTTTTCCTTTTTTTCTTTTTAAAATTATTTTTTAGTTTACAACATTCATTTCCACAATATTTTGAGTTACAAATTTTCTCCCCATCTTTCCCCTAGCCACCACCCCAAAACAGCAATCCCACTGAATACCCCCTGCCCCAATCTTCTCTCTCTTATTTCCTTTCCCACGCCCCCTCTGACTTTCCAGTAGGGCAAGATGGATCTCCATACCCCCAGTGCCTGTATATTTTATTTCCCAGTTGCATGTAAAAATAATAATAATAATAATTTTTTAAACATTGGATTTTAAAACTATGAATTTCAGATTCTTTCTTTCTTGTCTCCCACCCTTACTGGGAAGATAAGCAATTCAATATAGGTTGCCCGTGTAGAGTGATACAAAACATTTCCATAGTGGATATACTGTGAAAGACTGACTATATTTCCCTCCCTCCTATCCTGCCCCCCACTTGTTCTATTTTCTACTTCAACCCTGTCCCTTTTCAAAAGTGTGTGCTTCTAACTACCCTCCCCACCAATCTGCCCTCCCATCTATCATTCACCCTCTTATCCCCTTCCCCTTTACTTTCCTGTAGGGTAAGATACCCAATTTAATGTGTATGTTGTTCCCTCTTTAAGCCAAATTCAATGAGAGTAAGGTTGACTCATTCATTTCCCTTTTGCCTTCCTGTTCTTCCCCTCCATTGTAACAGTATTCTCTTGCCTCTTTTATATGACAGATAATTTACCCTATTCTGTCTCTCCCTGTCTCCTCTCATTATATTCCTCTCTCATCTCTTATTTTTTAGATATCACTTCCTATTCAAATGATCCTGTTCCCTCTGTGTATACCTGCTACACATATATACACACTCATATATGTATTTATATTACATTTATTCCTGCCTATATAAACGAATATATGTATACAGACAGACAGACACACACACTGCCCTTCAACTATCCTCATACTGAGGAAATTTTCAGAAGTTAAAGGTCAGTGTAGAACTCTGTTGGAACTGGGGGGGACGCAGGAGTATTGTCTGTCCCATGCTCCCTGGGTGAGAAATAGCAGTAAAGGCACAGTGGCTAATGCTTCCAGAGCTCCTGGACTGCAGATAGTAGGGGGACCAAGCAACTATTCAGAGGCTAAGCACTCTTGCTTTAACCTGCTTGAATCTGGATTGCTGTCCTGGGTGGAGGTCCTGGGGTATGTGTCCAGTGGGCCAGAGCTTGTCAGGGAGGGCACCCAAATAATAGCTCTGGCAGCTGCAAAAACCCCAGTGATTTGGGACAAAGCTCTCCTCTCTGGAAGCAGAGTTCTGCTGTGGCAAAGAGCTCAAAAGTCAAATAACTGAGTGGCAACATGAGCAAGCAAAGGAAGCAAAGCAAACACAGCAATCCAACTTTAAATTCCTTTTTTTCGGGACAAAAAGGATCAAAGCATGAAACGTGAGAAAGACAACACAGAACTCCTGCATCAAAAGCTCCCCAGGAAAATATGAACTGGTTACAGGCCATGGAAGAACTCAAGAAGGATTTTGAAAATCAAGTAAGAGAAGTGGAGGAAAAATTGGGAAGAGAAATTAGAATGATGCAAGAAAATCATGAAAAGTGAATCAACAACCTGACTGAACAAAATAACACCTTAAAAAATAGGCTAACTCAAATGGCAAAAGCGGTCCAAAAAGCCAGTGAGGATAAGAATGCCTTAAAAAGCCAAATTTGCCAGATGGAAAAGGAATTTCAAAAGCTCACTGAAGAGAATAGTTCCTTCATAATTAGACTGGAGCAAATGGAAGCTAATAACTTTATGAGAAATCAAGATACTTATCAAACATATCCAAACAAATGAAAAATAGAAGGCAATGAAAAAAACACTGACCTGGAAAATAATCTCGGAGAGACAATTTAAAAATTATTGGACTACCTGAAAGCCATGATCAAAAAAAGAACCTAGAAATCATCCTTCAAGAAATTCTCAAGGAAAACTGCCCTGATATTTTAGAACCAGAGGGCAAAAGAGAAATTCAAAGAATTTGAATTGAATTGGCTCTTGAAAAGTTCCCCAAAAGAAAACTCCTAGAAATATTATAGCCAAATTCCAGAGTTCCCAGGTCAAGGAAAAAATATTACAAGCAGCCAAGAAGAAACAATCTGAATATTGTGGAAACACAATCAGGATAACACAAGATATAGCAGCTTCTACATTAAGGGACTGAAGGGCTTGGAATATGATATTCCAGAAGTTAAAGGAACTAGGATTAAAAACAAGAATTACCTACTCAGCAAAACTGAGTATAATGTTTCAGGGGAAAATATGGTCATTCAACAAAATAGAGGACTTTTAAGCATTCTTGATGAAAAAACAAGTGTTGAATAGAAAATTTGACATTCAAAATAAAAGCAGCAAGGGGCGGCTAGGTGGCGCAGTGAATAGAGCACCGGCCCTGAAGTCAGGAGTACCTGAGTTCAAATCCGGCCTCAGACACTTAACACAAAAAACTAGCCGTGTGACCTTGGGCAAGTCACTTAACCCCAACTGCCCTCCAAAAAGCAAAAAAAAAAAAACAAAAACCCAAAATAAAAGCAGCAAGAGAAGCATGAGAAAGTAAACAGGGAAAAGAAATCATAAGGAACTTACCAAAGTTGAATTATTTATATGCCTACGTAGCAAAATGATAATTGTAACTTATGAAACTTTTCACAGTTATGAGGACAGTTGAAGGGAATATATATGCATACATATATGTCTATATAGGAGGGTATATGTATGTATGAATACATATATGAGTGTGTATATATATGTACAAGTATACATAGGCAGAGGGCACAGGATCAATTGAATAGGAAGGGATATTTTAAAAGGTGAAATTGAGAGGTGGGAAAGGAATAGAATGAGAGGAGAGAGGGAGAAAGAATAGGGTTAATCTCATAAAAGAAGAGGCAAGGGATAATTGTTACAATGGAAGGGAAGAACAGGAAGGCAAAAGGGAAAGGGTCAACCTTACTCTCACTGAATTTGGCTTAGGGAAGGAATGACATACACTGTGAATTGGGTATCTTGTCCTACAGGAGAGTAGGGGGAAGGGGATGAGAGGGGGGATGATGGAGGGGAGGGCAGGTTGGGGTAGTTGGAAGCACACACTTTTGTAAAGGGACAGGGACAAAGAGAATAGAATAAGTGAGGGGCGGAATAGGATGAAGCAAAATATAGTCAGTCTCTCACTATGTCCATTGTGGAGATATTTTGTGTAACTACATATATACGGCCTGTGTTGAATTGCTTGTCTTTCACCAGTGGGGGTGGGTGACGAGGGAGGAAGGGAAAGAATATAAAATTTAAAGTTTTAAAATCAAATTTTAAAATATATATAGTTATATAATAATTATTATTATTGTTATTATTTACATGCAACTGACAAATAAGATATACAGGCACTGGGGTAGGGAGATCCATTTTGCCCTACTGGAAAGTCAAAGGGGGTTTGGGGGAAGGATATAGGAGAGAGCAGATTGGGGGAGGGGGTATTCAGTTGGATCGCTGTTTTGTGGTGGTGGGTAGGGGAAAGAAGGGGAGAACATTTGTAACTCAAAATCTTGTGGAAATGAATGTTGTAAACTAAAAATAATTTTAAAAAGAATATTTAGTAACTCTTGCCAAGCTCTTAATGTTCTTTTCATAACTTTCTTGGATAGTTCTTATTTATTTCCCCATATTCCACCTACTATTGTTATTTGACTTTCTAAAATTACAGGTAGAGTCCCTCTCCCATGAGATTTCTTCTCTACACTCTGTAACTGGCCAGTGGTTGAGAGAGTTGCCAGTTGGGCCCCTTTTTCTGTTGCAGAGGTCTGCTGGGATCTTTTTATGCCTTGATGCTTCCAGCCCTGTTGTTCAGCTTTAGTCTCCTTACCTAAGACATTAGAATACTCCCAACTCTTTATATGCTGCATCCTAACTATCTTCTGTCCTAATACTCACCCTCTCTCTATCTTCCTTAGAGGTCCTTGACTGGAAAAATAACTTATTGCAAATTTTTCTTGGTTTTCCTGATGAGAATTCAG
The DNA here is from genome assembly GCA_028646575.1 of Pseudocheirus occidentalis. Taxonomy (NCBI): domain Eukaryota; kingdom Metazoa; phylum Chordata; class Mammalia; order Diprotodontia; family Pseudocheiridae; genus Pseudocheirus; species Pseudocheirus occidentalis. Next base: position 122,110,516 of record CM053593.1, read on the forward strand.
TTGGGTGCATTTTCTAGGTTATTGTGGAGGAAGTGAATTGTGAAAATTGGGAATTGGGAAAAAATGCTGTCACTCTGCCATCTTGATTCTGCTTCTTTATAGAAACTTTGAAATATGCACACAGGAGTCAAGAGAAACACTAAAAGTTAAACATGAGTGAATAAACATGAGGGATCAAATAAAGATAAACGGTTTATATTTTAATAAGAGGTAGTATTAGTAAAACACTTAGCACAGCACCTGGCACATAGTAGGTATTTAATAAATGCTTATTCTCTTCTGCTATGATGGGATGATGATACTTGTCCCCTCAGAATCCTATCATCTGTGGTCATAGAGGGAGTCCTGGGAATTAATTAGGGGTCCTGGAAATTTTTTGGTTTTAATATCTTGGTTATCTTAAAAGAAAGGAAAGGAAAGGCAGGAGATGTATCCTGGGAGCAGGGAGGAAGAAAGGTGGGAAAAATTATGTCATATAATTGGTGTTTGCAGTTATATAAATTCTATACAAACAACAGGGAAGGGTGGGGAGAGTGGGCAACACTTGAACCTCACCTTTTCTGAATTGATCAAAGGAGGAGAGAATACACACACACAGAGTTAGGTACAATAACACCTTTCTTTCAGGAGGGAAACGAGGGAAAGGGAATAGGTGGAAGAGGGGAATAAGAGAGAGGATAGATTAAGGGAAAGATTAATCCTAAGCAAAATGAATTCTGGCTCAGAGGAGAGGTAGACTACAAAGAAGGGTTTTTTAAAAATAAAGAATAAAACCTACGATTGGGTTCTGGATGAGAGAAAGAGAAGAGAAATAGGAACTAAAATCACCAAACCTAGAATATTGGTACCAAGCACACACCTTCTCTCTTAGCACTCTCTTCTTTATAAAAGGAAAGAAGGAAGGAAACAGAGGATATGAAGAATAAGAGAACAGGAGGAAAAAACAATCAGAACTGGATGGAAATGGGATAAATTCACCATTAAAACAAAAGGGTAGGGGCGGCAAGGTGGCGCAGTGCCACTGGAGTCAGGAGTACCTGAGTTCAAATCCGGCCTCAGACACTTAACACAAAAAGCTAGCCGTGTGACCTTGGGCAAGTCACTTAACCCCAACTGCCCTTCCCCCCCCAAAAAAAAGGTTATAGCAAAATGGCTTAGAAAGCACAATCCAACAATATGACATGAAACACACTTTAAACATAAAAGATTCACACAGAATGAAAGTAAGGGACTAGAGCAAAATCTCTCATACTTTAGCTGTAGTAAAGATGTAGAAATCTGATTAATCTAATGTCTGTTCAGGGTTCTAGGCTATGTGATACCTATCTCCTGATAGGTGATGGACTCAGAGTACAGAATGAGACAAATTTTTGTACTTGGTCAATATGAAAATCTTGGTTGCTTGATTGTGTTATTGTACTACAGGACATTTTCTTTTTTGTTTTGTTTGTTTTTTGGTTGGGGAGGTGAGAGGAAAAGGAATGGTTGTAAATTGACCAAAAAAGTAAAAGAAAAATAAAGTGACCATTTAAAAAATGTACTTTTTTTTTAAATGTACTTCTTATAAAAAGATCATTGGTAATTTTGGACAGTAGTTTTAATTAAGAGTGATGTTAGAAGCTAGGCAGAAGTGAATGGGGTTGGGCATGACAAAGTAGAAACAAGTGATTCCCCAACTGAAAAAATAAATCTCACTAATTACCTATGGCACTGGCCTCCTTTGTTCCTCAGAAGACACTCTACCCCTGGGTTCAGTTCATTCTCACTTGGCTATACCCCTTGCCTCGATTTCTCTCCCTGCTCATCTCAGGCCGCTTAGCTTCCTTCCGATCTCCACTCAAATCGCCCAGTCTTTAAAAAGCCTTTTCAAATCCCCCTGAGTCCTAGCAGTTTTCCCTCTGAGATCACTTCTAAACTATATTGAATGTAACCTGTTTGTATACTGTCTGTCTCCCTCACTGGACTATGGGCTCCTTTGGCGGGGTAGGGAATGTTTTTGCCTTTTTTTTTTCCCCATTACTCTAGAGCTTACTACAGTGTCTGGCACATGGTGGATATTTAATAAATGCTTGTTAATTTTACCCTTTCTGCTTGTCTGGGCTTTTCTTCTAAAGTTCCTGATAAGGGATGCAGTTCCCAGGTTTAACAATGATGCTGGCCGATCAGTATCTGGATCCCTTTAGGAGGGGGGATGCTCTCTTAATCGACATCCCCTGCCCGTTTTTAAATATCGTTTTTAAAATGATCTATTTATGAATGTCTTTTGTTTCTATGTCTCACTAATTTCTGAATGTATTCTTCCCTCCCCCCAAACACGGAGCCATCCCTTCTAAAAGACTGAAAAAAAAAGTGGAAAGGACCTTCAATACTCCCTACCCGTAGTTCCCCACCTCTAAAACAGCAGATGCAATATTCCACGTCTACAAAACCCAAATAAGGCGGTTGGTCCAGTTTTTTGGCTCGATGAACTTTGGCATTATTCACTAATAATGCGAACACCATCAAGTCTTCAAGTTCTGAAAAACATTAGATCTACTCACGGGGGCTGGGGGGGTGGGGAGGGGAGAGGGGAAGGTCCGCCCCAAGGCGGAAGTGGCGTCACGAGCACCAGAAGTTGACGGGATCACGTGGCCCCATATCCAGGGGAGACACTTTCTTGCTGCCGAGATGGCCACAGAAGGGAAGATCAAACGGAAGAAAAAGAAACAGACCAGAGGAGACAGGTGAGGAACGTGCGTGAGCAAGCGTGCGGGCCGGGGGTGCCCTCCTCTCCCTCCCTTTCTCTTTGTAGGTGCCCGAATGGGGAGGCCTAGCCATCCCCTTCGGCCTCCCGCGGTTCTTGATCCATTCTGAAGTTGGGGCTGGAGCTCAGGTGGCCGGGCCCACGCAGGAACCCCCCCCCCCCGGTGAGATTTGGGGTCAGCAGACTCGACTCGCTCCCCAGTAGCGGAGCATCTCTAACCTCCTGCCCCTCGTGGGCTGCTGCGTGGTGAAGAGAGCGTAGGACTTGGAGGCGGGGAGAGCCGGGGTCAAGTTCTGCCTCTGACCCAGGGGGAAGTCACTTCACCTCCCTTAGCGTCCTTTTCCTTTCCAGTAAAACAGGGATAATTACAGCACTTATGTCACAGGGCTGTTGTGAGGATCAAATTAATATATGCATCTATATATTTCTGTATGTATACATATTTACATACATATATACATACACACACCCCTCTCTCTCTTGTTCATACCCTACTCTGGGACCCCGTTTGGGATTTTCTTTGAAGATATACTGGAATAGTTTGCCGTTTCCTTTTCCAGCTCGTTTATACAGATGAGGAAACTGAGGCAAACATTGTCACTCTGCTAGTAAATGTCTGAGGCTGAATTTGAATTCAGATCTTCCTGACTTGTGACCCAGCACTCCATCACCACCCAGTTGCCCCAGAGATAGTAATATCTGTCTCTGTAGAGATAGAGGTATATTGATAGATATGTATCATCTATATATGTGTGTATAAATATGTATGTATAGTTTTGCAGACTTTAAAGCTGTATGTCAACTGTGGCACAGTAAATAAACATCAGGACTTGAAGTAAAGAAGTCCTCTGGTTCAAGATCCTTCTCTGACACATCAGTCAGTTAACTGTGTGCTGGATATACAAGGAAAGGAAGAAAAGAGGGGGTGGGAGGAGCAATAATTGACTGTTACCCCAGTTAAGTCACATAATTTCCCTTAGCCTCAGTTTCCTCACATGTAAAATGGGAATGATAATGGCATCTACCTCAAAGGGCGGTTGTGGTGAGCAAGTAAGAGATTTGAAAAGCACTTCACAAACCTTAAAGCGCTATAAAAATACTTGCTTTTATTTCCTTCTAGCAAAGCAGTGGACGACAGAGTGACCAGCTCCTCATCTGGAGAGTATCAGATTGGACAAGTGGCCAGCAGCTTGTTTCAAAACAAGCCCTTCAAGAGTGGCAAGAGCCACCTGGCATCACTCTTTAGCTCCTCAGCTACACAAGTGCAGCAGCCCATCTTTGTGGCTGCTAGAGAAGTAAGTCAGAAAGTGTTCTGGGGCCTTAGGAAACACTTTATTTTTGTCCTGGCTGAAATTTAACTTCATTGATACAGTGAACTTCCTCTGTGGACATAAGTATTGCTTTGCAGTTTATAGTCTTTGAGGATTTCTTGGATGTACTTAGAGGCAAAGTGACTGCCCTGGGTCAGAAACTGCATTTGAATTCAGATCTGTCCTACTAAGGTCTTCTCTTTATCTAAAAAGCCAATAGGAGGCCAGCTTTCCATAGATTATGCAATGCCCTGTGTCTAATTTCATAGGGACTTGTAAGATCTTTGTTTAGAGTTGGAAGGAGTCTCAGAAGCCATCCAGTCCATTTCCCTCATTGTACAATGAGGGAACCGAAGCTGAGAAAGATGAGGTGCCTATTCCAGGGTAGTCAGGATAATAAGAAACAGAGCCAGTCTCCTGGCTCCAAATCTAATATGTTATCATGTGTCAGTCGATAGGTATTTATTGTGTGCCAGGCACTGGGCTAAGAGCTGAGGAGACGAAGAAAGGTAAAGACAAACTTTGATGCCTCCGTAACTTAGAGGGGAGATGTGTGAATAATTACGTATCTACAAGATACATACAGAGTGAATAGAGAGTAATTTTAGAGTGGAAGATTCTGCCAGCTGAGCATGGAGGGGTGAGGAGAGGGCCAAAGAGTAGGATTTTGCATAAGTAGATATTTGTGCTGAGTAGAAACTCTTGAGTATAGTTTAGTTTCTTTGAAAGGCTAACGGTAAGAAGAGAAAACATAACGAAGATGAGATTGCATCCCACAGTCAAAGAACTTGTGCTGTTATTGAACAAATGTCTACAAAGAGAATTACAGTGAAGAAGGATATCTCTGATGCAGATAAAAGATTGGCAAACAGGTCAGTACAATGTCATGAGGCGTATTTTCATGGCTTTTTTAAAAACTGAAATTTTCAGGCCATCTTTGTTACTCTTGTTTCCACTCTGTTTTTCTTTTAGGATATAGGTTTTCCCAACTCCAAGGCCAGTGCTTCATCCACTGAGCTTCCCACTCCAGTTGCAGATTGCAAATTGTGGAACAGTTCCTATTCCCAAGGAGTTTATGTTCTGTTGGGGAAACAACTTGTACCTCTGTGAATATATACAGAATAAATACAAAGTACAGGGGAGGAGAAATTATAGTTGGGGGGATCAGGAAAGTTGTATTCTAGATACAGTGCTTTTTTTTTTTTTTTTTTGCGTTTTTGGAGGGCAGTTGGGGTTAAGTGACTTGCCCAAGGTCACACGGCTAGTTTTTTGTGTTAAGTGTCTGGCGCCGGATTTGAACTCAGGTACTCCTGACTCCAGGACCGGTGCTCTATTCACTGTGCCACCTAGCCGCCCCGATACAGTGCTTTTTGAACTGGGTCAGGATCCCACATAGGGTGGCAAAAAATTTGGCAACAGTAAAAAGTTTCTGAATGCACAACAACTGAAAATTAATTCAAAATCAAACATGTAATGAATCTGAGATGTTTCTGGCAGGGCTTGCCCGTATGTGCAATTTCACTGCAGCCTTGGTTCTGAACACAAAGCATAGATACTTTGCACTGTGCATGCCTACAGGCCATGCAAGGGCAATAGAAAACTGCAGAAAGGTTCTAGTGGAAAAAGTTTTAAGAAATCTTGGTCTAGAACAGTGGTTCTCAACCTGTGAGTTGCAACCCCTCTGGAGGGTTGAACAACCCCGTCACAGGGGTCATCTAAGACCATCAGAAAACACATATTTCCCATGGTCTTAGGAACCGAGACACTGTTCCTCTGTCTCCAGGCGGGTCCGCCCACATACGAGTATTAAAGGGTTGCAGCATTAGGAAGGTTGAGAACCATTGGTCTAGAAGATGGTGCTTCAGCCACACTTTGAAGGATGTTGGGTATTCTCGGAATCACAGGTGAAGAAATGGTGCGTTTCAGGCACTGGTGGGGATGGTTGGTTCAAGGCCATGGAAATGAGAGGTACAATGTTACATATGAAGAAAAATATTAGTTTTGACTGAACCATAAAATGTGGACATTTAGATTGTAACTGGGCTATAAAGGTAAGACAGGATTTTATGTTTTATCTTAAGGCATTAGGGAGCCATTGGGGTTTATCAAATAGAATTATGTGATCAGGTCTTTGACAAAGGAAAATACTCTAATAATCATGGAGGCTGGTTTGGGGTGGAGAAAGATTAGAGGCAAGGACACTAATTATGAAGCAGATGAGGGCCTAAAGCAAAATGGTGGCTCTGAGAATAGAGAGATATGTGAGATGTTGTGGAGGGAGAAAATATAGGGTTTGGCAATTGATTAAATAGTGGAGTGAGGAAGAGTGAGGATGTTGACATAACTTTGAAGTGATAGTTATGGTGCCTTTCATAAAGATAAGGGGTATTTGGTAGAGGCCTAGGTTTGGGGGAAAAATCAATTCAGGTTTGAATATATGGAGTTTGATAAGTCTTTGGGACATCCTGTTTGAAATGTTTTGTAAGAAATTGGTGATGTGAGATTCAGAGTTCAGAAGAAAGATTGGGATTAGTTATATACATAGTAAGTCTGTGAATCTGAGGTGAGGGTTTGGAAGGAATAGATGTTGATGAGGTCACCAAATGGGAGAATGAGTAGAGAAGAGACTTGGAGAAAGCTCACTAGGTACAATATAAACATTAGGTAATTTCAAAAAGTCTCTCCACCATTCCCTAAACTCATATCCATAAAACAAATACCAAATTCAGTAAAGATCTATTAAGTGAAATGTAACCCCCCCCCCCCAATAGAATGTCAGTTCCTTAAAGGTAGTTTTTCATTTTGTCTTTGTTACCCCTGTAACGTAGTTTAGTGCTTTTCATGGAGTAGGTTGCTGCCTCTTAAATGGTTGAATAAAGGCCTACTTTGTGCAAAGCACTGTGCCGGGCTATGGAAAAATTTTAAAATGGCACAGTCCCTGTCATTGAATTAAACTAAAGCATTTACTAAATGTCTATTGTATATTATACTGATAGATACTAGAGACAAAAAAAATGAATAGTCTCTTCCCACAGTGCCTAGCACTTAGTAAGTGCTTAATAATGATTTGTCTGTCCATCTGTCTTTCTATTTTTCTATGCATGAGGAGCTTACCTTTTAATGAGTTGAAAATGAAACTTGTAGATACCTTGCAAGCAGGTACTTTTAAAAGCTTGTTTTAATATGAGTCATTTCCCTGTTGATAAATAGTCAAAGGATGTGAACAGTGTTCAGAAGAAAAAATGAAAGCTGTTCATAGTCATATGAAAAAATGCTATAAATCACTGTTGATTAGAGAAATAAAAATTAAAACAACTCTGAAGTCTCACTTTACCTATCAGATTGGTTAATATGACAGAAAAGGAAAATAGCAAATGTTGGAGGGGATATTGAAAACTTGGGACACTAATAGAGTGTTGGATTTGCGATCTAACCATTCTGCAGAGCAATTCAGAGCTATGCCCAAAGAGCTATAAGACTGCATACCCTTTGACGCAGCAATAACACTACTAGGTCTGTATTCCAAAGAGATTGAAAGAGAAAAAAGGAAAAGGACCTTTATGTACAAAAATATTTATAGCAGCTGCTTTTTTGGTGGCAAAGAGTCAGAAATTAAGGGGACATCCATCAACTGGGGAATGACTGAACAAGTTGTTTTGTATGATTGTGATGGAATATAATTGTGCTATAAGAAATGACCAGCAGTATGCTGTCAGAAAAACCTGGAGGGGCAACTAGGTGGTTCATTGAATAGAGCACCGGCCCTGGAGTCAGAAGGACCTGAGTTCAAATCTAGCCTCAGACACTTAACACAAAAAAACTAGCCTGGTGACCATGGACAAGTTGCTTAACCCCAATTGCCCTCCAAAAAAAAAAAAAGAAAAGAAAAACCAGAAAACCCTGGAAAGACTTAAATGAACTGATGCAAAGTGAAGTGAGAAGAACCAGGAGAACATTGTATGTAGCAATATTGTTGCCACCTAGCTGCCTGTGACAACAACAACTGACCCATAGCATACCATACCATGTCCTTCTGTGAAGGGTACTGTCTTTTAGGGTCGGGGATGGAATCTGGTGCCATACAAGATAGGGAGTGATGAGACAAAAAATCAAACAGAAGTCTCCAGGAAGATGTGGTGGAAGAGATAGATTGGGCTTTGTTTATTTATTTATTTTTGGATAGATGGGATTTTAATACGTGGACTATAGAGGATATTGAAATATTCTTAATAAAAGGCTAATATTTTTTATATTTGGAAGTAGTGTATAATGTTAGACTATAAGTTTTGAAATTCACATGGAAAGACTGTTATTGCAGCACTATGGGTAGCTCCATCTTTGAAAATCAAGAAATGGAAAAGTAAGGTTTTCTGTTCATTTTTAAAATTGTATTTTGATACTCCTCACACTACTCTCTTTCATGTATTCTATAATTTACACAAACTAAAGTCTACTCATTACTCCTCCTTCTTACTTCCTATCCCCATTTTCTGATCCTTCTTTTCTTTCATTATTCCCTTCTGAATTCCTGGAATGGATTCATTCTCATTTTACCTTCTCGGTAAAGTCTTCAATAACGGAACCTAAAGTTACCCCTCCTTTTTCAAGTTTCTCAAAGGACTTTGGACCTCTTTTTTCCACTTATCGTAACCCGAGTTATAATGAATACTTATGTACATATCAAATCCCCTATATTAGATTGTGAACTCTTTGAGGCTAAGGGTTAGTCCCTTTTTGAATTCCTAAAACAATGTCTTACACAGGTGCTTAATAAATAAAAGAATTTAATTTCTTGTCTTATATATTATAATCACAGTGAAATTAATAGTATTTTAAAATATTTTCTCTCCTGTTTTGATTGCTATTTAAAATTTCTAATGTCTTAGGTTGCATTAATATAGGTTTATGGAAGAAATAAAATTATGGATAAGGAACATGGCTATTGTGAATGTGGTATTCAGTATACATGTGTATTTGTGTATCAAAAATTACGTACAGTCCCTAGGAACAACCATAGCTTGTTGTTATTAAAGAGGGAAGTGTAAAAGAAATGAATTTGCTAGCCATTCTGTTTTATTAAAGTAGAATACATCTTTATTTTTTCAACTTAATGAAATAAGAACATTGTTAAATTAGCCACATGTTAAATTTAGCTTTTTTTCCACATTTTGAAATATCAGTTGGAAAAGTGATATTTCTTAACTTGTTTTAGATACACCATTACGTTTTATATTCCTATTATTCTTACGTATGTTTTCTCTTTTAAAGAGAAAGTGCTTTGGCATCTGCTGATCTTGAAGAGGAAGAAGAAGAAAAAATGCAAGCTAAACACATAAAGAAAAGGAAAATTTCCCAAGCCAGTAATAATGACAGAACAGCAGATGGTAAAATATTTGATAATTCAGATTATTCATTTGAGGTAAATAAAAGAAAGAAGATTCAAGTCAATGAGGCAGAGGAAAGAATAAAGAATAAGAGAACTGTATTTGTGGGAAATTTACCTGTCACCTGTAAAAAAAAGGTGAGTGAATATATGGATTGTAGAGATTTATAGTAGTTTATTTTATCATATCTGAAGGCAAAAACCAGTGCCTTGCCCTGAGGAGTTCACATTCTAATTGAAGGGACAACATGCAAATATCTACAAACAAGATCTATTTAGAATATATTAGAGGTAATATTGAGGGAAAGCACTAGTTTTAAAGGAGACCAGAAAGTTTTGGTGAAATTGGGATTTTAGCTGAGTCTTTAAAGAAGCCAGGAGGTAAAGCAGAGGAGAGCAGTCCAGGCATGGGGACAGCTAATGAAAAAGCAGAGTTAGAGATGAAGTGTCTTGTCTAAGGAACAGCAAGGAGGTCAGTATCATTAGACCATAGAGTATGTAGAGGGTAATATGGTGTAAGAAGACCAGAAATGTACTAAGAGACCAGGTTATGAAGGACCTTAAGAGCTAAATAGGATTTTATATTTGATCCTGCAGGGTAATAGGAAGCCCTTGGCATTTATTACATGGAGGGGAAGGGTTGACTTGGTCAGACTTGTGTTTTAGGAAGATGTTTTTGATAACTGAGTTGAGATGAACTGGAGTGAGGAGAAACTTGAGGCAAGGAAGAACAACCAGAAGGCTGTTATAATGGCTTAGATGAACAATGATGCTGTGAAGTACATTATAAGCACCAGATACCAAGACTTGGTATCCTAGGTTTGACTGTTGCACATATAATGTTGTTGTTTTTCCCAACTAAATTCAGTAGCTAGAATGGACCATTTGTCCTTTAATTATTCCTTTGCTTGAAAATTAGTAATTAAATATTAATAGGTTATATATTGTGAGTATTTTCATTGATTTTTTTTATCTGAAAATAGAATGAGTGTTTTGTTTCATTTGTAGGAGCTGAAGTCATTTTTTAAAGAGTATGGACAAATAGAATGTGTACGATTCCGTTCTTTGGTATGTTGTTTCCATTGAAATACTATAGTAGTTTTAGTATGTACAAATCTCTTATTGGCATAAAGGTTGGTGTAGGGTAGAGGATGACTAAACTTTTACTTTCTGGATTGACCAAGTTCAAATCCAGTCCATGATATTGAGTGACCTAACTTATTACTATCTGTTTGCTATTGTAGAAATTAATGTCTTCATTTCCTGGAAAATTGCTAGCCAGATTATTAAGGCTACCATTATACTTGACAGAAACTGATAACTCTTGTCTGCTGGCCATTCCATTGACAGGGAAATATGAATGAATAATATTCTTGTATTAAATGAAAGAGAAAATATAATTAATTTAACTTCTCTCTCCCTAAATGTAAGAATTATGCAAGGTTTTGTCGTTCTCTCTGCACTCTATCTTAGAGATACTGTGTACTTCTACAAATTCAACTACTCTGTTGGAAGTGACTCACAAATCTTTGTTCCTGTCTTCTACCTCTCTCAAGTTCCTCACTTCTCCATTTCCAGCTACTTGCTTATAGTTTCTACCAGTATGTCCTGCCAGCATCTTAGACTCAACATGTTTAAAACTGAACTCACCATCTTCCCTTGTCCCCTTTATCTCAAAACCAGTTTCTCCTTTTGACTTCCTTATTTCTTTTAAAACCACCTGTCACACAGGTTGCAAACTTCAGTTATATTTAACTCATCCTTGCCCTCAAGCCATATGATTTAGTTCCTATACCTCATTGATTCTGTCATCACAGTCTCTTGAATCATGCCCTTTTTTTCTTGCCACCACATTAGTTTAGGTCCTCATTACTCTTCCTAGTCTGTTGCAATAGCCTTCCAACTAGTCTCTCTGTTTCCATCTCTAGTCTATTGTGTGCATCTGCACTATGCAATTAATCTTCCTAAAGTACACCTTTAATTATGTCATTCCCTTTTTTGAAAAATCTTCTTTGGCTTCCCACGGCCTTCCAAAGAAGCTCTGAACTCCTTAGCCTGAGATTCAAACATCTTCACACTCCAGCCTCAGCTAACCCTTACAATATCATCACTCACAGTAAAAATCTTTTTTATTTGGTGAACATGACTGCTGGTCATTCCTCAAATGTGACCTACATTTTTTTCCACATCATTGTTTAAGCCATTCTTTCCTCCTATGATACTGTTTCCCTTTTTTAAAGTTTTGAAATCCTACCTATTCTTTAAAGCACAGTCTAAATACCACTTCTTCCATGAAGCTTTTTGCTGGGTAACCTCTCTTAACCTGGAAATTCTGTCTTCCCCCTCAGACTCCCATAGAATTTTATTAAAGTGCTTAATAAATGTGGATCTTTTAATGAATGAATCTATGGCATTTTATTACATATTGCTTTATACAATATTACTTTTCATTTGTGTCTGACTCACTTGTGACCCCATTTGAAGTTTTCTTGGAAAAGATACTAGATTTGCCACTTTTCTTCTCTAGCTCACTTTACAGATGAGAAAACTGAGGGAAACAGGGTTAAGTGACTTGCCCATTGTCATGTAGCCAGTAATGGTGTCTGAGGTTAGATTTGAACTCATGAAGATGGGTCTTCCCAATTCTAAGCCCAGTGCTCTTGTCTGTTGTACCACCTAGCTTCTCCTGTCTGTGTATTTTATTTCTCCTGTCTAAAAGGCCAGGTATTACACTGTTATGTTCATCTTTGTATTCCACAGAGCGCTTTGTGTTTTTCTATATAGAGAATACTGAATATTTTTTGAATGAATGCATAAATAGCATTCTTCTCCACTTTGATAATTATTTATGTTCTTAAGTTTTCCAATTTGAGGTGGGTTTTTTGTTTGTTTTTGGTAAATAATAGTTCCCCTTCAGTTGATATTTATGCGTTTTAAAAATAATAGAATCCCTTCCCAGTATACTTCTTCTGCCCTCCCCTCTCCATGAATCTTCTCTTACAACAAAATTGTAAACAAGCTTCAAGCAAAAAGGCATATATATATTATTCTATACCCTTAGCTCTCCACTTCACTACTGAGGCAAGAGACATGTCTTCTGTTTTCCCTGGGATCAGAATTGATCACTACAATTATCTTGAAATTTGACAGTGTTTTACTCTTTTCGTTTACATTCCTTTACCCCTTCTAAGTAATTCTCCTTTGAAAAAGAATTTGGCAGAAGCAAATCTAATTTACTACCTAAAATTGAGAATAATTATAAACTTTATATTTGGCAAGTAAGTGTCTCTGTTACACACGGTCAGGAAGGAGCACAAAAAGCTCCCCTGGGCAAGAATTCTATAGGTCTACCTCTACATGGAGCAACAGTTATACGTTTCTATTTGTGCAGGAGATACACTTCTGTTATAAATTCTTATCCTACTCATCTTCAGCATTTACCTAACTGGATCCTCACACCATCTTTGCTAATTTCTTATGGAATATTTTTATCTATCATTAATAAAGAAATTTACAGTTTAAATTTAGTTCATATGTTGGTTATTTTTGCTCAGTTTTTTTTTTCTCTTTTTGCTTTGTTATAAGATATGATTTTGGTTTTAGGGGAGGGATACATTGTTAAATGCAAGTAATTAAAAAATGAAAGACATCAACAGAATATCTGTTAAAATAACATAAAACAATCCACAAATCCTCAAGGGATGAATTTTATGATAAGGGCATCTCCATGCTTAAGATGTTTTTTAATGAAGTAATTTGAAACTTTTGCTACTAATTTTATTTATTCCTCTAGGAATATCTTCAATTACAGTGTAACAGATTTCATATTTTGGCTTTTTAATATAGGATAATGTAGAGACTTAATTTGAAATTTTCTTTCTTTCTTGTATATAATATTGAAGAAATATTTTAAGGTTCAACTTTGTTTTCTTGGTTTAAAGATTCCAGCAAAGAGCACTTTATCCAAAAAGATTGCTGCAATAAAGTAAGTTAATTATTGAAGAAAAACTCTGTAAGTTAAAGCCTTTCTGCCCTCTTTTTCTTTAAAATGTTAAGTCATTACTACCTAAGAAGTGTGTTGCTTTACCTAAGTTTTTATGTATTGTTATGCAATGTTTGATTAATTGCCTTGTATTGTAATAATGACATTATTGAAATCCTTTAAAGTTTTTGAAGCATTTTTCATAATTACCTTTATTTTAGCCTCATAGTAATCCTTTAAGATAGGTCCCTACAGGCTCGGCAATGCCTCAATGCTGGCGATGGAAGGGGAGTGAGAGCACGGGCTCCTGGGCTCCAAACTGGCAGCCCGGGGTGGGGGTGGGGAGTAGGTGGGAGGGGAGGGGGGCCAGCGCCCACTGCATCCCCAGCCCAGGCTCAGAGAGCTGATGTGAATACAAGAACCAGCATTTTTGCCTTGAATTTCAGAAGAGAGTTGTCAAGCAGATCCCAGATCCAGAGAGCAGGTGCTTTGGACAATGAACTGGAGCAGCCCATTCCTGATGTAAAAATGTCTCACAGTAATCAGAAGCTGGTAGTTGACTTTCTTTCTTACAAGCTCTCTCAGAAAGGCTACAGTTGGAGTCAGTTTGAAGATGAGACTAGGACTGAGGCCCCAGAAGAGACAGAAATACCTAGTACTGTGAATGGCAGCCCCTCTTCTCACCCTGCTGACAGCCATGCAGTGAGTGGGGCCACAGGACACAGCAGTAGCCTGGATGCCCATGAGACAATACCAGTGGCTGCTGTGAAGCAAGCTTTGAGGGAGGCAGGAAATGAATTTGAACTCTGGTACTGACAGGCTTTTAGTGACCTGACATCCCAGCTCCGCATCACTCTGGGGATGGCATATCAGAGCTTTGAGCAGGTAATGAATGAACTCTTTCAGGATGGGGTGAACTGTGGCCGAATTGTGGCATTCTTCTCCTTCAGAGGGGCATTGTGTGTGGAAAGCATGGATAAGGAGATGGAAGTCTTGGTAAGACGCATCACCTCCTGGATATCCGCTTACGTGGATGACCACCTAGACCCTTGGATCCAAGAAAATGGCGGTTGGGATACTTTCATGGAGCTTTATGGGAATGATGTAGGTGCAGAGAGCCAGAAGGGCCAGGAACGCTTCAACCGATGGCTGCTGACTGGCATGACAGTGACTGGTGTAGTCCTGCTGGGATTCCTGTTCAGCCGGAAGTGACCATACACTGAATCTACCTTGGAAGCTCTCTGATCCACCCACTCCAACCCCTCTTGGCCTGTACTGTCCTTACACAGAGGAAATCCACTACATGCCGCTGACGTCTATCACCTGGGGCTAAGCCAGGCCTTCTCCTATGGTCCCAGTCCCCTCCCTACCTCTGAGCCCCACTAGTATACAGTCTGAGACCCTTGGGCCCTTTTTCTGTTCAATCTCTTCTTAAGTCCTCCAAAAAGAAAAGAACAAAAACATGCAACTTTTTGAACCTCTACCACACTGGGGGTGCCGGCTGCCTAATAATGACCTCTGTCCTCTATCAGATTTCCTAGAGCTGGGCCCTTCCCCCAACTGACCAAATCAAGAAGGATCAAAAAAACTTATAAAAACACCCATAGAATTTTCCAGGAAAAAAAAAATAAACTTCATTAAAAAAAAAAAAAAGATAGGTCCCTATAGGTATCATTATCTACATTTTACAGATAAAGAAACTTAGAAAAGTGATCATTTGCATTTCCTTATGAATGAATTGTATTCCATAAGTTTCCTAGGCAAGGCAGTTTTTTTAGGATCCTGAGCCTATTTTTTGAAAAACTGTTTACCACATAGTTCATTAGGTTTCCAAACTATCCTTTAAAGTATATTTAACTTACAATGTACCTGAAATTTAGGACTTTACTAATAGTACTAAAAAACTACCTACCACATATAATGATATTTCCATAGATAAATATATTTTGAATTTTAGTTTGAGATACCAGGATCACTCCACCCAATTCCTTTATTGGGATCCATATTTTTTGTCTTGTTTGAAAGTGTTTTTCCATAATATTCTTCATTTTGATTGAGGGGGGGAGTGAAGGAGCCACAGTATCCCATGCTCTCTTCAAGAAAGTGTACTCTTAATTCCTCCTCTGACTTGTCACTCTTACCTAGAATTCATAATCTTATTTAAATATAGTTTGCACTTATTGAAAGTAATAGTCACGTTTTGCCAGTTCAGATAGGTTTTTTCTAAAAAAAATTAATATTTTTTCCCCAATTAAATGTAAAAACCATTTTAACATTCCTCTTTCCAAATTTTGAGTTCCAAATTCTTTCTGTTCCTCTCCCATTGAGAAAGAAAGCAGCTTGACATAGGTTATACATGTGTAGTCATCCTAAATACATTTCCAGGTAAGTCATACTGTGAAGGGGGGAAAAAAAAAGTAAAGAAAAAGTATCTTTGATCAGATAATATCTTGAGATCATTCTTAAGTTTGTCTGGATAAACTTAGAATTTTACTACTCCAGGACAATAACTTCTTGTGTGAGTACTTGTCAAAGGGTTGTGGGAATCTAAGTACATTTTGCCTATTGTTTCTGTCTGGTCCATATCTTACTAGGCTCTCAGAGAACTACTCAGGGTAATATACCTTTAGTGCAGGTGTGCTGCCTTCTGGTTACAGGTTATTTCTGCTTCTGTAATGTTGATGCTTTCTGACTTGTTAGCGATTGAATGATTTTATTGGTATTTCCTTTAACTGACTATAGAGAGCTCTCCATTCGTTCTCATCTGTGCCCTCTTACCTGTGTTCTCATAAATCCTTCACCGTGCTGAAGAAGTTCATCTGTTTCTTTTTGTGCCTTGGAAGCACTGGGGCAGCATTTGGGCTTCCCACCTCCTGTCTTCCATTTCTGCTTACTAACTGGCCTACCTGCCCATCACTCTTGTCTTTGATCCCATTTTTCACCCAGCTCATTAGTATTCATGGGTATAGCCTGCTTGTGTCTATAGTGTCTTTTCATTTTTCTTCAAGTTGTCATTTTAATTCTGCTGATTAAATGCAAAGTGTTATATTTGGATCTTTTTAAAAAATCAGCATCACAGATGCAGCACAGTAGAGACATGATTTGATGGCAATTCAGGTAGTGTGCTAGGACAGCCAGAAAAGTTAATACAAGCATAGGCAACATTAAGAAAGGTTTGGAGTCTAGGAACAAAGGTGTGGTAGCTGTCCTTTACTCTGCCTTCATCAGATCCCTTCGGGAGACTGGATTCAGTTATAAGTGCTATATTTAAGGAAGAACATTGATTGGCTAGATAGTGTTGATAGGAGAGTTCCCTGCCCTTGGGCAAGTCACTTATAACCTCCCTGAGCCCCAGTTGTCTCATTGATAATATGAACTAGAAGGCCTCTGAAATCCTGTCCTATAACACAAACTTTTTATCAGATGTGTTAGACTTATATATGTTTCCCCCTCTTTTTCTCTCTTCCACTTCTCTTTATTCCAGCTGTTGATTTAGATTGTACAAAAGCCTTTTCATTTTTGTTTTATGATTGAAATTGTCTTTTTTGTCATTTATGGTCTGTATTTCTTGTTGGTTTAGAATTTTTCCCTAGCCATGGGTCTGAAATGTATTACCATCAGTCCCTAATTTCTTTACAATGCAGTCTGTTATACTTGGGTCATGTGACCTTTTGGAATTTATTATAGTGTAAGCTGTACATCTAAGTCTGTTTTCTTTCTAATTTCTTTAAAGTTTCCCCAGCAGTTCTTTTAAGCAGGTCCACATATACTACACTAGGGCATAGTTGCATATTTGATTCCAGATTTTGTTTCTCTAATCTGTCCCACTAATTTTCTCTGTTTTTGGATGACTGCCATATTGTTTTGATGACTCCTGCAGCATGGTAAAAGCATTTCCCCTAATTTGATTAAGCTCATTGTCAACCTCTAATGCCCGTTACATTCTTATTGTGAGATTAATTCAACAGGCTGCCATTACAGTTACATCTAGCACGTAACACAGTGCCTGGCACATATTAGGTACTTAATAAATGCGAGCAGATTAATACATTCATCTGGTTGTAGCATTTTTCATTAAATGTGGATGGTTAGACTGATATCCCTTTTGTATTGCCATGGATTTTACTTTGCTGTACTGGGGTTTTGTGAAATTAATACAATGTCAAGAGCTCATTTCCTTGCTTTCATCTTAAAAGCAAAATGGATCATTGAACAAAATTATCTCTATAGTCACATTTGTTATAGAGACTTGTATATTTATTTTTATATGGCAGACACTTGAGTAGAGCCATTAAAGCAGAATTTGGTTATATAAGATAAAAAGCTTTTAAAAAATAAATAAGCAATTGACAAGTGGGGTGTTATATTTTTCTCAGTTGTAAATGTAAAACTGGAGTGTGATGCAGAAAAATCATCTCTGAAAGGCTGTCTGGACCCATTTATATTTTCATCAAGACTACTTTCAATAGATAACAATTGTAGAAAAATTTTAGAGATTAGAATACAGACGTGAGCTAGTAGTTGAAGTCAGGAACTGATTATTTGCATTTGTATCTTTAGTGCCTAACTGTCACATGATAGGTGCTTAATTTTTTTTTTAACATTCCTTAACTTCTTCTCAATGAAAAATGATCCTGGAATGTATTGAAATTCTGTCACCTCTATTTCAGATTTCTTCTTTGTATTCAGTCAGGTCCAGCAACTGTTCTCAACTTAATTTGCTTAACGCCTGTTGTTATTCTAGGCTTTTATTACAAATCTGTCTATTTTCCCAGGTGTAGAAATGAAACTTACCAGTTTTCAGTTCCATTGTCCTGAAACTGTTCCTTGGATGAGAGTCACAGAGATGATTTACCAGTTTTCTATAGCTACTTATAAGGACAAGTTATCTGTTTAGATTATTATCCTACAAATTGTCCCACATTTTGAATGGTCTCTATATATTCATTTTAACATATTTATGTAAAAAAAAGCTATTTTGGGAATAGAAAAGAGGAGAATGTACATTTCTCATATTTTACAAAGTAAAAAAAAAATTTCCATAATCACCTTTTTTGTAGGCGTGAAGTTCACCCTGAACAGAAGAGTATTAATGGTTATGTTGTTTTTAAGGAAGAAAGTGCTGCTGAAAAGGCACTGAAAAGGTAATTATATCTTTTGATCTGTTACCTCTGAAGGAAAATCTTGTTTTTTCTTTTATTATTCTTAGACAATCTGTAATTTGTTTCTCCTTTCTTTTTCATAATCATCTTTCTTATATGATTAATAGAAATGGTGCTCAGATTGCAGAGGGATTTCCCATCAGAGTTGAACTTATATCTGACACTCCTTTGGTAAGTTAAGATTGTATTTTTAAAATTTCTCAATTCTATTTAATATAGTTTTTTAAAGTGACATTTAGGGGAAGGCACAAAAGGACACAGCTGTTTTATCTTGACCTTGATCTCCATTTCAGAGTTGTAGTGATGCCAAAAGTGCTTTCTAGTTATGTGAGCAAAACTTTATCATTCACTACTTGTCCTAGTTATATAGATACTTCCCTTGATTTTATTTCTGGTTTTTATTTTTTCCCCCGTTAACATCTTAAACCCAAATTTTTGTTTCAGAGGGGCAAGAGATCAGTGTTTGTGGGAAACCTCCCTTACAGTAAGTTTTGTTTTTTTTTTTACAACTGTTCAAGTTAATATTTTATCTCTAGAATAATTAAGAATAAAATTAAAGTAAAAATTAGCTTTTTAATAAATATTGACGGGGCGGCTAGGTGGCGCAGTGAATAGAGCGCTGGCCCTGGAGTCAGGAGTACCTGAGTTCAAATCCAGCCTCAGACACTTAACACAATAAACTAGCTGTGTGACCTTGGGCAAGTCACTTAACCCCAACTGCCCTCCAAAAATAAAAACAAAAAAAAAATAAATAAATAAATATTGACTAATTACTGATTTAAAATTGAGTCATACATAACCTTGAAAAATGTTAACTTATAGGAAAATATACTAAAATAAATTTTGTGTTAGATATCCTTTTAGAAAATATTTTAATGTAATAAATTCTTAGTTTCATTTGAATTTACTTGCAGAAATTGAAGAGGCTGCTATTCAAGAGCACTTCTCTGACTGTGGAAGCATTTTAGCAGTAAAAATTGTGAGAAACAAAGTTACTGGAGTTGGCAAAGGGTGTGGCTATGTGCTCTTTGAGGTATGAAAATTAATAAGATGTTTGAAGACTAGCTAAAAGGAAATACTGTGTTAGTGCTCAGCCTTATGTTGTTAAATCTCCATTCTCAAATTTCGTTAGAAAAAAATAATACAGTTCAGACCTCATTATAGTGAGGACCATTACAACAAATACTTTTCTGATGAAAAATTTCTTAACAAGGTTTAAAATCTACCTCTAACAATACTTATTTTAATCATGTAAAAAAAAAATTTAAGTGTGAATTTATGGGTCAATTTTCCGTTTTGAAAAATGGAAATAAAACTTTGCCATTAGCTTATACTATAGGTAAGCTTTGGGCTTCAAACATAATATGTGATGTTCAACTATACTGTATCACAAAATTACAGAGTTGGAAGGGACTTGGAAGGCATTATACAGAGCTCTCCCTTATTTTATAGATGAAACTGAGGCCAACTGACTTAACACCACACAACCAATACAATGTTCTTCTAGACAGTTTGGTCTTTGAAGCCCCTATCTTCCTATCTTTAGATTCTCCTCTTACTGCACCATGGGGTGGGATTTTAGAGTGGGAAAAACTAACTAAAGGATTCTGTAACCTTAAAAAGTAAAAGTTACTGCTTTAGAACATTAAAATAATTTATTTGGTTTCTGGTCACATGTTTACTTTAGTATGAAATCTTATTTTGTAGTAATTAATCTTTTAATTTTAATTATTTCCTCAGAATACTGATGCTGTACAGCTTGCTTTGAAATTAAACAACTCTGAATTAATGGGAAGAAAACTACGAGTCAAGCGTTATGTTAATAATGAAAAGGTTAAACCATCGCATAGTACAGGCAAAGTTTTGGAGAATTCCCCCAAATTTAAACACAAACTTAATTTTCCTTCTAAAAACACAGGACAGCATTCTGAAAATACTTTTGCTGGAGAAAAAGCTAATCCCTTGAAAAAGAAAAAGAAATGGCCAAAAAGTGGAAAAAGTAAAAAGCGAATTGTGAAACACAAATAGAGAGTCAGTCCGGGGCTTTTTTACTTGTTGGATAATTTGCTAATAAAGTTGTATTTTATTTAATGAGTGTGAGTACTGTTAATTTATAAATATAAATAAGATATTCTTAATTTGGACATCCCTAGCTTCTGGTGGATGATCCAAATTATAAAACTTAACTCCTTTAAAGCAGTATATTTTAAGATTTAAAATTTAGAGTTAGCTCCTCAAAAGGAAGGACTGTGATTGAAGATAGCATTTATTTCCATCATGTTAAGTAATAATTTTCTAGGTGCTTGCTTTTTCAGAGTTCTTTCCAGCATAGTGTTCTGCATTTTTTTTACATAAATCTGTTATTTTATCTGTGTAGGGAGCTCCCTAAGTTGATACTTTGACAGCTGAGAGAGATTGGTAATTCTTGTAACTTCAAGAGTCTTAAAATGTTCCCTGAGGGACCTGAAGATTTCAGTGACTTAGCATAATCACACAGCTAGTAGATGTCAGAAGCTGTGGTCTTTCTGACTCTTAAGACTGTTATCCTAATCCTGC
Source organism: Pseudocheirus occidentalis (assembly GCA_028646575.1). NCBI lineage: Eukaryota > Metazoa > Chordata > Mammalia > Diprotodontia > Pseudocheiridae > Pseudocheirus > Pseudocheirus occidentalis. The sequence continues at coordinate 122,131,652 of CM053593.1, forward strand.
AGCCACTCATGTGTTCTGTATAGGAGACATTTTATTTGGATGACTTTTAAAAATGAGCTAGCTAATGTTTAATAACCCAAATATTAGAAATTGTGCTTTAATTTCTCATTCATGAAAAATAATATTATTCAAGTAGGCCAAAAAGCAAACGTTATTTTATCGTTAGCACAGTGGTTGGCACTTCATAAATGCTGGTTGATTGGCTAATATTAGAGATGGTTTCTATGGGGAAAATGTCAAGTTAATAAAAATCATACTTTAGAATATCACAGACCTTTTGTAATCATGTGCTTATGGGTTAAATGATTTTCTCAACTTTCCTGACACAGTATTTACTTATTGAAAAAAACTATATATAACCATTCATATTCCTTTTCCTTGCAAGAACCATGTGAAGTAGAAATACATTTATGATCATCATGATGAATGAGAAAATGGAAGTTAAATTCTGAGTTTCTGGCTTACTTGTAATCACAAAACTAGTGAGTTCCTTTCAGATTGATCCAGGATTCAAAGCAAGATCTTGACTAGTGGTTTGTTTGGTTTTTTTCATGATGCTATGCACAGCAGCATTTAATTTACAGAATAAAAAGTACTGTATGGCAACTTTTAAAAATGCCATACCATTTTCTGTATTCCCCTTGATGATAGATCTTGAGCCCTGTAGGGTTGCTGACCTTTAAGTGGGAGCAAAAACTCTTTGATCACTAAGTTATAACTAGCTAGATAAAAGCCAAGTAAAGGAACTTGAGATAATACTTCAAATGAATAAATGAAAAATGCTTTGCATAGTGCTTGGCACATAGTAAGCCCTATATGAACACTAGCAACTGCTGTTGATTTATAGGAGAGATCCTTGTTCAGGTATAGCCTCAGGTATATTTCAGTACAGATTTTGTGATATTTTTGGTAGTATATGTGTTTGTATATAATGGCACAGCATTTGTAATGGTGTAGCAGCATGGTATAGTAAATGAGTTCTGGACTTAAGAGTCAGAAAGATCTGGATTCAAATCCTTGCCAAAATACTTTATGACACCAGTCAATTTATTTAACCTCTTTGGGCCTCGCTTTCATCATCTGTAAAATGAATGGTTGAACTTGACCTCTAAGGTTCCATTGAGCTCTAAATCTGTGGTCCTAGACAGCTTAAGAGGGTTTATTGGTAACTACACTGGCATACCCAGGATGGCTGCTAGCACAGGTTCTTAGATCTGCTTTGCTAGGAAAGCTAGCTGTTTAAGGGGTCAACAATCTTTTTAAATTACTTTCACTAGTCTGTACCCTGAACTTCAGAGAAAATACAAGCAGAGAAATAAAGACTAGCAGACAGAGCTCTGACTGTTCGAATCAACTATATGCTTTACATACATACCTGGATGGAGAGAGCCTTTACATCTAAGCAGTCAAGGAGTTCTGAACATATGGCCACTTAGAATCTCCACCAAGGAATCACAAGATCCTTCTTATTGTTGTGTAGAGAATAAGAGCAAGCCGAGACCTGGGTTCAAGATAAATTTAGGTGTGGATTTATTAAGCAAGAGCACAACTACCAGAATGTTCATTCAAATCAGTAGTCCCTTATTGGGGATACAGGCCTGATTATAAAAGCTAAAACCATAAAAACCACAATAGGAAGGGGAGCTAGCAGAAGCTATGACGTACAGAAGCAAAAAACAGTCATTGGTTAGATCTATGACTTGGGAGTATGGCACAAGGGTATAAGGGTGTAACTTTCCTGTGAAGTGGGGGATCTTTCCTAGAACTGAGTGGAGGGCACATGGTAGAGTGTCATGAGATTAGGGGGACTGGAATTCCTCAGAACAGGCTAGGGTCATGTTCTGGGCAAAGGGAGTGGGGGCCCTGCTTGGTCAGTGGGGCAGGACAGGATGGTACCTAGATAAAATCCTTGCACCATAATGGGCCTGGTACACTATAATGATTCAAGGAGAAAATATGAAATGCTGTTTAGGGGAGAGAGAATCAAGGAACACCTTGAGCAATATGCCCAGACATGCATTAAGCAGTTTCAAGTTATGATAAAATATAAAACAGGGACAAAGACAGAAATACAAGAGGGGCTTAATGGTGGGCCGCAAGTCAGGTGGTGTGTAGTGACCTGGGATTTGGGTTTGGGTACAACATTATAAGCAAGCCCTCAAAGCAAAATACCAACTCAGAGTATATATACACTTCTCAGAGCCAGAGGGCATCACAACCTTCCTTACTCTGTGCCTAATTAGAAATTATTAAAAGGTGTGAAAGCCTTCCTACAAGCAAGCCTCCCCTAAGCAAGCTTCCCTTAATGCATCAGAAGATCTTACATCCCATTAACATTACAGAGGGGTATGAGTCTCACTGCATTTAAGAGTCAACAAGTGAATGAATTGGAGTAATGAAGAATCCTTATACAGCATATGACATTTAAAAGGGAGAACAATTTTCTTCTACAGAGAAAGGGGAAATTACCAGAGTTATGATCTATTGAATAATATCAACTTAATTTCCGTAGTGCTTGCTTTAAGGGATACAAAACACTTTCCTCATTACTGTATCACGTTAGGAGATATATGAGGTAGGGAGCACAATTAGGAAGCGATTATAGTCCCAAGTAAGAGATGAAAGTTTGGAGGTGAGGGTGGGGGGTGGCTATGTGACTAGACAGACGGATATGAGGGAGAATGAAAAGAGAATCAAGATTTGGCAACAGTGTGGATATGTGATGTGAGGAAGAGTTAGGAGTCAAAGACAATGGTGAAGTTGAGACTGTAGGTGATAAAGAATGATGATACCCTTGACCAGGGGTAGGGAACCTGCAGCCTCAAGGCCACATACAGCCTTCTCAGTCCTCAAGTGTGGCCCTTTGTCTCAATCCAAACTTCACAGAATAATATTAAGGTTGTGTTCTGTGAAGTCTGGATTCAGTCAAAGGGCCATACTTGAGGACTAAGAGGGCCACATGTGACTTCAAGGCCACAGGTTCTCCACCTTTGCCCTTGATAGATAAGTTTGGAAGAGGAGTGGGTTACAGAGAAATAAGAGTTCAGTTTTTGATATAATAACTTTGATATATCTATGGGACCTTTAGTTGAAGATGTCTAGTAGATGGTGATAGAGGACTAAAGCTTAAGAAAGAAATAACCTGAACATACAGGTCTGGAAGTCATCTGCATGGAGACGATAATCTGCTCTATAGGAGCTAATGAAGCTAATTGAGAGTGTAGATAGTGACAGGTAGTTGGCCCAAGGGATAAGATACTAGACCTGAAGTCATGAAGACCTGAGTTTAAATCTGGCCTCAGACATTGGCTGGGCAAGTTATTTAACCTGTCTGCCTGTAATAGTAATGAAATTTGAAGATCCCTTTGTATTGCTAAACTGAGAAGTACATAGCACCTAGTTTCAAATTAAGCCTCTATTAAAGAAACAGAAGGGAAGAACCCTTGTTGCTGACATAACAGGAAGTGGCTGAACAGGGAACTCCTTTGCAGATGTAACAGAAAGGGTCTGAACAGGGAGGAGCAATACCGTATATAAGGAGAAACACTAGCTGGGAAAGTCTGAACTTCTTGGGATAAGCATCATGGAGGCAGCTGCTGCTGCTGGGCTGAAGACTGAACTGAGAATTGAGAAGAGGAATAAAAACTGAGACAAATTTTCTTGGAGCAAGCCACATGGAAGCTGGATAAAGTGATTTTGAACAGAGTTTATGGTGCTAAAGGAGGATCAGCTAGAGCTGGTGAGGAGCTGCTGAGTCCAAGCGCCAGCTAGAGCTGTAGAAGATTGAGGAAGCATGACTGTGGTGCAGGTATTTTGTATGTTTGTGGCTTTGTTAAGCCTTGATTTCCCAGGAACAGAGACTGGGAAGGATTTAAGGTGGACTGGACACTGTGAACTTCAGTGTGGAACAGGAACTGCATAGAGAGCTGGACAAGGAACTGGGAGCTGTCTGCCTTTGAACCCACATGACAGTTTGATGAATCCAGGAAGGAGCTGGGACCATGGAAGGGGATCCAAGGAATCTGAGAGCCTACCCCAAGTCAAGATGAAAGAAGACTTTACTTGGATACTCTGTATTGACTGAGAAGATTATGATTTACTTGTGACTGAGGGATGGATGGCCTGTGTATTTTCTGATGATTGAATAGTGAACGATGACCGAATAGTGATTGATTTGTAACTTAGTGTGCCCCAGGAGTGGAGAACTTTGACTTTTGTATTTTGTGACCCTTATGATTGAATGATTGAGTTGACTGAATGATTGAGTTACTAAGTGATTGATTGACTAAATGATGGCACTCTGTTCAAAACTGTGTGACCACTGTGGTGAAAACTGTGGCCATTTTAGTAATAAGTTGTTGTGAATGCTGTATTTTGATTTTCTGTGATAAGTTGTAATACTGTGAATGCTGTATCTTGATTTTCTGTGTTTTGCTCTGATTTGTTATTGAATAAATAGAGAGTTCACTACACTATATAATCAGAACCTTGAAAGCTATTCACAACAGCCATCCTCTGGAAAGCTGCTCATGCTTGGCTTTACACTGCCCCAGTTTCCTCTTCTATAAAATGGGGATAATGGCAGCTAGGTGATGTAGTGCACAGGCCCTGGAGTCAGGAGAACCTGAGTTCAAATCTGGCCTCAGACACTTGACATGCTTATTCGCTGTGTGCCTTTGGGCAAGTCACTTAACCCTATTTGCCTTGCCTTACCCCCTCAAAAACAAAACAAAACAAAAATAAAATGGGGATAATAATAGAACCTGTCTTATAGGATATTTGTGAGAATAAAATGGAGAATATTGGTAAAGCACTTTGCAAACCATAAACTATTCCATAGATGCTAGTTATTAATATTATTATGACAAAAGGGTCTGGGAAGGAACCGTGAGTTATATCTACAGTTAGAAGTCATGCTGTAGATGATACTCTAGAAAAAGAGACTAAGGAGTGGTCAGAAAGGTAGGGGCTTCAAGAGAAAGTAGTGTCATGAAAACCCTAAGAGGAAAGAATGGTTGTCAAGGTTATCATGGTCATGGCTGTTGTCCTTTGTTCTTGAAGACCAAAATAACATCACTATGCCAGAGTCAAGTTTTAATGTGTTTGATTATGACTGATCAGACCAATACAAGATCAGAATGCTCTAACACAGGTTGGGCACAAATAGTCCGTGTGAATATTTGGGGTGAATTCTCCAAATTTGCGCATCCTACATTTTCTTTGAGCTGTCTCAATTCTGCCTTGCTCATAGAGCACAGCACCTCCTCTGATGTGGGCATGCCATGCTGAGTGGTCCTGTGCCAGTGTCTCCCATGTCACACAAACAATTCCAAAATTCTTGAGAGACCTTGAAAGTGTCCTTGTATTGCTTCCTCTGATCATCATGTGAGTGTTTGCCCTGTGTGAGTTCTCCATAAAATAGTCTTTCTGGCAAATCTATGTTTTGCATTTGAATAACATGGCCAGACCATCCGGAGTTGGAGTTGTACTCTCTGAAGCAGAAATTTGAATACTTGGCAGTTTAGTTGAGTAAGGACCTCAGTGTCTGGTACCTTATCCTGCCAGGTGATCTTCAGAATCTTCCTAAGACTGTTCAAACGGAAGTATGGCAGTTTCCTGGCATGACACAGGTAAACTGTCCAAGTTTCACAGGCATACAACAATGAGGTCAATGCAATGGCTCTGTAGACCTTCAGTTTCAGAGGAAAGAATATTTAAGAGGAGAAGGTGGTCAACAAGTGTCACATGCTGCAGAGATTTCAAGGATGAGGATTAAGAAGCCATTAGATGTGGTAGTTAAGAGATCATCAACTTTGGAGAGAGCACTTTAGTTGAGTGAAAAAAATAGGAGGAAGCCAGATTATAGGGGGTTGAAAAACTGGTAAGAGAAGCTGAAAAGGAGGCAAGAAGTGTAAATAGCTTTCATTAGGCGTTTAAGAGAAAGGAAGGAGAGATGGAGGATGATAGAGTAGTAGGATCTAGTAAGGCTCTAGAGGACAGTGGAGACTTAGGTGTGTCTGTGAGTAGTATAGAAAGAACAAATAAATGGGGAGAGGTAGTAAACTAGAGAGACAGATGGGATAATTGTTGAGGGCAGGCAGCTGGAGAAGACAGAAGGCAAGAAGGAGTAGACTCTTACAGGAAGAAGAATTGACCTTGGTCAAAAGTATCACCTATTCAGAGGAGGAGAAAAGGATAATAAGGTGTTTTGAGTGGTAGAGAAAGACAAGTTCATGCCAAATGTTCTCTCTTTTCCCAGTAAAGTATGAGACAAATTTCTCATTATGGACATGGTGCTTAAGGAGAGAAACAGGTTTGGAATAGGTGCCCTAGGAACTGGGATTGAGAATTAGTGAGAATCAGTTGAAATTAGATAACACAAATGCCTATTGGACTCAGCTGGCTTGTTTGCCTGATTTCCTCCACCTTGGTTGAGCAGTATATGGGTAGCAGTAGAGGAGACACAGGATGGAAGTGGTCTGTTGTTAAGGTTTAGCAAGGCATCAAAATAAGGGGGCAAGGAAGAGGATGGTATAAATTTGAATTACAATTACGGTATATATGCCTTGAACTATAGGATCAAGGTTAAGAGAGAAAATAAGGAAGGAAATAAGCATTTTTAAGTACTTATACTTTGTATACCTGGAGGGGAGGTACATGAAAATGGAGTTGGTGTTGGTAGTGACCAAAGATGTGGTGTCATCTGGAGAATTATAAAATCTCTGAAGGCGGGGATTGCTGTCATGTGGCTCTTTAGTCTACAGTATTAACTTAAGGTGGTACTTTTGTAACTGAAATCAGAATGGAGGCAAGGGAAATCCCTCCCCCCAAAAAAACCCAAAAACAATTTGTAGAGATTTTTAATCCTTGTGATTGTAAATATTAATTTAGAAACAGAAAATGTTTTTTTTCTTTATGTTTTAAGCTAAGGCATGAGGTTTGAAGCTAGATTCCCTAGGTTTAAGAGTAAGTTAGAATTTAGTTTAATTCAGTATATATCAAGCATTCAAGGAGGTGCCACGATACAAATATGAAACAGTTCCTACCTATTAGGGGATTATGATGTTCTGCTAGGGTTCACTAAGTGAAAAGGTGGTACTAATAGATTTAACATGTATATAACTAAGTAAAAGGTCATTTGAACAAGGACAGAGAACTTGCTCCTGGGGGAAAGGTCATAATTAGGAAACTGGGTAAGAAAATTATCGGTGTGGTGTAGTGAAGAGAGACTTTGATATTGCAGGTGATGAGGTACAGGTTCTGGGAACCCCCTTGACCTCTCCTTGGATCTTCTCACTTGATGATGTGCCTGAGGCCATAAGCCTTTTATTATCACTAGGCCCAAATCTCTGTTGCTAGCCTAGCTCTCCATTGTCCAGCTACTCCCCACCCTTGATACTCCCAAAATATCTATACCCAAATCTGTTACCCTTAAACTAGCCTAGCCCTCCATGTTCTGTCTTCTCCAGGCAGCCTCCAGCTATTTTCCAACCTTAATCTCTCATTACTGGAGCATGACCTCATTTGACTCCTTCTCTAGACTACCCCTAGAACCCTCCCACAATCTTTCTATATGTAAACTCCATCTTACCTCCATGAGGTAGCCGAGAATTATCTAACAGGCTCACTCTGTGTCAGATTATTCTGGCCCACTTGTCCAATACAAACATCACAGATACTTAGGCTCCTTAAGAGTCTACCCATTATGGGAAACCTTTAATAAACTTTGCTTTACTTTGGCTCAGAGAAGACTTGAATTAATTCGTTTGTCAGGACCGCCTACATTGGTATTTTGGGGGTTTCCAGCAACCCTAAACCTCAACATTTTATGGTTCCCTGGCCTCAACAGCAGGAACCTGGGTTTGAATCCTAGCTCTCCTATTCAATAGTGCCTGAATAACCTTGAACTTTCAATCGATTAAGGAGTCACCTCTCAGGGCCTGTTTCCTCATCTGTAAAGAGAAGTTTGTAGATAATCTCTACTGCCCCCCCCCCTTTAAATTCTAGTAGATTCTGTGATTTCTGAGAATTATGAGAATCAAGGAAGCAGAAATTCCTCAGGACAGAGGCATCAAACATGGGCCACATGGTCACACAACACACCTAGTACAAGCCCAAACCAGATGAAAATGTAGTTTTGATTCGACAAATGTGACAAAATTGTGGTTTTCTAAGTCAATATATGACTGACTTATTTATGGCTTAATGGCCTACTTCTAGAGTTTGATTTCACTGCATTAGAGGCGGGGAGAGTCATTGAGCTCGTGAATGAAGGTAGAATGCATAACGGAGAGTAATATGGGACAAATCTGAAACATGAAACATACTGCTTCGAGAGTGTAGGTCATGAGGACCGGAGATTTAGAATCCGAAGGGAATTTACTTACAGATCAGAAGTCTTTGTGATCCCAGAGAAGTTATGACTTGTCCTTACCAGAGCCTCTGAATCCAAAACCTTTCCTTAGGTTTGTAGGCAATGGGTAAGTAGTGTTTTGAGCGTCTATATGACAAGGTCAGACCCGGACTTTTGAATAAGATTCTTTTGGCGGTGCTGTAGAGAACGGAATGCGGTGGGGAAAATGTGGGAGGGGAAACCCCTCACGAGGTTACGGCACTGTCCTAGGTACAAATGACAAGGAGGGATTAGAGAAAGGAACACAGTCGAGCTTTCACGGAAACAGGATGGTTAAGACTTCGCTATCTGCATGGCTCTGGGAGGAGAGGGAAGGTTGCGAGAAACGGGGAAACACAATCGTTTAAATTAAATGCTAGCCTGGCACTAAAGGTAGTGCGGTCTCCTTGGTCAGGTAAGGGAGACAGCCAGAGTCCATACAGGGTGGGTGGGGTCCGGAGGTCATTTCATAGCCAGCCCTGTCCAGGGAAAAGCGTTCCTTAGTGATCACTTCAAGTACCTGCCCTCATTAAGAGAGTGTATCTACTGTAGAAAACACTGACATTCACTTAAACGTTTATTTAGAGTTATCGAAGCGCAAAACACAGACGCGAAGCATTCTCCAACCCCAACAGCTCTGGCTACAGGTAGACCGTGCACTGTCCCACGTGGGACCGTTTTCCGCCGCGCATGCGCGGGACAGAAACTTTAGCCTTTTTTCTCATCAGGCTTTCCCCTAGACATCTACGGGACGTCGCTCTTCTAGGACGTCAGAGAGGAAGTGGGGCGCCGAGAGCTCCTTCCGCTTCCTCTTCTCGCTGGCTCCGCCCTCGACGGGAGCGGAGCAAGCTTACTCTCGTGGCTTGGGGGTCAGCGGGGAGCGCTGCCGCTGCTGCTATCTCCACCGTGAGCAGCAGCCGGAAACATGGTGGGCCGGAGTGGTGCTATCGCTGCCGGCGTGTGCGGGGCCCTCTTCATCGGCTACTGTATTTACTTCGACCGCAAGAGACGGAGCGACCCCAACTTCAAAAACAGACTCAGAGAGCGTGAGTGGATCCCCGCCCCCTCCTACATACTGTTCCTTTGCTCGCATGCCTTCCTCCCCCACCCCCTTCCCGCTTAGCGCCAGGCGTTTTCTTCCCCGAACTCGTGCGGGCGCTCGCCTACTTGCTCCCCGCAGCTACACGTACACCCGAACTAACGGGCGCCACGCGCGTGGCCCCCCGCCTGCCTTCCGTTCACGTGCCTCGTGGGGGCTTCCGCGGCGGGTGGCGGGCTCCGTGATCACCCCTCACCCCGGTGCCTCCTCTTCCCTCCTGTGGGCCCCCTCCTACTCACTTTCTGGGGTGGGCTCCATGCCCTTTTACTGGGGCTCTCATCTGGGCACGAGGTGGACGCAGTGATTAGAGAAGGAAACAGATTTGAGATTTTGCAGAAGCAGAATGGTAAGACTTAAGTGGAGGGAACTGGGCCCCCGAGGTCAAGGCTGCTATGGGCGTTTGCCTTTGAAGGACAACGCGGCCTCCAGGCCGAGCTTGTTGAAATTCGGAGGGTCCCATGTGCGTGGGTGGAGCGGGGGCGCCAAGTGAATTTAGCTTTGTCCGGGGGCGGCAAGGGAGAGGTCGGATCTTATATTTCCAGCCTTCTGTCATCCTTTGGCCCATTTGAAAGGTTAGAATATTCGCGTCTCTCGTTTCTTCCCCACTTTATACTATGTAGACTCTTTCTGGAGTTGTCTTTAGTTTTCAGGCCTCTGGTCGGTTTTTTTCCGCCCTATTTCTTTACCTTGACAACTGAGGTGATTTTTAAGCCTTGTTTCTCCCACTAGCCATGAGACCTATCACTGCCAAGCATTTCTGCAGGTAACCTGGAATTCGCCGGTGTCCAACAGCATTCTTAAACCCTCTTGGTAGCATTGCTTAAACCGCTTCCAAGATATGAGTGAATGCGACAGAAAATTGCAGATTAATCCAAAATGCTAAGTATTTTCTTTTGACTTGGCATTATTTCAGATCTGTGACAATTTTTAGAGGTGATGGTATGTTTGTGAACTGGATTTAATTTGGGGCTTTGTGATTGCAACATTAGAGGACCAGATTTGTTTGCAAGTTATATTTTTAAAAAATAATTGCATGTGACATTCATTTAAAACTGCCTCAAAGACATTTAAGTGTAAAGTTGATGAGATCATTCAACTTCATTTCATGGGAATGTTAGTTATTGAATCATGGGAATGGCAGACAATTTTGAAAGGTCAAAATTTGTTTGCAACTTCTAGGGCAGGATTGATTTCCCTTTGTGAAGATGAGGGTAGTTATTTTAAAGCACATTTATTTGTCGTGAACAAAGCCAGACTGAATCTATCATCTCAGGCACATTTGTTAGCACTTTTTTTGGCTTGGTGGATTTGTTTTCGTTGATTGAAGATTTGTCAGAAACTTCTTGACCTATAAGTAGGAAACTTCGTTTGATTTTAAGTAGAATTAAATTAAGAACTTATAAGTTTGCACACGAAAAATAGCTTTTCAGTACTTTAAAACTTATTAGTAGAATTATTAGTAGTTAAAAGGACCTTCTACAAACATCCTTTTCTCACTCAATCATTGGAGTTAAATGCCTGCAAGATTTTTCTGCTGTAGTTCTTTTTTCAAGACTGGGTAAATAAACCCACATTGAAACAGGTTGAAAAATAGCCACATTAACTTTTTTAATTCTTTGAACTGAAAACAGAAGTCTTTACCAATACCATCCCCTTCCCTCCAAAAAGCTTCATTTGTCTTTTTTAAAAAATCTGTTTCTACTATAGCCTCATTTCTGAAAAGATAATCCCTCTTTCCTCTCTAACCCGTTGAAGCTGTTCTTTGTAGCAAAGATTTAAATAATAATGTATTGCTATGTATTACTTTATCTAGCAGCTTATATTTAAAAGGACAAAGGTGGGGAAGCAGTTCAGCAAAATCATTGAAATCTGATATAATAATAGCTAACAATTATGTAGTGTATACTATGTGCCAGGCACTGTCTTTTTTTACCTCTTCCGCTGGGCCAAGTAAACTACATACAGATTTTTGTGTAAACGGTGGAGGAAAGGTAATTTTGAATTGTAAAGTTGAGTAAGGAGGAACTTTAAGAGAACTAGTGCTCTCATTTTAGATTTGGGTAACATGAGGCCTAGAAAAGTTAAGTGACTGGGCCAAGATCTATAGTTAATTAGGACTAGAACCCAAATCTCTTGCTTCCAGTGTCCTTGTAACTGTCTGCTCTACCCATACCATTCTCCTGAATTTACTCCCTTGAAGAAAACCAATGACATGATTAACTTATTCAATGACCTTGTCCCCCTTTGACCTTTCTATTGTTTGGCACCATTGAGTCTTCCAAAGATACTACACTTCCCTTGATTATCTTCTGTTCTCTTTAACTGCTTTACTGGCTCTTCATTCTTTTCTCTATCCCTTTAATGTGTTTATTCTCCAAACCACAGCCATTGGTAGTCTTCTGGCTGTATTCTATACTGTACTGAAATCTTTGACTCCCTTGCCTTCAGTTATCACCTAAATGAAGTTAAATCTAAATCCTCAGTCCTGAGCACCACACCCACTTCTTCAAACTGCCTGTAGGTATCTCCATTTGAATGTCTTCCTTGTCCAAATGTGCCTAATTTAGTAGATAATATTTATCCCCCCTAAATCCTCCCTTATTTCTCACTTTGTTTCTTTTTGTGGTACTGCCCTTCACTAAGTGTGCCATATTTGAAATCTGGGAATTATCCCTGTCTTAGTACTAATTTTCCTCTCATAAACAGTTAACCAAATTCTGTGGATCTTGAAAGGTACCTTCTGTTTTTGATGCCAACACTGTAGTACAGGCCCTCATTATTACCACCTGCCTATTGGCAGTGGTGTTGTAATAGATTTTTTTCTGTCTTACTCTCCCTCTTCCAGTTTATCTTTCATATTACTTAGAAGTTTTATGCATAGCTATAGTTTTGTCACTGTCTGCAACTCTTCAGTGTCACCTCATTGCTTGTCAGGTAAAATTAAAACACCTTTGTCTTTTGAACCTTGCTCCACTACTTCCCCCCAATCTAGATCCATACTTTTCTACCTCAGCTTACCTTACTCTTTAAATATTCTAGTCAAAACAGGGTACTTTTGGCTTTCTAACATACCCAACGTTTTCTTGCCTCCGTTCCATTCATTTCAACAGTTCATGGGCTGTGTGGAGAGTGAGGTTACAAAGGCACAGAAGAAATAGTCCCTTACCTCAAAAACCTTACATTCTATTGGGGAAGAGGTGAGGTTTATCCAAATAAGTGTTTATAACCTAGATAAAGATTAAAAACTAAGTTGAGGAAAGTCTGGACATAAGTAGAAGGTTTTCCCACCCCTTGTCACTTTTTGAAGTCTTTTGTTTTCAAGCTTGTCACCTCTTTTTAGGGAATGCCTTGATAAAAGTGGTGAGCACCTTGAAGAATGAGGGAAGGATTTTTTTTTTAGATGAAGATGGATAGGAGGGACTGAACAAAGGCCAGAGAACTGGGGAAGGGAAATGGAAGGGAATAAACATTTATAGATCACATATTATGTTCCAAGCACTGTGCTAAATGGTTTACCACTATTACCTCATTTGATCCTCATGATTCCCCTGTGAAGTTAAGTGCTGCTGTTACTCTATTTTACAGTTGAGGAAACTGAAGCAAATGGGTTAAGTGACTTATCCAGGTTTACAGCAGCGCAAGTGTCTGAAATTGGATTTGAACTCTGGATTTACCTGACTTCAGTCCCAGTACTATAGTCATTGTGCTTCCACCTAGTTATTTACATAACAAGGCATTTAGAGTTAGTGGTTGTGCTACAGAATTTTAGTTGACTTCTTTTAAAAGATAGTAAGATTTTGATGTTAAACATCTTATGAGAAATACTTTTTCTTTTCTTTCTTTTCTTTTTTTTTTTTTTTTTTTTTTTTTTTGCTTTTTGGAGGGCAGTTGGGGTTAAGTGACTTGCCCAGGGTCACACGGCTAGTTTTTGTGTGTGTGTGTGTGTTAAGTGTCTGAGGTCGAATTTGAACTCAGGTACTCCTGACTCCAGGGCCGGTGCTCTATTCACTGCACCACCTTGCCTCGTGAGAAATACTTTTAAGTTTTTAAAAGGGACAGAATTGGGTATATACTATGGAAGGGAAAAACCTTTTCCATACTTTTAAATCTAATATACCTCTTTCCTAAGTTTAGAAGTCTGGAGTTGTCATGCTTCATTTTTAGCCAAGATGTTTTATTTATGAGATAACTTTGCCATATACTGGCAGTTGTAAAAATGAGACAAAAGCCATTTTAAAGAATATTTTGCTAGGTAAAGCTTGTTTTAGGAGCGATAACTGCATTATAGCCTCATTATTTCTGATATTTACATTACTTCATTTGGCAGAAGTGTAGTGTATTGGAAAGGTCCCTTGTTTTTATAGTCAGAGGTCTGTGATTATTTAAATCTTGGCTCTGCTGCTTACTGGGGTATGAAATCTCTGGGTCTCATTTTCCTTGTACCTAAAAATGAAGAAGATATTTAACTACGTAATAAAGTTTTTTCACATCTAAATCCTAAGTGTGTATTTCTGTGGTCTTAAGACTGGGACCAAAGGTACACACTTAAAATCAAGTCATTTTAGATTGTAGTGTTGATTTTTAAAAAAAGTTGTAGTTGAGGAGATGGGCAAGTAGTTTGTATCTGTTGGTTTTAGACAGTCATATTAGGTAGCCTTATTAACTGTTAAGCATTTGTGTTGACTTTATACAGACATTGTTTAAATTCATTGTATTAGTAAATTTGCCCACTTAGAGTAATCATTACTTAATGACCATATGTAAATTTTTGCTTATGAGCATTGCTGCATGGGAGTTTTTCACTTTATTGAATATGCCCCAGTGTTTTCAAATTGTGTAAATTGAACCATTTAGAGTTAACTAGGTGACGTAATGGATAGGTTGTTGGACCTGGGGTCAGGAAGGCTTGGTTTCTAAGTTTGCACTGAGAGACCTGGCAAGTGAGCCTCTTTCAGCCTCAGTTTCCTAATCTAAAGACAATATAAACAACTTTATAGCATTGTTGTCATGTTCAAATGAGATAATATATGTAAAGTTTTGCTAGCCTTAGAACAATACATGTTAGCATCTAGTTCTGCCAACTTTCACATTTTTATCTAGTTTATCTATTGTTATGAGTTTAAATTTTCATATACGTGAATACATTCTTGAAACCCTCATTTTAGTACTGTAGTACATGAGGTATTACGCTAGGCTTGAGAGGATTCTAAGATAGGTCTAAAGCTGTAAGAGACCATCTAGGTCAGCTCTGGCGTCTTAGAGATGAGAAAACTGAGGCCCAGGGAAACGTGTCTTGACTAGGGTCATGTAATTTATAAGGTTCAGAAACAGGTCCTTTGACTTCAGCACCACTGCTCTTTGTCCTTTTCTCTCCTGCTTCTGAATTTTAAATCTTGACTGCAGTGACGAAGCATGTAATTGGGCTATTCATTCCTAGTTTTTCAGTTTAACTCTGTCTTTACCTTTAGGTACATTGTGATAGGATATTTGAAAGTAATGTAACAATTTCAAATTGTATTAATTAGTACTTCCTTAATGTGCCAGGCATGGGGGATTCAGAGACAGATAAAATAATCCTTGCTTCCAATATTCTGTTGGGGAAGACATGAATATATATTAGTATATATAAAGTAATACAAAGTATTGGGTAGGGGGAGCACTTGCAGCTATAGGTGATCCTTGAAGTGAGTTCTGAAGAAAATTAGGAATCCTAAGATTCAGAGGTGAGGAGGGAAGCATAAAGACCAGCCAGTGCAGGCAGGAGATGGAATATTGTATATGAGGAACAGCAAGGAGGCCAGCTTGGCTGGATTGTAGAGGACCGAAAGGAAATTGATGAATAATAGGACTGTAAAAGTAGGTTGGATCCAGGTTGTGGACTTTAAATGCCAAAGGAGTTTATATTTGACCTTAATGTAATAGAAAGCCACTGGAGTTTTCTACTTATTTTAATATTTTTTTTATATATTTAGGTCAAATGTCTTATTTCTGGAAATTTAAAATAAGTCCAGGGTAGAAAGAAGTATAATAGATCATTTTTATTAATAGTCAATTAAAAGCAGCTCTTCCACTTCTCATAATCAACCTGTCAGAATTTCAAATTATGCAGTTAAAGAAGCCAGAGACACTAGGATTTACATGTCATTCTAATAGACTTTTTACACTGCCTTGTTTATTCAATTACAAGTAGTGTCTCTTGGTCCAGGTGATCTTATTTTGTGGTTCTGCAGAAAATCATATTTTGCTTCTCTGACTTGAATAATCTATCAGATATGCTAATTTTCCTCCCTAACTAGATTGTAACTTTTCAAATCTTATATTATTATTAAATACTACTAAGTATTATGCCTCCTACTAAGTACATAATGGCTTATCAATTTGCTCTTCTTTCAAGTTAGTCTTGGGGTCGTTCTTATTGTGACATTAGTAATCTCTTAATATATAACCTTTACATAACTAATTATATTACTTAGGTTAATATTGCTTTGGGCATTATCAAATGATATTTAAATCTAGCTGTTAGAGTCTTTGTGTCAGTGTTGCTGAATATAGCATATGTAACTCACTGTATACTATGGTTACATCTTGATTTTATGACTGACATAGGTCAAAGAAAGAAGAGAATTCTATAGAATATATTTATAGGGACATATCTTAGCTCAAGAACATAATTGTTCTGTAGAATGATTTAATATTTGTTTAAATGCACATATAAGTTAAGGTAATACCTCACATTTGTAGAATAGTTAATTATTTCAAAATTATTTCATATATGTTGCCCTCTTTGATCTTAATCTTGTGAGGTAGGTTTTTGCAGCCTCATTTTACAAATGAAGAGACTGAGGCTTTAAGTAACAGATGATACTTTTAAACATTCAGCCATTACTATTTAATCACTATTTTCATTGATCATAAAGTGAACATGTATTAAATCTGTTGCAGGAAGAAAGAAACAGAAGCTTGCTAAAGAGAGAGCTGGGCTTTCCAAGGTAATGCCAATAACCTGTACTTATACAGACTGTTATGTAAAAATGTATTAAAATAGATATAACTATATATATATTTTTAGAAATTTAGACCTTTCAAGGTATTGTATATAAGATTTTTCATAGTAATATTAAAGTACAGTTTGGTATTCAGATATAGTTATAAACCACAAATCTTTTGTATACGATCATCTATTTAGACTAGGGCAATAGTTGTGCATTTGTTTAAGTGTGGGACTTTATCCTCCATTGAATTGTTAGTTGGGTGTGTTGACTGTATCAGTGATACTGCGTCTGACTTTTCAAAAAGACTTGTACCAGCAGTATCAGCTCTAGCAGGTCCTTTGAAACTGGAAAGACTTCAGATCCTATTAATATAGTATGTCTTTAATTTGAGTACCAGCCTAGCAATCTCCATTAATGGAGGGGGCTGCTTATACTGATGAACTGGCCAGATCCTTGAAGTACTAAAATAAGCAGGACTTTAGATTTGTCCTGATTTAATTTTGTCATACCAGTTTCAGTTCCTCATTTCAACTTGATGGGTTTAGGTTAGATGGCTTGTGAGGCCCTTTCTAGCTATAAATGCTAATTCTGTTTTCTTTTAATTTTGTGTATCTATACATTTGATAAGCATGCCATCTAGTTTTTTGGTCACCATTAAAAATTGTTAATGAAGACAGGAACATTAAAGACACTGGTGTATGGGTTAACATTGATCCATTAATCAACATTTTTTTGGAGTATCATTAGTGTCTTACATAGGACCCAGATTCAAAACCTAGATCTTCTACTACCTGTGTAGCTTTGAGCAAACCATCTTTCCCCATCCTCAGTTTCCTTATTTGCAGAATGAAAGTGTTTAGACTAGATGGTCTGTAAAATCTGTTTGATTCTGTGGGATCATCTAGTGTCTAATCTTATAAGTGAGCAAGTAAATTTAGGTCCAAATAGATAAATCAAGCCCTTGCTCAAGGAATTACAGTAGGTTCTAAATTATTAAACCTGAGAACTCAGATCTTGATTTTTACTTCATGCTGTCTTGTGAATCTTGTGAATTAGCTTGCCATGTGGCTTTTTTTGCCTCCTTTTTACTTTGCCAGAAGTTGAACACTGGAAAGAAAAATTAAAGTAGTTAAATTTTGTTTTTTTTGTTTTTTTGTTTTTTTTTTTTTTTTGGGCAGGTTTTTAGGACGATCATTCTGTGTGGAAGGAATTTTTATAATATTGGATAAAATGTGTTGGGGGAAGTACATTTGCCCAACAATTACATTGAATCTTTTGACCCTTCACAAAAATTATTCCATAGGCACGTAGTAATAGTGGCAATAACACTCTGTGGTTTTTTGTTTTGAGAAGCATCATGTTGGAGTATGTCAATTACAGAATCTGAGCTAGAATGGACCATTGTTGAACTAAGTTCAACACATACCTGAACAAGGATACTCTATAACAGAAGTGTCAAACTCTTGCAACTAGTTGTCAAAACTTTCTTCCTGAAACAGGTTAAAATGTAGTTGGGAAATCAACAAAAATAAATAAAAATACAATAAAATCTAGATAATGTTGATTTGAAGTTTTTAAAGTCAGTATGCCACAGACAGGAATCCTATCTATTTGAGTTAGGCAACATGCCCAATAAGTGACCATCCAACCTTTATTGTAGACTTCCTGAAAAAAGAAACTTTTTAGCTAACATGGACGACATTAATTACACTTTTGAATGGTTCTGATTGTTACCAAGTTTTTCCTTAAATCATATTCTCTTTTTCTAGAGCTTCCACACATTTTCCTGATTTCTCTCTAGGGAGAACAAATACTTCAGGGAAAAGAGTGCTGGAGTCATGCGACCCTGTGATTCTGCCACTAAAGTCCTGGGTGATCTCAGGCAGATTCCATAACCTTCTTGGACCTCATTTTTTTTTTTTTATCTGTAAAATGAAAGGGCTGTTCTTTCAGGACCTATAACTTCTTTTAATCTAGGGTCCTATAAATCTAATCCCTCTTTCATGTAGCAACTTTTGGATCTTTGCTCTCTCTAGAGTTACTTTTCCTCAACCCCTTTACCTAACCTTTACTTGCTTAAATGAAGTATACCCTTCCAGAGCCATAATCCTATTGTGATTTTTATACTACTAAGTTTTTTGGTCTTGTGTACCTCAAATGTACTTTATCCTGTAAGGATGTCTGATTTTATTTTGTTATATTATTTGTGGGTAGACCTCTAAGGTCATGGGCTGCGTTGGTGGCTGTTGACTTGAGAGTTTTGTGCCCCTAGCTCTTCCTTCTGTCTTTTGATATTTGGCTTGGTAGACATAGGTCAACAATTTCTTTTTTTCCCCTTTTCAATTTAAAAGCCTTTTTGGCTTAATTTGCTGAACTCTTATGTATGTAAATATGGCCTTATCAGCCTTTGTTAAGTGTACTCCTATATTTTAAGTTATGGTCCAGAATTCAGATTTTGTTCTTAGATATAATTTTCTTTATCAATATGTTTGCCTCTCAAATCTGTTTTTTCTTCTGAGACTTTGCCTTCTTTGATTAGCAGGAGTTAGGAAAACGTCTGTACCCACTATGATCCTTTGGTTTCTTGCCTCAGACTTCATTATCTTAAAGTAGATATCTTGTGGTAGTGCCATTTGTGCTATGCCCATATGAATAAGCAGAAATTGGATAGTCTTCCGACTTGAAAAGTCTTGGAACTTTTCTCTCACAACTTGAATTATGTACATGCTCAGAGAATTGCGGAACTCTCTTGTCATCAGGTCAACAAATAGTTGCCATAGAACCCTCAGCATATAATTACCAAACATTACTTTTCATCTCTTCTGACTCTCTCTAACGTGACGTTTATAGATTGCTGTCGGGTTTTTTTTGGAGCAAAAGACCATTTGCTAATGATGGGGTACAGGTTCTGGGAACCCTTGAACTCTCCTTGAATCTTCTACTATATGAGGCATTTGCCTGAGGCCATAAGCCTTTCATTATCATTAGACCCAAATCTTTGTTACTAGGCTAGCCCTCCTTTGTCCAGCTACTCCCCATCCTTGATTCTCCCAAAATATCTATACCTAAACCTGTTACCCCAAACTAGCCTAGCTCTCCTTTGTCATCTCCAGGTAGCCTCCAGCTATTTCCCTGCTCTTAATCTTATTACTGGAATCTGACCTCATTTGACTCCTCAAGACCCTCCCCAAGCTCTGTGTATAGCTCCTCTATATAATATATATGATATAGCTCCTCTATATCACCCTTGGAGCCTTCCCACAGTCTTCCTGTATATAAGCTCCATTTTGCTTTCTTGAGAGATTCTAGAATTATCTAGAGCAGATTCACTCTGTCAGATTATTCTGGCTCACTTGTCCAATACAAGCATCACAGAGACGTAGGCTCTTTAAAAGTCTACCCATTATGCTGAACCTTTAATAAACTTTGGCTGAGAGAAGATGAGTAGATTTCATTCGGCAGGACTTGGGTGTGTTGGTATTTTGGGGTCATGTGCATCCCTGAACCCCAACACTTCTTCCTTAGAAGGTTCAGTTTCCTTATGTTGGAGAAAAAGGCCTTACCTGTTGCTTATCTTTCCCTTTCTCCTTCTCTTTCTCTTTGTTACATTCATTTTACTTTGTTACTTTCCAACCTCCTGGCACAATTCAGGAATCTTTTCCACTACTTTTGATCTTTTTGTTGTTTCCCATCCCCACCCAATTTTTTTTTTCTGTGTTTTAAGTTCTTCTTTCACTTTTTAGCATTTTTGTTTTCCTTAACTTCTTTGTTTCTTCTTTTACTTTAGACCAGGGGTGGGGAACCTGTGGCCTCAAGACCACCTGTAGCCTTTTAGGTCCTTGGGTGAGGCCTTTTGACTGAGTCAGAGTTTTATAGAACAAAACTGTTTATTGGGGGATTTGTTCTGTGGAGTTTAGATTCACTCAGAGGTCAGCCCTTGAAGACCTGCTGGGCCACAGGTTCCTCACCACTACCTTAGGCCTGTTCTGCTTGATTCCTTCAACTTCTAAGTCTACCCAAATTTCTTTTCCCCTTGGTTCCCTATTCAGTTTCTTGCCTTATTCACAGTTTCTAATCCTTTTAAGTCCCAATTCCTTTTACTAGAGCTAGAAGGAACCTTGAAAATTATCTAGTCCAGTCCCTTTATTTTACAAGTAAGGATATTAAGCAACTTAACCAAGGTTGTACATGTAGTAAATGTCATAGTTGTGAGATTTAAGCTCCAGGTTCTTAGATTCTAAATTCAGTGTGCATTCTACAGTATTCTTTCTTGTTCTTTTTCCCACCAAAGCCAACAGTAGAATGATTTCTTGGAAGGCTTTATTCCACTGTTTATTATTAGCAAAGGTGTAAATAACATGAGAATAGCTCATGGAACCCAGGAAGTGATTATTTAGCAGTGATCAGATTCCCACTAAAGTGTTTTCAACAGAGATATGAAGATTAAAGGACTAGTACTGTTGTATGGCAAATTAAAATTCTTAGTGTTAGAGAAACTATTGCCATCTTTATTTTCCCTCCAATTTATTAAATTGTTTATTTTTCGTTTTCAGCATTCACTCCCATAAGTTTTAAATTTTCTCTCCTTCCCCAAGACAACTTGCTTTCTGATATAGGCTCTTCACATACATTCCTATTAAATATATTTTTGCATTAGTTATGTTGCATAGAGTAATTATATAGTGAATGGGAAAAACCATGAGACAGAAAAAAAAGCAAAGTAAAACCAAAAAAAATAGTTTGCTTCATTCTGCATTCCAATTTTATAGTTCTTTCTCTGGATATGGTTGGCATTTTCCATCATGTCCTTTGAAATTGTTTTAGGTCCTTGAATTACTGGAAAATTGCTAAGTCTATCAGAATCAGTCTGCCCGTGATATGGCTGTTACTGTGTACCATGTTCTCCTGGTTCTGCTCCTCTCATTCAGCATCAGCTATAAGTCTTTCCAGGTTTCTCTGAAGTGTGCCTATTCATCATTTCTTATAGCATAATAGTATTCCATTACATTCATATGCCACAACTTATTTAGCCATTCCCCAATTGATGGGTATCCCCTTGATTTCCAAGTTCTTGGCTACCACAAAAAGAGTGGCTATAAATATTTCTGTACATGTGGTGCCTGTAAAACTATAGTATTGAAAAAATTGAGTGTATAATAAAATGCTTTGTAAACTATACGTGTTTTTGCCCATTCATAAAGTTAAGAGAATTCAGATATTTTCGGGGTACTACAGAATATATCTTTGTTATTTCAAATGGCTTCAATGTAATCCTACCTGAAGATAGAGGTTATAAAGTAAATGACTAACCTAGCCCATTCTAATATTTTGGTTTTTACTGTTCTTGAAAGTTTTCTGCCCTATACTTAAGAAAACATTTCAGATTCTCTCTAGCCTTTTCTGTACTTAAAAAATATTACTGCAGATAGCAAAATATAGTACTGTTCGGTACCAGTTCACCCCCACCATCATTTCATCTACTACTGAACATTGCTTATAGCTAGTTAAGAAATGATGAATGTTGGGTTCATTAAGACTTCATATTTCAGAATTTTAATTGGGCCACTTCCCACAGCAACTTGTCTTCAAGTTTCCAACTCTACTCCTACTCTCTCTCTTAGCAGACCTCACCTAATCTTTACTGAAAAGTTAAATCTTTCCTCAGTTTAGCTCTTTCCTTCTCTTCCCCTTCTCCCCCTTCCCTTTCATTCTCAAGGGTCAGGCATAGATTTGATCTTGTAACTCAGCAGTTCAAAAAATAATGCTGAGTGACTACCTTTCCCATAGAATAAAATGATACCATCAGTCTGAATCCAGCCTATGTTTTCAGTCTTAGATCACATCATTCCCTTTGACATATCCTTTTTGACTAATTTGAACTATTGACTGTGCTCTGAATTCAGTGTGCTATCTTTCACTGCTGCGTTTTTATTTAGTCTACTTATGGCTACTTCCCATGCCTCTAATGCACTCCCTCTGCTTTTATAGTCTTCTGACTCAGCTAAATTCATTTACCTCCAGAATAGCTTCCTGAGCTCTTGTCCCTCTTCATCCTTCCCTCCAAGAAAAGTATTTTTCTTCCTCTTCAGATTTTCTTTTAATTTCTCCTTTTCTCTCATCACTTTCTTCCTTCTGCCTAGCATACTTACCTGTAGGCTAGTTACATTCTTTATCTGCTCCCCCTGCCCTCCTTTGTGAATTCCTTGAGGGCTGGGAGTGAGGTGTTCTGTTTTTTGTCTTTGCTTGGTTACCTGCACTGTGCTTTACATTTAGCCACTTTAAAAAAAATTTTAGCAACTTAAAAAAATTTTTAAAAATCTCTTCTCTTGACCCACCCTCTCAAGCTATAGCCCCATATCTTTCTTCCCTTATAATGCTAAGCTGTTAGAATAGTTTATACACAATTATTAACCTTTTGCAGTATTTTCCAGCCTTACTGGGTAGTGTATTTGTTTTCTCTGAGAGGACCGATGACATTTTCCTTGTTAAATATTTTTTAGTCCTCATCCCCCTTTACTTTTTGTAGCTTCTGATATTGTTGACCACTCCCTTATCCTGAGTATTCTTTCTTGGTTCTGTTCTTCATTGGTCTCTCAAAGTTCTGAGCTGAGGTCCATCTCTGCAGGTTTGTTTATGTTCTTTATACAGATAAATTCCAAATCGATCTCTTTCTCTTCCCCTACCCTCTTCTTTGAACCACATCTTCAATCCCACCACAGTTGTCATATTCTGTTGGTTGTATATGCATGTCTTTTCACATCTTTCCTCTTCTCTTCATTAATACTTCTACCATCCTAATTCATCTCTCTTATTAATTAGTTGAACTATTGTTATAAGTGTTTTCTTTGCCTTTGTTCCCTGTCCTCCTTCAATTCATTTTTCCACACAGTAATCAAAATGAACTTCTGGTTGTACAGACTTGGCCCTGGCATTTCTCTGGTCAAAGATCTTCATTGACTCCCTTTTTCGTCGAGGCTTAGATGAAAACTTTGCCTGTTACATATACTTCTCAGAATCTGGGTGTACAGCCTTATCTTTTAAGTGCTTAATGCTTTCCAGACCCTGTTTGAAGCACTGGCTTGAGAAAGGAAGGTAAAAAGAAGATTCCTACATGCAGGGGCTCATATTCTAATGGGAAAAGACAACGTGCACACAATTAGTTACACATATGTACAGCGTAGGTGTAATATAACCTGAGGGAAGGTGTCCCTAGAACAGTGGGTTCTTATAGAATGTGAAATTTGAACTGAGTCTTCAAAAAAGCCCCAGTCTCCATGCATTTCTGTAGACTGCCCCTCTCATCCCTGCTTAACCCCAGCATACAGAGTACCTTCTTTGTGTAGACTTTCCTGATACTCCTACTACCCTCAGGTGAAAATGTGCTTTCCCCCTAATTTCCCCAGAGCACATTGGGTCTGTCTTTTGTCTTCTGTCTTGTATCATACTTGTCTTTGAACTTGTTGCACCCCAAACAGACTGTGTCAATCAGCAAGCATTTGTTAAGCGCTTTCTTCAACCTAGGTACTGTACTTGGGGAGATAGAAATGCCAAAGTGAAAGATCCTTCTCTGAAGGAAGTTAATTCTTTTGGGTAGTTTGGAACTGGTTTGGAAATAAAAGATGTATAAAAAACTAAATACAAGATGATTTCTGGGGTTAGGGAGGCACTTAATGATGGGAAAATTGGGAAAGGCCCCTCAAAAAGACATGAGACTTGAACTTTAGGCCCCTTGGTCAGGCACTGTGTCGCTTTGCAACCCCAACTTTTAGCACTATACCTTGGACACACCAGAGATACTTAATGTTTGTTGAATTAAGTACATCAGGATTTAAGTTGTGTTTCTATTTTAGTTTTTGTCCATAGTTTCTTGTGCTGGGTTCGTGTGACTAGTGCAAAATAAATGCATTGTCAGAAATGTTTCGTTTCAGCTGACTACACATTAAAATCATAATATTGTAGAGGTATGATCAACCATTATAACCACTAACCACCTTGTTTTTACAGATGAGGAAATTACAAATTCAGAATTGCTACGTGATTTGTTCCAGGTCACATGGATCTAGCACTTGTTTCATAACTGCCTATCAGTGCTTTGCTGGATTATGCTGACATTTTTAGACTCTAAACAGTTAATGAACCTTTAGCAAAATCGTTTATGTTAGTGGTTCTCAACCTTCCTAATACCTTGACCCTGCAGTAACTCGCATGTGGGTGGATCTGCCTGGAGATGGATAGAGGAGCTGTGTTAGAGGAGCAGTGTCTCCGTTCCTAAGACCATCAGAAATATGTGTTTTCTGATGGTCCTAGGTGACCCCTGTGAAAGGGTCATTCTACCCCCAAAGGGGTCATGACCCACAGGTTGAGAGCCACTGCTTTGTGTATTCATAATGTTGAGCTTTTAGAATTAGGGAAAAAAAATTAAATTAACTGTCTAGTTTCAAATGGTCTGTTTGATGATCTATGTCATTAAATATCTTAAATATCTGAAAGTAATTATGAATTTAATTCTGCAAAAATGGTAATTAATAGAAAGCCAAGTTTTCCTATGTAAAACTGGTTCTTTACATTAGTAAAATTGCATTTTTATGACAGTATTAGAACTGTGATAAATGTTTATTATTCTGAATCCATATGTAAAGGTGCTCTTTGACAAAAATTTCTTATGAGCATCACCGGAAAAGTAAATTTTTCAGGTTTTTTAGGGAATAACCTTTTCTGTAATATTTTTCTTTACAATTTTATTGAAATGTTTTTTAAAATATTGGTTACCCATTTTGATTCTTAAATTAAGATCTTTTTGCATTATAGTTACCTGATCTTAAAGATGCAGAAGCTGTTCAGAAGTTCTTTCTTGAAGAAATACAACTTGGTGAGGAATTGCTAGCCCAAGGTAAATAGCACTAAAAGAATTAGTTTTTTCTTAATGATTATGTTCTTTTCAAAAGAAGAATCAGATTTTAAAAAGCCTCTGCTGCATTTTAGCAAGTACTCATATGACCACCTGTTTGAAAGGCCATATGTGAATGGGGCTAGCTTAATTGTTTCTCTAACATTATTTTATTTTAAACTGACTCAGTGTTGAACTTTAGAGACACATAAAGGATGCAGGAAATTCAGATCTCTGTATTGAGATCAAATAAGCTAGAATACCAATTGATTTTTAAAAAAGACCATTAGAAATAAATACTTTCACTAAGTGCATGTTTTGACATTTCTATAGTCTAATTTTAAAAATTGGAATATTGTGGTAGATTTTAAAGACTGAATATGTACATATATGTTCATTCATATATATTCTATATAATGCAAAATAATAATTGGTGGGATTATGGCAAGTTCATCATAATTATATAAAGTGAAAATAAGTAGGTTAAAATGTAAATACAGTTCTTTTATTTTTGTAATTCTCAACTAGTTTAGTTTTTAATAGATTGTGGATCTTAACTCATTGTTTTAGAGCTGAAGGGACTTTGGCGATTTCTCATTTTATGTTTGAAGAAAGTGATGCTACTAAAGTCACAAAAATAATAAATGGCAGAAGTAGGATTCAAAATGAAATTATTTGATTGTAGTTTCTTTCCCCCTCTCCCCCCCACTATAATACCTCACTGCTGCTCCTTTGCTTACCCTGAGCAGGTCATGACCATTTATTTCAGAGCTCCACATTTGTGCCAGAATGAAAGGCTATTGACATATCACTTGTATGTTCATATTTAAGCCTTATTAAATTCTGAATAAACTTTGTATGATCTATCGGGCCAGAATTTCAGAGTTCAAATTAATTCTGGAGACTGACTAAAACCCTGTATCTCAACAGGAATTTCCCCTACAATATTTAGTAAGTAGCCATTCTGCCTTTTTTGGAAGGCCTCTTAGGAGTAGGCTTCTTACTAGCTCTAGAAATAATAATCCCAGTACATTTTTGCGTAGGTTTAATGGTTAGTGCATTTTTTCTTTTATAAAGGCTAAATTTGGTTTGCAGCTTATACCCATTGCAGCAGTTTTTGCCCTTGGGGGACCAAGTAGAACAGGTCTAATAATTTGCATGACAATCCTTCAAATAATATTTATGCTGCTTATATTACTCCACCCAACTGTCCTTCATGGCTTAAACATTCTCAATTTCTTTCAACTGATGACCTTATATGTCATGATCTAGGTACTATCCTAGTCTACCTTCCTCTGAATGGCACTCAAAATTGAATATAAATAAGGTGCTAAATGTGACCCGATGCAAGTATTTAGCGTTGTGGTTATATTATTGTGCAATGCAGCCTAATGTCACATTAGTATTTAGCAGTCATGTCATTGTTGACCAATACTTCTAGACTTTTTTTCAGTCAGTCTTCTCTCTAATTACCCCTCTATCTTATGCTTGTGAAGCTAATTTTATAAAACCCAAGAGTAAGAATTTACATTTAATCTTACTAGATTTGAATTTATGCTTTAGCCTTTTGAGAACTTTTTGAATTTTAAGTCTTATTCAAAGTATTAGCTATTCCTTTCAGCTTTGTCAGTTGAATTTCTTAATAAATACATTCTATGACTATGCTGTCCATTGATGAAGATACTAAGTAGAACAGAACTGAGCACAAATTTCTGGCACATTTATAGGATCGTTAATTTAGAGGTTAAAGGGCCTCTTGAGGTGAGGTTGTCATGAGACATATAGGTGAATTGTCTAAGATCGCACAACTATTAAGTTTGTGAGGTGGGAGTTTGATCTTTTGACCTTCCTGACTTCCAGTGCTAGAGAATATCTTAAGAGTTTACATTAAACCACCAATGATTGCTCTTTGGGTCTGACTATTTAGGCCAGTTCTGATATGCCTGTGCTATGCATTCTGTGTTATCTGGCCATGAGAGACTTTTGCTGAATGCTTTACTATGATGTATGTAGCCAAAATATGTTGGGGCAGCTAGGTGGCCCAGTGAATAGAGCACCAGCCCTGGAGTCAGGAGGACCCTTGTTCAAATGTGCCCTCAGGCACTTAATACAAAAACTAGCTGTGTGACCTTGGGCAAGTCACTTAACCCCAAATTGCCCTCCCCTCCCCCCTCCAAAAAGCAAAAATAATAATAATAATAAAATATGTCTACAGTACACCCCCTTTAAGAGTTTTGGTATGTTCCAGACTACTAGAAGATTGGTTTTGCCTTCTGCTTCACACACAAGACACTTAGCTGTGAGACCCATGGCAAGTAATTAACTCTTTTGAGTCTTAGTTTCTTCTTCTCTAGCATCAAAATGTTTGACTATATTTCTAAAGTCTTTTCCAAATCTTGAAAATTATTAAAGGAAGTTATGTTAGTCTGCCATGAAAAGTTATGGTAGGGGAATTAACACTTTAAAAAATGGAATGAGGAATATTGGCATGTGTTTTTAAACACTTCAGAAGTTACATATACATTATATAATTGACATTTATTTAAAATTACTGTTTATAACAGGTCCCCCATGAACCACTGTCAGATAAAACAGTTTTACTAGGTACTTGAATAATTAAAATTGTATCTATAATTTAGATACTGTTTATACCTGATCCAATTGCCGACTTATTTCAAAAATGTAATTGCTAGAACAGAGATCACTGTTAAAAAAAAACAATTAGGATAGTATTGTTCCATGACATTTATTGTAATAGAATTTTATGAAGAATGAGGTCTTAGAAAAGAGTTCTACTTAAAGTATAGAAATAAGTGCTTTATGTTTGAAGTTTATAATTAAAGGAAAAGACTTTGTAGGTTCCATAAAAACATTTACATTAAAAAAATTCCTTTATAGGTGAATATGAAAGGGGTGTTGACCACTTGACAAATGCCATTGCTGTCTGCGGGCAGCCACAGCAGTTGTTGCAAGTTTTACAGCAAACTCTGCCATCACCAGTGTTCCAGATGCTTCTGACTAAGCTGCCAACAATTAGCCAGGTAAGAAAATGGCATTTTCTGCATTAATGGGGAAATGTGGTCATTTAGAATCTGAAAATTAAATTTCATCACCTTGAAAATGGAACTTTTAAATACCTTCCTATGAAGCCTAGTCAAATAATGAAATTCAACCATAAATTTGAAATAGTATTGTTGGCATATATCTCGAATCCGTTTCATCAGGATAATAATATGGAATAATATTATATTACATAGAGCTATATAATGAATAATAAGATTATGAAATTTTCTTGTTACTGTGTAGTATTTACTGCCATTAGCTACTATAAACTTTGCCCTACTGAATTGGCTCAACCTAACAGTTTAGTTACTAGAGAGAATGATCCTTGAAGATCATAAACCTTTAAAAATGTTCATATAAAAAGAAAGTTCACATTTAACATTTGGAAGATTACATGTCATGAAACACAGCCTTTTAAGTTTCTATGTAGCCTTAGCTTGGTAGTGATAAAATTATATGTAAGGTGTGATTGAGGGAAAGGAAAGAGAGCATCAGTACAGAGTCTTAATGGTTAAATATCCTCTCAGTGACTCTTCAGGATGATTTTTCTTAGCTGGATTTTGATACTTAGTGGGAATAGAAGGTGGGGAACAAATAGGATTAAGTGAACAAAAAATTCCATGGACTAGGGGATCCAGAAACTAGGCTTAATATCTGTTTAGACCTTGCCCATAGAAGGATTTGGTATCAGAAGTTAAGGGTGCAGAAAATTGATTTTACAGTAGCAACAGTATATGTGCCTGATCTGTTGCCCCACTATTATCATACGAGAAGAAGAATTTATGAATACTTACCATGATGGATTTGTGGCCTGCACATTATCAGACAAAGAGGAAAAGGAGTGAAGCAAAATCAAAAGCCCACAAGTACATTAGGATTTCTGTAATTATTCTTAGCCTTTTCTTAAACTAAATTTTGACTTCTTGTGTTATTAAAGACTGATTTCGTTGATTCTTTGCATTACTTATGCCTAGTAATATCATTCCCTATGAAATTTGTCTTCCTTCTTTTAGAAAAATTATTTGATGTCAGTTTTTACTTATTTTTATCTATCAAAGGATAAAGTATTGAAAACTTAGTATAGGGTGAAAACTAAATTTCTTTGTGTAAATAGTGTGTCACAGATTAACACCAGAGTTATAATCACAGTGGCTTTTTATGGTGAGCCTTCATTCCTTTGAAGTAGGAATGCTACCAGGGTGTGAATTGTTTTGAAAGTGTTTTGATCAGGATTGTTTACCAGGATGAGAAAAATATAAGATCTCATTTTCTACCCCTTCTGTTTTAATTTAAATAATTTAATGGCAGGTTAATTCAAAGTACAAAAGCTGCCATGTATTGGTAGGCTTTGTATTGCATTTTCAAATGGATATAGCTCATTTGTCATCTCAATTTGTCACCTTTCTCCTTGGCTCTAACTATGAATTACCATATCTTATTTTTAAAAATCACAGGGTGAGTTGGCCAGTAAGTTAAAATTTCCAAATGCCTGGATGAGCAATGTATTTTTCTTGTATGTAGATGGGCTTAATGTTTTTTGTATGAAACCTATATATATTTTCCTTCTTTTTTTTCCTCCATAGAGAATTGTGAGTGTACAGAGCTTGGCCGAAGATGATGTGGAATGAGAAACATGTCAACATAATAAAATCTTAATAAAAAATTTTTTCAATAATTCTTAGCCCAGAAGATGAGCAGCAATGGGGGGGAGGGCAAACATGCTAGTTATGGACTATGTATTACACTGAAATCTACCAAAGT
>CM053593.1:122162345-122188711 GCA_028646575.1 Pseudocheirus occidentalis
TGTGGGAGCTGCGGTGCTTTGCTGCTTCTAAGCCGCCATCTTGGCTCCGCCCCCCTCTATAATCAAATGTTAAATATTATTATTATTATTAACTACATGCAACTGGGAATTAAGATATACAGGCACTGGGGTAGGGAGACCATCTTGCCCTACCGGAAAGTCAGAGGACATAGGAGAGGGCAGATTGGGGAAGAGCTATATAGTGGGATGACTGTTTTGAGGGGAAAGATGGGGAGAAAATTTGTAACTCAAAATCTCATAGAAACTTGTGATGTAAATAATAAAATAAATTAATTTTTAAAAAAATTTAAAAAAGAAAAAGAAAAGTTGGCTAAAGCCTTCGATAGATAAATAAATCAAGAACTATACCTCCAGGTAAATCCTTGAAGAGACCAAATGATTTGATCAGAAAAATCAATAATGATCTCAAAAATACCATGCCAGATTTGGAACAGAGAACTGGTAAATCACTAGAAAAGGATTTTCCATATGAATAGAGAGAGAGAGAAAGAGAGAGAGAGAGAAATTTTAGGCTTTTAAGGCCTGAAATTGTTTCAAAGGGTGAGGGTGGGAAGACTGAGGAACTCATTATGTTATTCAGATAGGCAAAAATTCAGAAGAATTATCATCTGCTATGGTTTCAAGGGATGCAAGGAGAGAGAATGGAGTAGAAAGAGATTACTGGATAGCAAAAACAGGGGTGAGCTTGAGAAAAATGCAATTGTTTAACATGGGAAGATTAGACAAGGTGAAAAGGTATCAGGACAAGTGTTGGTATGGTTCCCTGTTGGACAGATCACAAGCAACCATGAAGGCAACAGAGGGCTCAATTAATGAATGTCCTACAGCAAGGTTATTTTGTTTGATAACTAAAGATCACAAATGGACTTTAGAGGGGCGGCTAGGTGGCACAGTGAATAGAGCACCGGCCCTGGAGTCAGGAGGACCTGAGTTCAAATTCGGCCTCAGACACTTAACACAAAATCTAGCTGTGTGACCTTGGGCAAGTTACTTAACCCCAACTGCCCTCCAAAAAGCAAAAAACAAAAACAAAAACAAACAAATGGACTTTAGAAATGGGTGAAGGATTAATAAATGGACAAATGGCAAACCAAAAAAACCCACAAATAATAAATTCAACCAGTCACACTGCTGCTACAGGACTCATGATTTCAAGGCTAGAATAAACATTTCTTCCATTGTTATCTTCATATACTAGGAATCACTCTTAGAGGATGCAGTTCTGCATGGGGTGTGTGTGTGTGTGTGTGTGTGTGTGTGTGTGTGTGTGTGTGTGTGTGTGTGTGAGAGAGAGAGAGAGAGAGAGAGATAGTATGTTCATTACATCACAAGTCCTGGAAGACTTCAAAGCCTCCTAAATCAGAACCAAGGTCAAGTCAAAAATTTTGACCCAATTCAACAAGAATTTGTTAGACTCAAGCACCAACTTTGTGCAAGACATCATGCTAGAAGTGAGATGCTAAGGTAAAAAGTCCTCTGAGCTCTAGGAGTATACATTTTACTGAGGGGAAACAATTTGTGCACAGATAAGTAAATATAAGAAATATGCGAAATATTTGGGAGGGAGGGGGAAAGCACTAATAACTGGGAATATCAGGAAATGTTTCACTTATTTCAGGCTTTCCCAAAACCTGAAATACTTTCTTCACCTCAACCCCATAGGACCTCTAGCTCTTTCTCAGGCTCAGCTCAAAAGACACCTCCTATGTGAGGTATTTACTGACCATTACCACTACCCTACCCTCCATCTGCTACTGCCTCTCTTCCCTCATGCAAATTACTTTGTAATTAAAGTCATAGATTTAGAGTAGAAGGAACCACCTCATTTTGCGAAGGAGGAAATTAAGGCTCCAAGGGTAAATTAAGTGATTTTTCCCCAGGATCACATAGCTAGTGAATGGATAAGGCTGAACTTGAACTCAGGTCTTTCCGATTTCAAGTCCAACATCTTGCTGCCTTCTGTAAGTCTGTAAGTTTGTGTTGTTTCCCTGGATAGAACAGAATACAATCTCCTGGAGGGCAGGGACATTTAATTCTTGTTTGGTATCCTTAGCACCTACCCCCTGGTAATAAATGCTGGCGAACTGACTGATTGTTTACTAGGAGGTAGCACTTTTTCCCAGTCCTGAAAAAAGTTAGGGATTCTAAGAGATGGAGGTGTAGAAGAGTATTCCAGGCAAGTGTACAGAGATAAGAGATGGAATGATAGTCGTATTCAAGGAACAGCCTGTAAGATAGTTTGGAATTTGAGGACCATGAGAAAGAAAAATGTGTAGTTAACCCAGAACAATGGACTAGAGCCAGAAAGTGCTTTAAATGGCACACAAGGAGTGCATATTTTGATTTTGTATCAGTAGGGAATCACTGACTGGTCTTTAGGAGGGGAGCAACTAGAGCTCTTTTAGGAATAACAGTTTTGGTAGCTGTGTGAGGAATGGACTGGACAAGGCAGAGAGATCCGGTAAGAGACTATTGCAGTTATCTAGGTGAAAGATGAAGAGGGCTGAACCAAGGTGATGACTCTTATCAGTGGGGAAAAGGGGACAAATGAAAGACATTTTAAGGCTGTAGAACCCACTTCTAGAGTTGTCCCCTCCATTTCACGGGTGTGTGGGACACGAAATTAGTGAAAAGCTTCTCAGTGTGGAATGTACCCCCCCCTCCTGAGTGTCTACCCTCCCCCTTCTCCTGTCAATTACTTTTATCTTCCTTTGTTCATTTCTTCCCGCCTGGTGAAGGCCAACCCCCTTGTAGTCTCATTGGGGAGGAGGTTGGGAGGTGAATTTTTCACCAATGAAAGAAGGCAGTTGGCCAGCAGAGGGGACGTCCTAATTAGTTTTTAAACCTTGGGACAGGGCTAGGCTCTCTCTCTCTTCCGGCCCCCGACCTCATGCCTCAACATGGGTAAGACATCCTTTCATTGGGCACCCCTTTCTTCCCGGGAGAAAGGGAATAAATTCCTCTTCTTATCTAAGGCATCTCTGTGTTTACTTTTCTAATTAAATTAAGAATAATGGGTATTTTTTTTATACCACAAACACAGGTATTAGAGGCTCAGTGCCCCTGTCACATGAAAAATCCATGTAAAATTTTTTTGGTCCTTCATACCAGAAAATAAGTCTGAATTTTTTTTTTTCTTTTATGGTGTGTTCAGCACCTTATTGTAAAATTTGTGTTAAGTATGAGATGGTCAAAGGCTCTGTGCTATCTGCTGGCCTCCACGTCACCTGCAGTTTCCACAAAATTCCCAAAATATTCCCATTTAGTTTCTTACGCCATGCCACAATATATCAAAATCATGACGGGAAAAGTCACAATGTGGAAAGGATAGCTGTATTTGGATATCAGAGACATGTGAGAGTGAAGAGTTGAGGCGGCTCTGAGGCACTGAAGACGAGAAGGTAGATGCTGCCCTGGACAGAAATGGGGCCGTCAGAGGAGGGGGGAGTTTAAAGGGACATAGAATGAGTTTTGTTTTCATTCAGTCAACAAACAGAAGGCAGCTACTATGTAACAGGCCCTATAAAAAGTGCTGGGCATACAAAGACAAAAAGAAAGTCCCTGAGCTGGAGAAGCCTACCTCCCACTGGGGAGAAACAACATGTACAGAAAAACAAAATTCCTAAGAGTAATTTCCAGCAGGAGGGCAATGGTAATGGGGGAAGCTTCTGTACAAGACATCATGTAAGCTGAGCTTTTAACGAATGAAGTTGGATGTTTTATGAGGTGGAGGTGACAAAGTTCCAGGTAAGAGGGACTGCCTATAAAAGGTATAGAAACAAAATAATAGTAATAAATAGTAAACATTTATCTATCATTTTAAAGTTAGCAAAGTGTTATATTGTATTTTCTCATTTGATCTTCACAATTTGAAGTGGTGACTTATTCCCATTATACAGATGAGGAAATTAAAGATGAGAGGGGGAAAGTGGTTTGTTCAGAATCATATATCTAATAAGTATCTGAGGTAGGATTGGAACTCAGTTCTTCTTGCTCAAGTCCTATGCTCTATCCAGTGTCTGGTGCCTTAAGAGATAGAATGCTGTGAACAAAAACATAAAATGGCCCAGTTTGTCTAGAATGCCCAGTGTGTTAAGAGAATAAGCTTGAAGAGGTAAGCTAAAGCCAGATTGTGTAGGGGATTCATTCAATTTAGAAAGAATTACTATTGTATTCTGAAGACTTCTGTCTTCAAGAGAGGTACTTGAGTTTCTTTTTCTTTGGAGGCAATTACAATTAAGTGACTTGTCCAGGGTCATACGGCTAGTAAGTGTCTTGAGCCAGATTTGAACTCCGGTCTTACTGACTCCAGAGCCGGTGCTCTATCCACTGCACCACCCAACTACTTCTTACTTGAGCTTCTTAAACATGGTAGTGACATAATCAGACTTGTGTTTAGGATAGCCAATGTGTTACCTGTGTGGAGGATTGACTGGAAAGGAAAAAGTCTGGAGGCTGGAAGAGCATTATAATCATGTAGGTGAGACGTGAAAAGGGTCTAAATCAACTTCACAAATAGAAAACCCTTTTTGTGAAGGTAGAATCAACAAGATCTGGCAACTGACATGTTTTATCATTTTGTTGGACGTGGTTTTTTTTTTAATTAATTAATTTACTTTTAGTTTACAACATTCAGTTCCACAATCCCTCGAGTTTCAAATTTTCTCCCACTCCTCCCCACCCCACCCAAACCCTCATGGCAGCATACAATCAAAGGATCTACAAATACCTTCACATTAAACATCAGTCAGGTTGTAAAGAAGGATTATAACCAATGGATTGAACAATGGGAAAGTGGGAACAAAACAAAACAAGAAAAAAAAGGAGAGCAAGTAGTTTGCTTCAATCTGCATTCAGACTCTGTAGTTCTTTCTTTGGATGTGGACATCTCTTTCCATCATGAGTCTTTTGGAGTTGTCTTATAACATTACATTGCTGAGAGGAGCCCAGTCTGTCAAAGTTAGTCATCACACATACATTATATCTGTAATTGTGTACAAATTTCTCCTGGTTCTGTTCTTCTCACTCAACATCAGTTTATATGTGTCACTCCAGGTTCTTATGAAGTCCATCTGCTTCTCATTTCTTATAGCACGATAGTATTCCATTACATTCATATACCACAACTTGTTCAGCCATTCCCCAATTGATGGATGTCCCCTTGATTTCCAATTCTTTGCCACCATAAAAAGAGCTGCTATAAATATTTCTGTACATATAGGTCCTTTTCAAACATGTATGATCTCTTTGGGATACCATCCTAGAAGTGGTATTGTTGGGTCAAAGAGAATGCGCTTATTTATGGCCCTTTGGGCATAGTTCCAGATTGCTCTCCAGAATGGTTGTATCAGTTCACAAATCCACCAACAATGCATTAGTGTTCCAATTTTTTCACATCTTCTCCAGCATTTATCAGTTTCCTGTTTTGTCATCTTAGCCGATCTGACCAGTGACATAGGGTACCTTAGTCATTTTGATTTACATTTTTCTAATCAATAGTGATTTAGAGCATTTTTTTCATATGCTCATAGATATCTTTAATTTCATCCTCTGAAAACTGTAGTGATTTAGAACATTTTATATGACTATAAATAGCTTTGATTTCTTCATCTGCAGACTACCTGTTCATATCCTTTGACCATTTATCAATTGGGGAATGACTTGTATTCTTATAGATTTGACTCAATTCTCTGTATATTTTAGAAATGAGGCCTTTGTCAGAGACACTGGTTGTAAAAATTCTTTCCCAATTTTCTGCTTCCCTCCTAATCTGGATTATATTGGCTTTACTTGTACAGAAACTTTTCAATTTAATATAATCAAAATTATCCATTTTTGCATTTTATAATGCTCTCTTTTTTTGGTCATAAAATCTTCCCTTCTCTATAAATCTGACATAAATCTTGCTTTCCCAGATTGCTTACAGTATCAGCCTTTATACCTAGATCATGCAACCATTTAGACTTGATTTTGGTATATCATATTAGATACTGGTCTATGCCCAGTTTTTGTCATACTATATTCCAGTTTTCCCAGCAGTTTTTGTCAAATAGTGAGTTCTTATCCCAAAAACCGGTGTCTTTGGATTTATCAAACAGTAGATTACTATAATCATTGACTACTGAGTCTTGTGTACCCAATTTGTTCCATTGATCCACTACTCTATTCCTCAGCCAGTACCAATTAGTTTTAATGACTGCTGTTTTATAATATAGATTAAAATCTGGTATGACTAGGCCACCTTCTCTTGCATTTCTTTTTATTAATTCCCTTGATATTCTGGACCTTTTGTTCTTCCAAATGAATTTTGTTACTATTTTTCCTAGCTCTATAAAGTAATTTTTTTCCCAGATTGACTGGTATGACACTAACATGTAATTTAATTTAGGCAAAATTGTCATTTTTATTATATTAGCTTGATCCAGCCATGAGCAACTGATGTTTTTCCAGTAAGTTAGATGTGACATTATTTGTGTGAAAAGTGTTTTGTAATTGTGTTCGTATAGGTCCTGGGTTTGTTTTGGCAGGTAGATTCCCAAATATTTTATAACGTCTATAGTAACTTTAATTGGAATTTCTCTTTCTATCTCTTGATGTTGGATTTCATTAGAAATATATAGGAAGGCCAAGGATTTGTGTGGGTTTATTTTATATCCTGCAACTTTGCCAAATTTTCCACTTGATTATCCAGGATTCTCTAAGTATATCATCATTTTATCTGCAAAGAATGATAGCTTTCAGGGTGGCTAGGTGTCACAGTGAATAGGGCACCAACTCTGGAGTCAGGAGGACCTGAGTTCAAATTTAGCCTCAGACACTTGACACACTTACTAGCCATGTGTCTTTGGGCAAGTCACTTAACCCCAATTGTCCTTGAAAAAGAAAAAAAAAAGTGATAGCTTAGTCTCTTCTTTGCCTAATTTGATTCCTTCAATTTCTTTTTCTTCTCTTATTGCTAGTGCTAAGAGTTCTACTATCAAATTGAATAAGAGGGATGATAGCGGACATCCTTGTTTCACCCCCAATCTTCTTGGAAATGCTTCTAGCTTATCCCTATTACATCTAATACTTGCTGGTGGTTTTAGATAGATGTTCCTTATTATTTTAAGGAAGACTCCATTTATTCCTATACTTTCTAGTGTTTTTAATAGGAATGGGTGTTGTATTTTGTCAAAAAAAACCTTTTCTGCATCTATTGAGATAATCATATGGTTTCTGCTAGTTTTGTTGTTGATGTGATCAATTACACTGATAGTTTTCCTAATATTGAACCATTCTTGAATTCCTGGAATAAATCCTACCTAATCGAAGTGTATTATTCTTGTGATAAGTTACTCTAGTGTTTTTGCTAATATTTTATTTAAAATTTTTGCATCTATATGCATGAGGGAGATTGATCTATAATTTTCATTCTCCTTTTTATCTCTTCCCAATTTAGGTATCAGTACCATATTTGTGTCATAAAAAGAATTTGGTAGGACTCCTCCAATTTTCCCAAATAGTTAGAAATAGTTCGTAAAGTACTGGAATCAATCGTTTAAATGTTTGATAGAATTCACTTGAAAATCTATCTTGCCCTAGAGATTTTTTTCCTAGGGAGTTCATTGATGGCTTGTTCAATTTCTTTTTCTGAGATGGAGTTATTTAAGTAATTTACTTCCTCTTCAGTTAATCTTGGCAACTTATATTTTTGTAAATATTCATCCATTTCACTACAATTGGGCAAAATAATTCCTTATTATTGTTTTAATTTCCTCTTCATTGGAGATAGATTCACCCTTTTCATTTTTGATACTTATAATTTGGTTTTCTTCTTTTTTTTGTCATACTAATCAAAGGTCTATCAATTTATTGTGGTAGGTTTTTTTTTCATAAAACCAGCTCTTAGTTTTATTTATTAATTCAATAGTTTTCTTAATTTCAATTTTATTAATCTCTCCTTTGGTTTTCATTATTTCTAATATAGTATTTAATAGGTGATTTTTAATTTATTCTTTATCAGTTGCATGCCCAATTTATTAACCTCCATTTTCTATATTTTACTCATGTATGCATTCAGAGATATAAAACTTCCCCTAAGAAATGCTTTTGCTGCATCCCACAAGTTTTGGTATATTGTCTCATTATCATCATTCTCTTGAAGTTACTGATTGTTTCTGTAATTTCTTGTTTGACCCACTCATTCTTTAGGATTAATTTATTTAGTTTCCAATTAGTTTTTTGCCTATGTTTCCATGACCC
Organism: Pseudocheirus occidentalis; assembly: GCA_028646575.1. Taxonomy (NCBI): domain Eukaryota; kingdom Metazoa; phylum Chordata; class Mammalia; order Diprotodontia; family Pseudocheiridae; genus Pseudocheirus; species Pseudocheirus occidentalis. Next base: position 122,170,608 of record CM053593.1, read on the forward strand.
TTTATTGCATATAATTTTTATTGTATCATGATCTGAGAAGGATGCATTTTAATATTTCTGCCTTTCTACACTGAATTATGAGGGTTTTATGCCCTAGTACATGGTCAATTCTTGTGTATGTGCCATATACTGCTGAGAAGGTATAGTCCTTTTTAATCTCCATTCAGTTTTCTCCAGAGGTCTATCATAGCTACCCTCTCTAAAATTCTATTTGCCTCCTTAACTTCTTTCTTGTTTATTTTGAGGTTAGATTTATCAAGTTCAGAGAAGGGGAGACTGAGGTCCCCCATTAGTATAGTTTTGCTATCTATTTCTTCCTCTAATTCCCTTAACTTCTGCTCTAGGAATTTGGATGCTATACTGCTTGGTGCATATATGTTAAGTAATATATTCCTTCATTCTCGATGGTGCCTTTTAGCAGGATATAGTTTCCTTCCTTATCTCTTTTAATTAGACCTATTTTTGCTTTTGCTTTATCTGAGGTAAAGATTGCTACTCCTGCTTTTTTTTTACTTTAGCTGAAGCATAATATATTCTTTTCCAGCCTTTTACCTTTTAACCTGTGTGTATCCCCTTGTTTCAAATGTGTTTCTTGTAGACAGCATATTATAGGATTATGGTTTTTAATCCATTCTGCTATCTGACTGTTTTAAGGGAAGAGTTCATCCCATTCACATTCACTGTTATGATTACTATCTGTTTCTTTCCCTCCATCCTATTCCCTCCTGTTTATATCTTTATTTCTTCCTTCTCCCTTCCCCTCCTTAAGAGTTTTTCCTTTTGACCACCACCGCCCTCAGTATTCCCTCCCTAAGAACCTCCCTCCCTTTACCTACCCTTCCACGTTACTATTTCCCTCTCTTCTAACTCCCCTCGCTTTTATCTCCTTTACCCCTCCTACTCCCTGTAGGGCACAATAGATTTTTATATTTAACAGAGTATGTTCCCTCCTTGAATCCAAACTGATGGTAGTATATTTCATACAGTGCTCTTCTCCCTCCCTTCTTTTCCTCTACTATAGTATGTTTTTATGCCTCTTCATGTGGCATAATTTACCCTTCTCTGCCTCATTTCCTTTTCTCCCATTACAATCCCTTTGTACCCATAATAAGGTTTTTTTAATCATCAAATTAGTTCATTTATACCCACAATCTCTATCTATGTATATCCCTTTCAAATGTCATGATATATAATCTCAATATTGACAGGTATCAGCTTCTCATAGAACAGCAGTTCTCAACCTATGTTATATTGTAACAATTTGTAACAATGAAAATACATCCTGCATATCAGATATTTACATTACGGTTCATAACAGTAGCAAAATTACAGTTATGAAATAGCAACGAAAATAATTTTATGTTTGGGGGTCACCACAACATGAGGAACTGTATTAAAGGGTCGCAGCATTAGGAAGGTTGAGAACCACTGCCACAGAAGGATGCAATAAGTTTGCTCTTACTGAATCACAAATTGTGTGTGTGTGTGTGTTTTTCTTGTTTACCTTCTTATAGCTCCCTTGAGTCTTTTTTGTGGAGATCAAATTTTCCATTGAGCTCTGGCTTTTTCATCAGGAAAGTCTGGAAGTCCCCTATTTCATTGAATGACCATCTCCTTGCCTGAAAGATGATGCTCAGTTTTGCTGGGTAGTTGATCTTTGGTTGCAGTCCAAGTTCTTTTGCCTTATGAAATATCAAATTCCAATCCCTCCAGTCTTTTAATGTAGAAGCTTCTAGGTCCTATGTGATCCTGATTGTGGTTCCACAATATTTGAATTGTTTCTTTTTGACTGCATGCAGTATTTTCTCCTTGACCTTCTAATTCTGGAATTTGGCTGCTATATTTCTTGGAGTTTTCAATTTGGGATCTCTTTCAGGAGGAGTCTGGTGAATCCTTTCAATAACTATTTTACCTTCTGATTCTAGGGTCTCAGGGCAGTTTTCTTTGACAATCTCTTGGAGGATGTTGTCCAGGCTGTTTTTTTTTTTTTTTCATCATGACTTTCCAGTAGACCAATAATTCTTATGTTATCCCTCCTGGATCTGTTCTTGTAATGGTAATGGAATCTGGAGATGCCCCTGTATTGGCTTGGTTTTGGGGTTGAGTGTTAAACCCAGAGCTTGTGAATCCCACTTGTGGGATGAACTTGTTGATGTGGAGACAGAGGACTGAACTGGGAGGAGCCATGAATTGGGAGAGAGGCCCAAGCCCAGAAAAGGCCAGAAGGACTTTGGGAGAGCAGTATCAAGTATCATGAAGGCTGAATTGCTTAAAGACTGCTGAGGACCCATTGGAGCTGCCCAGGACTTTTAAGAACTGCCACCTGGAGCTGCCAAGAACTGAGGAGGCATGTCTGTGACGCCAGTATTTTGTCTGTCTGTTTTGATGTTGTTTTGCCAAATTCACCCGATGGTGAAGGACAGTGCTGCTGTTGTAGAGGTCCTGGAACCTGGCTGTTGGTGCAGAAGCCCTGAAGGAGGATTTTCTTGTGGTGCCTTCACAGAAATCCTGGAAGAGGGCCTTGCTGATGTTTTCAGGGGTTCTGGGACTGTTTTACAGGCAGTGACTTGATGAGAACACTTGCTATGACTTCGTTGAGCCTTGTCTCAAGGCTCTTGAGGGCTTGAAAAGAGTCAAGATGAAAGAAAGGCTTTTCCTTGGGTTTTCAATGCTAAGGCATAAGATATCTTGACCTTGTTACAGCTTAAGGGTAGATGGCCTTTTGTGCTCTCCTGCCCCTTTTGATAAAGTGCTTGGTGTTAATGGATGGTATTGTAATTACTTTGAGTCCAGAGGTGGGAAACCTTTGGCCTTTTTGTGCTCTGTGATTGACCAAATGAATGTACTTTGTTTATGATTGGAAACTGATCTCCATTTGAGAAGAGATTTGGACTGACTAAATGAATGTACTGTCTAGGGGTGGAGTAGTACCTGGATTGAATTGAGAACTTATTTTCTATACTGTATTTTTACTTTCTCTGTTCCGTGAATTTTTGCTGAATAAATGGGGTTTGCTATGCTGGTAATCCAAACCTTTGAAGTTGCCTTTGCTTGGCATTACAGTTCTCCAGGTCAGTTGTTTTTTCCAATGAGATATCTTACACTTTCTTCTAATTTTTCAGTCTTTATGTTTTGTTTGACTGATTCTTGATGCATCATAGAGTCCTTAGATTTTATTTGACTGATTCTAATTTTTAGTGAATTATTTTCCTCAGTTTGTTTTTGAACCTCCTTTTTTAGGGAAGTATTTTCTCCAGTTAGATTTTGAACCTCCTGTCCTAGTTCACAAATTTTACTTTTTAAGGATTTGTTTTCTTCAGTAAGATTTTTTTTTTCCATTCTGGCCAATGTAATTTTAAAAGAATTGGTCAATTTATCTTCTGCCTCTCTAATTTGGCTTTTAAAATCTTTCTTGAGCTCTTCCAAGAATGACTTTTGGAATTGAGGCCAATTCTTGAGACCAATTTCCTTCTGTGGTCTCAGGTGTGGATACAGTCCATTGTGTTGCCTAAAAGTGATTCTTCTCATTCACAATGAAAGGATTCAATCATCTTTGGTTTTCTCTTTGTAAGTTGCTTCTTTCCCATTGTGATTGCCTATTTCCTGGCTTTTAAAGTGGATTTCTGCTTCTGGGGTACAGAGGGCTCTGACCCATGCTTCTCAAGCTGGGAGCTAGGGGTCTGGTTGTTGACTTTGTGTACTGTAGCCTCTGGGTATCTAGCCTGAGGCCAAGGCCAGGACTCTGTGTCTCCCCTGGGTTACCCTGAGGCTCACAGACTAATGTGTGGGGGAGGAGTGGTCTGGCCACTCAGGCAGGCTCAGCAGCTGGTGGCCCAAGGCACTGGTGTCTGCAGATTCCCCTGGTTATGCTAAGGCACACCTGAGCTTCTGTAGTTAGCACTTGCTGGCTCCACCCCCCTGGGCTTCAGAATCTCCCACTGGTCAGTTGAGACAGGCTTGTTGGATACCTCCTGCCCTTCACTTCAGTCTCAGCACAGCTTCAGTAACACCCTTCCTCTAGGACTCCCAAGCCTGCTGCTGCTTCTACTATTTCAGGATTTTACTCTGGGTAGAACATTAATCTCTGGGTTTTCAGGGTGAGGAGGGGGGATTAGAGCAGCTAAGCTTTACTCCACCAACTTGGCTCCTGGAAGTTCAGGTAGGTGATTTTTAAACATCCAGGCTACAGGTTAATAGCCCCAGGAGAAGCTGCTGTCACTGCCACTGGCCCTGCTCTTTCTCTTACCCAGCTCCAAAAAATCCTCTGTCCTATCATGAGATGTCTGTGAATTGCCCTTGTGGTGGGTGAATCTGCTGGCCAAGACTCTTTGCTCTGCTGTCTGCTCTCAGGTCTGCACTGGTGCAGCCCTTGAGTTTGAGTGCTCCACACTTGCCCTGTCCAGTCCTACATGGGCACTTTTCTGGACTAGGAATCTTCCATGCTCCATCTCCCAACAGATTCTGTCACCCTAAAATCCATTCAGATTCACTTTTTAGAGGTTGCTGACGGAATTCATGGAGGAATTAAGGTGAGTTCCTATATTCACTCTGTCATCTTGGCTCCATTGTTTGGACATGCTGAAAATTAGATAGTTATAGAACATTCAAGTGGAAATGTCTAGCAGGTCTAATTATCCACACAAGAAAAACCAAGTGGATGAAGAATTCCTCTATGATATACCATTGGAGCGATAACCTATAGGGGTCAAACATCAGTACATATTACAGACTAAGGTGGATAGACAGACAGATAGATAGATAGATAGAGATGTGTACGTGCATATACATAGATATCTCATATATGTGTATGTATACATGTGTGTATACATCTTCTACAAATGGTTATTAAGTTTGGTCCAGACTTATTGAACATGAGGAGAGCAGCCTGGATCTCCTTTGAAGAACTATATTATACACAAATACATATATGTATACATATATGTTAGTGTTCTTGTTCAAATGGGTTCACTTCTTCATGACATCATTTGGGGTTTTCTTGCCAGAGATCCTGGAGTAGTTTGCTATTTCCTTCTCTAGTTCATTTTATAGATGAGGAAACTGAGGCAAAGAAGGTTACGTGACTTGCCTGGGGTAACACAATTAGCGTCTGAAGTCAAATTTGAACTCAGGTCTTCTTGATTCCAGGCCCAGCCCTCTATCCACTAAGCTTCCTAGTTGCACACACACACACACACACATACACGCACCCATGCACGCACACACCCCTATATCTAGGTAGAATTCTGGGCTCCTTAATCAGGAAACTAGAGGTTATATTACAACTTAACTACTAAGTAGCCACATAACCTTGGAAAAGACATTTCAATCCTCTGCCAATTTTTCAGTTTGCAAGATGTGGTTCATCAGCCTTATTCTCTCTATCTCACACTACCTCTTTGAGAACGAAATGAGAAGACTTTTAGTCATTGTTTAGTAAATGTTTGTTAGGCTGGCTTAAAGTTGACTTAAAGGAATGAAGGGTTGCCCTCTCAAATTTCATGAGTCATTTTTCTTCTCCAGGTCTATTATAAGTGTCTCAATAAAATAAATGCTACTTTGCTCTCAATGTTATCAGTCCATCAACTAATCAATCAAGAGGAGTCCAGTACGTGTTATGCTATATGCTTCAGGTGATTTAAAAAGCATAAAACATGCTCACACATGACCTCACAAAACTTCTAATCTCACTGGCAGATAAGTCTTTCACAAAAGAAATCACATTGAAAAATAACTAAGCCCTAAACTGAATACAGTAAATGTAAGTGTAATCATAGTTCAGAAAAGGGAGTTCATTGCAAGTTAGTGAAGTCTAGTCTCTTGAAGGAGATGGATTTGACCTGAACATTGAAGGATGGGTAGGATTTGGCTAGGGCATCATGCACATTGAGGGCAAACATCATTAACAGCCTTAAGAGGTGGAAATAAAGATACTGTACAGTGGATAATATTGAGAATAGCCTGATGGAAGGGAAGAGTGCACACTGGAGAGAAACTAGAGATATTGTAGATTCCTTTCTTTGTATTTCTCACCTGGAGGAACTACTATGGGCCTTTGCTAATTTTTCCACCATACCTCAGGAAACTCATCCCTGGGCAACTTCTTCATTCTGCACAAAGCAATCACCATCGGTCCTTCTGCCTCATCACTACCCTCTGCTACCTCTGATTGGACAACAAAGTCAAGAACTCTGAATCCCTCATTTAAGGAGACTCAGGACAGACAATTCATTTCCCACCTGGGCTAACCTACTTTGAGATTTCTCTGACTTCTGTGTTGTTTTCCCCCATTAGACTGTAAGTTCCTTGAAAGCAAGGACTGTTCTGCTGTTTAGGGTTTGTTTGGTTTTTTTTTTTTTTTTTATCCACATGGTTTAATGTAATGCCTGGCACATAATAGGTCCTTATAAATGTTTACTGATTGACTGAATCCCTAGTACTTGACACAGGCCTGTTGCATAGTAAACATTTTTATTAGGGTTTGATAACTGGCTCATTTGTAGGTCAGGGTCTACAGTAGGGGGAATCTTGAAAGCCAGAGAGAGGAATCTGGATTAAATGTTGTAGGAAGTAATCATAAGTTTGTGAACAAAGGAATGAAAAAAAAAGCAGTGTTTTAGGACAATTAATTTGGTAATATGTGGGAGATAGATTGGAAAGAGTTAAAGGAAAGTCAGTGAGCTTATTTAGAAACTAGTCAGGCACAAGATGATTGGGTGGTAGCAGCAGGAAGAGAGAAGAAGGGATAAATCTAAGCAACATTTAAAAGGAAGAAACAATAGAACCTGCCGAACAATTGACTATAAGGAATGAAGGAGAATGAAAGGTCAAATGGAATTCCCTCTTAACTAATACTTTCGTACTGCTTTAATATGATAATATGCATAATAGTGACTCTTAAGTATCACATGGTCCAGAAAGGAATTAAGGTTGCTTTTTTGACAAGGATATTGTATCACGGAGTGATAAATTCTGCTTAGGATAATAATAGTAATCATTATCATAATATTAAAATAATCCTTTGAGGTTTGAAAAGATATTTACATATGTCATTTCATTTAATTGACTCCAGAGAATGAAAAAGACTAAGAAATTGGGATTTACAGATAAGCTACACACCTTAACCAGAGGCAGTTTGGCATATTGGATAGAGGGCCAGCCTTGAAGTCCCAGAGGTCTCCTAATGATGACACCATCACCCCTGTAGCCTTCTCCAATCAGTAAATTCCTCCATGGGACCTCTATTTGAAAGAACACATAGCCAGTCATGCTGACTTCAAGTATGGATCATCCCATGACCCTCTGGACTATTTCTACACCTTGTCTTGACAAGCATAGCATCTCCACACCCAATACTACCCCTATCTGCTTTTCAGCTTCCTTTTGTTTGCTGTCTTCCCCCATTGGAAAGTAAGTTCCTTGTGGGCAGGGACTGCTTTTCTTTATGCTCATAAAATGGAGATAACAGATACCTCCCACAGCTGTTATGAGGATCATGAGATAACATTTGAAAAGCACTTAGTACAGTGCCTGGCATATACTAAGTACCTAAGGCATATTTTATGTATCTTTATCTGTCTTTAAATCATAAAGATCTGAGTTCAAGAACCATCTCTAACATATGCTGCCTATGTGACTTGAACAAGTCACTTAACTCTCTAGGACTGAGTTGCAGAATAGGTGCTTTCTGCATTGATGGAGACTTCCCCATATCAATGAAATCACAAGCCAGTCCAAAAAAACTCTGAACAGATTAACACAAGAGATAGGTGATGTACTCTATACTGATAAAACATGGCAACACAGCATAACCTCATTAATGTGGTTCCACTAATTCAGAATTTTTTAAAACTACAATAGGGGTTAGGCTAAAGATCAGTTTTTTTACCACGAAGTAAGGGTTTGCAAAGCAAATGAATAGTATGAATAAAATTGCAAGAATTTGAAATATGTAAACTCTTTAACCTAGTCAGATAAAACGTAGAAATTTACAGAATGTCGAGAGCATGAGATAGAGAAATGAGAATAGCACAGGATAGAATAGAATAATAAATATACTGAGAGTACCTATTTGAAGGCAGAGCAAATTACAGAGATAAAAGCTGCAGGGCATTGTGATCTATTCATTCATTTGCATGTAACTGGTTTTTTGAGTTTTGAAGTTTGTAACAAAATCATTAATCAAGTAACTTTTTGGACACTATGGGAAGTTTATATGACTCTTGGGTTCATATCTGACAAAACAGTGGATTTCCCGAGTTTTACTGAGGCTTAGCATAACAGTGCCTGGCATGTAGAAGGCATTTAATAAATGTTTATTGACTTAATGTCATAAGGTGAAGATAAGTCATTGACAACCCCCAGGAGGGCTTGAGGCATGAAAGTCTAACAAGCCAGCAGAAGGGGTTAAGAATCTTTGAGAAGAAGCTAGAGAATAAGTTGATCATCAGTCATAAGCTGGGGAAAGAAGAGACAGACAATTCCCAGTTGAGATAGCCGTTTTGCTAAGAACTTGCTGATGGGAGATGATTGGCTTTGCTGATTGACTGGAAGCTCATTGGCTGAGAGCTCAATCCTGCTTCTCTGTAAAAAGCTACAGGCCCATGCTCTCTGGTGCCATCTACAGGCTGAAAAAAAGGGGACGGAAACACCTGGGGGGTATCTTGAGAGACACAAGAGGAAATAGACAGGCTTTGTGTCTGTTTTACTGTCACCTCTGAATTAATGACTGGATAAAAAGGACTACTTCACAAAAAAATGGATAAATCTGGCATTTTGCAATCACAAACCTGAATTTGATATAGCATTTCAAGGTTTACAGGGTTCTTTCTTAAAAACATCTGTGGGATTACTATGAAAATGTTTTGCATAACTATACATGTATAACCTACACTGAATTGTTTATCTTTGGGAGTGGGTGAGGAGGGAAGAAGGGAAAGAATCTGGAACTCAAAAGTTTTTAAAACAAATGTTAAAAAAATGAAATTCCCCCCAAAAAAAATCTGTGGAAGGTAGGTAGCAGCAGCATCCCCATTTTATAGATGAGAAGATGAAGAGTCTGAGGTTCAGAGACATTAAATAACATGCCTGGGGTAAAAAGAACTATGATTTTTAAGGCAAGTCTCTTAATTTCAAGTCCCAAGCTTTTACTGCAATACCATGCCCCCCCCCCCCCCACACACACACACACTTGTCCAGGCCTTTCTAACAAAGGATGCTTTCCTTCTTATTCAAGACTTCAGCAATCTGAAGTTCTTGACAGGCCTTTTTCTGCATCACTTGTAGGATTAAACAATCAATCGGCAAACATTTAAGTCCTGACTATGTACCAGACGCTATAAATACACAGAAGTAAAGTTCTTCCCTCAAAGAACTTATTTTGTGGAATGCATACATACATACACATGTATATTCACATAGTGTGTATATACAACAAAACTACAGGGCAATGGGATGGGAGGTACTGCCAGCTGCAAGGAATAGGAAAGGTTTCATAGGGGATGGTCCTGGAGCTAAACTTTGATGAAAAGTAAGGATTTTAAGAGGTGGAGGTAAAGAGGGAATACATTCCAGCCATGAGAAATAGCCTTTGCACAAGCAGAAATAGGAGCCGTGTCATATGTAAAACATAGCAATCAAGTAAGCTTGGCTGAACCAGAGTATGTGAAGGAGAGTGGTAGCTAGAAATAAGGCTAAAACGGTACACTGGAGCCAGGCTGAAAGGCTTTTAAATGCTATACAGAGTATAACTGGTATTTGACTTTAGAAGATGTTATTTGTCCTTGGTTTTTGAAGAGGGCCAACAGCATCATAGGGTTGCACATGAACTGGAGTTGTGAGGCAGAGCTGCACAGAGCCTCATTCTGTCTTCTGGGTCACCAAAACCCAGTGACAAGACACAAGTCAGGACTATTGGCGATGGCCTTGACATCTTCAACGCCTGACCAAGCACTAAGCGCTCCACAGAGCCTATTTCAGTTGCTGTCATGGCTATTGAAATAAAATGTTCTCATCTACCCAATCTACAGGGAGGAAGTCTTCACATGCTTGAAGGAGACAACCCTAACTCACCAACAGGTCTGAGGCCTCTTGGTTCCCCCTCAAAGTGGTTTAGCCCATCTCCTGAGAGGATTTTACCAGGGTGTGGCTGCTCAGCATGTTGGAATTCTTGGAGCCACAGGTGAGAACTGGGTGAAAGGTGGAGACCAAAGGCAGATGAACCACATAGAAAAGGGCTCAGCAAGCCCTTACACCAGAGGTGCTTGTCTTCTCTGAACACCTACCTTATATACCCTAACTTTAGAGATACTGAGCAAGGAAATGACAGTCAGACATCTGCTTAACATACATTTTGGTAGCTGTGTGAATGGATAGACATACAATTTATCAAGCTCCTAAGAGATTAATTATTAGATTATTGTAATAGTACAGAGAAGAGGTAATAAAGACCTGAAAAAAGGGGGTGGCTAGGTACTTCAGAAAGGAACAGATGAGATTGGGGAGGCTATGGGGTTAACATCAAGACATGCCATTTGGACACGTAATATAAGGAAGAGTAAGGAGTTGAGGACAATGCCAAGATTGTAGCCCTGATGATTAGACAGTTGTGCTTTCAAAAAAATAGGTAAGTGCAGAAATGCTAGGTAATGGGGGTGAGGAGGCAGTTGTTTCAGAAATGTTGAATTTGAGATGTCTAAAGGACAGTAGACGGTGATGAGACTAGCTCAGGAGACCAAAGGAGGTCATATAGATGGGAATCATCTGCATAGAAATGATAAAACCAATTAAGTGAGAGAAAAAAGTGTGTAATAGAGCAAGAAAAGAGCGAAGGACAGAGCCTTGGGGGACAACTATGGTTAGGGTACATGGGAGAGATGCTCATCCAACAAAGGAGGCCACTTTGATTCATCGATAATCTTTTGGTTTTACGATCTCAAATGTGAGTTTTGGGTGCCTAGGTGGCACAGTGAATAGAGCACCAAGTCTGGAGTTAAGAAAAACCGAGTTGAGGGGCGGCTAGGTGGTGCAGTGAGTAGAGTACCAGCCCTGAGTCAGGAGGACCTGAGTTCAAATCCGGCCTCAGACACTTGACACACTTACTAGCCATGTGACTTTGGGCAAGTCACTTAACCCCAATTACCCTCCAAAAAAAAAAAAACCAAGTTGAAATCTAGCCTCAGACCCTTACAAGCTGTGTGACTCTGGGCAAGTCACTTCACCCTGTTTGATTCAGTTTCCTCATCCATAAAATGAGCTAGAGAAGGAAATTGCAAACCATTCCAATATCTCTGCCAAGAAGACTGCAAATGGGGTCACAAAGAGTTGGACACGACTGAAATGACTGAACAGCAAAATGGGATTTAGCCTGAAAAAGATATACTGGAAAATAAAATCATTTTGAAATTGCTTCATGATGTACCTCCTAAATGGCCAAAGTAAACTGTTGGGAGGACTTTTAAATTGGTAACTCTATACAGTTTTTCCTTTTCAAAATTTTAGTAACATTATTTCAAAATCCTTGTTTGTCCTTCAAAGTAGCGTACTAAAGTGGAAAGCACGCTAGGTCTGGAGTTAGGAAAACCGAGTTTGGTTCCCAACTATGACACACTAACTTTGAGATCATTTCATCCCCTGATCCTGTTACTTTATTCATAAAATAGGGATAATGGGAGCAGCCAGGTAGCACAGTGAATAGAGCACCTGCCCTAAAGTCAGTCAAGTCACTTGAACCCTAATTGCCTTGCCTTCCTCCCTTCAAAAAAACAAAAAAAACAGTGATAATAACCCCTGACTTATCTACCTCATGTTGTGAGGAAAGTACTTTGTAAACCTGAAAAATCTAAATAAATGTGAATTGTTAACAACAGGAGTTCTTAACCTGTGGATTATGTTCAATTTGTAACAATGAAAATACATCCTGCATATTAGATAGACTCTAACAACAAAAATAGTTATGAAGTATCAACAAAAATAATTTTATGGTTGGGGGGGGGTCACCATAACATGAGGAATTGTATTAAAAGGTCATGACATTAGGAAGGTTGAGAACCACTGTGCTATAATGACAAAACATGTTGAGCATTTCAATTTTGTATTTTAAACACACACATAGGAATTATTTTTCAAAAACTTATATGAAATAATCAATAAAAAAACAACAAAGACCTTCTATTCTGTCAAAGTGAGAAAAGGAATACTCGAGAAAAAACGTAAATCTACAATGCAGAAAAGATTGCATACCATGCTATACTATTTTTTTTTTTAATTTAGCTTGTGGAGTCCATAGCATACTTGAGAACTAGAGCAGATATGGAACAAGTTGTCTTTCACACCTACCAAATAGTATTTATTAAGCACTTTTATGCACAGGATCCTTTCCCCTGGCATCCTTCACAGGAATTTAATCTGCTTTTGTGGATGACTAATTTCTAAAATCACATTTAAACTCAATGTCTTCATATAAAGTATTTTAAGAGCTGTCACCCCAAAATGCTTTGTATTATGCATCTAGCTGAAGATAAATCTGAAACTGTCCTTTTCAAGGAGAATGAGGGGGTGGAGGGAGGGGGAAACATATCTAAATTGACCCACTGGAAAAGTCTTGTTTGATGAAGAACACTCACACCCTCCCACAGCTAACAGAGGATAGTAAAAAAAAATTTAGAGGGACAGCCAATTGGACCCATGATTTCAGTGGTACAGGGAATTGTCAGGTGACAAAAAGTTCCTTTACCAATGCAAGTTGATACCTTCTCTGCAACTATAGTCAGTCAACAAGCATTTATTAAGAACCTATCATATGCCAGGCACTGTGCACTAGGGATAGAAAGAAAGGATAAAGATAGTCCCTGATCTCAGGCACATGGAGGCAGACAACATTCAAATAGCTATGCACAAAAAAAGATATATATGAGATACATCATAGATAATAAAGAGAAGCTATTAACATTAAGGGGGAATAAGGAAAGGCTACCTGTAGGTGGAACTTTAATTGATACTTGAAGGAAGCCAGAGAAGTCAGGGAGATGGAAATGAGCAGGAAGGAATTCCAAGTATAGAGGATCAGTGAAAAATGCCTGGAGGTGGGAGATGAAGATATGAAAACTTGGGAGTCAAATATTGAATGGGGTGGGCTGGGGTTGTGAATGACAAAGATATCTCTGATGTGATAGGCACTTGATTTTGATCATACCCATTTTTCAAAGCCCACTTTATGGTATTCTAGACCTCAAAACATGCCCCAGACTGTTTCAAAGGGGAGGGCTCTGGTTGGGAGAATCCATCTAATGAGTCAAAACCTAGCTATTAATTCTCACAGCATACCTGTCCCCTGCCAACCCACAGCATCTGTACCAGGGTGTGGGACTTTAAGAAGACAGGGCCAACCCCTGCCTCCATCCAGAGAAAGGCCCTCTCCCTACCTCCTAAGGCTGCCTGGGACTTGGATCCCACTTAGCATAGAACACTAAGATTAAATGATTTGCTCAGGCCCTCAGTCAACGTCTCAGAGATAGAACTTGAATCCAGATCCTCTGGGCTCTTAGGTTGGCTTTCTATCCATTAGCCATAACAGAATATACAGTGGCAAAAAAAAAAAAAAAAAAAAAAAAGGTTTTGCTTTAAACACCATTTCAGCAACTGCCAAACTTCTTTGATCTTAGCACGTTTATTAGTTAATAAGCATAGACTCTTAAGAGAAATGATGATCAATGTTCAAGGAGCCATTGTGCCTTGAAGCTCCTAGACATGGGAATCAGGAAGTTCCAAGTTCTGAATATTCTCACACAGGAACAAGCATTTATAACAACAATATGGTAATGATCAACTCTAGCAAATTATGTTATTTCAGAATTTGGTGAATAATAGTACATCATGAATTTCTTTGAATTTGTGGTTGGTCATCATATTCATCCGAGTTCCTATGCCTTAGCTATATTCACAATCGTTATTTCTACACGTACTTTTGGTGCCTTTTCTGTTGGGTCTTTTCCAGCCCTCATTAGGACCCTTCTCTATACTAACCCTAGTGATTCCATCAATTCTCATAGGCTCAATTAGCATCTTCAAGAAGACAATCCCTAGGTCTACGCATCTAGTCTCACTCTTTCAGATGCCTGGGACTGGATGGCCTACAGATATCTCAAACTTGACATATCCAAAACAGAACTTCCCCTACCCCCCTCCTGTCCATTTTCAACTTTTGTTACTATCAAAGGACTTCCATCCTCCCAAATACCCAAGCTCAAAACCTCAGTATCATCGCCAGCTCTTCACTCATCCCATATATCCAATCTCAAATGTTTTCTACCTTCACAAGGTCCCCTTCTCACCACTTAGTCACTGGCTGAGCACAGGCTCTCATTTCCTATCTGAATTTTTTCCAAAGGTTTGTTTTACTGTTTGTTTGCTATACCTACTTCAAGCCTCTCCCCAATATAATCTATCCTCCATTTGGCTGTGAAAGTGATTCACCCAAACAGAATATCTAAGTGTGTCACACCCTGCCCCAAAAGTCAATCAACTCTAGTGGCTCCCTATTACCTTTGGGACTAAAAAAAAAAAGTCCTCCAGACCTCACTTTTTTTTTTTTTCCTTTCCAGTCTTCTCATCCTTTATTCTCTTCCATAAACTCTGTAATTGAGATAAAGTCTATTTGCTATTCATCATATGCGACATTTCATCTACAGGCCTTTGTCTCCTTGGCTGAAATTCTTTTCTTCCTTCTTCCCACTCCTTCTCTGGCTTCATTCAAGACTAAACTCAAATATCATCTTCTGCAAGAGACCTTTCCCAGTCATTCCCACTTTTAGTGTCTTTCTGTAAAGGAGAAAAGGAAATGGCAAACCAACCCTGTATCTCTGCCAAGAAAATCCCAAATGAGGTCATGAAGAGGTGAACACAACTTAAAAATGACTGAACATGAACTCCAGTAGCAAGACCCTTGAGGCCAAGGGTAACGTTTTTGCCTTTCTTAATATCTCCAGCAGTTAACATAATACCAAGTACATAGAAAACACTTAATAAATGTATTCATTGAATGACATAGGACATCATATTTGATTCTGGAGTTAACAGGAAGCCAAAGCAGTTTGGAGAAGGTGGAGGTGGGGAAGAGACAATAGTGAGGCTTCAGGAAAATCACTTTAGTGGCCGAGTGGAGGATAGATTGACATGGAAGAGACGCCAAGGGAGTGAAGCCAATTAGAAGGCTATTACAATAGTCTAGGATGGGTAGTGATGAGCTGTACTAGGATGGTCCTATTAATATCCTGTTGGATCCTGGCTGCTTTGTTGTGCTAGCTATCCCTCCTAGCTGCTACCCACAAATTTGATGAACATACCTTTAATGCCTTTTTCCAAGTCAACACTATATATTAAACAGCACATGGCCAAACACAGACCTCTCCAATCTTTTCTGAATTCATCTAGTTAAATTAATATACACACCTCTCCATAGTCATAAAAGTGATTATACTCCATATACTCTCCATACTCCAAACGTGTTGCAAAAATCAAGGTAAATTGTATGTATAGCTTTGCCCACATCCACTAGTTTAGGAATCCAGTTTTTAAAGTCACTTCTCAGTACTCCCAAGTAACAAGGAAGTCAACAAATAACTCTCCTGGGCTCTTTTCCTATTCTCACATGGTTCCCTTATCAGCTCCCATGGGTCTAAACATCTCTATGCTAATAACTCCCACCATCAGTAAAAATAAAGTGCTTACATTTGTTGACCTGTTAAGTCCTAAGATCTTTTAGCTCTACCATCTTATCTCAAGTAGCCAATTAGTTGCTGAATCTTTCCATTTCTATCTCCTCATGACCTCACTACTCACACAACCACCCCAATTTAAGCCCCCATCACCTCTGCCCTGAATTATCACATCAGTCTGCTACATGGTATTGCTTCCTCACATCTTTTCTTGCATAAAATCATTCTCCGTAACAGATGTTAAATCCATTGTCCTTAACAAGGCTGGCCATGTCATTCTCTTGTTGAAACTTCAGTTTAAAAAAAAGCATCATAATAAAACTCTTGAGTTTTACACTGACTTGCATAGTCCTAGGTTTATCAGGCCCTACCCTATTTGATAAACCTATTTCCTAAAGTTCCCAGAATCACAGTGTCTAGAGTTGGAGATCAAGGATAGCCATCTCACTTTAAAGTCGAGAAGATTCTTGAAACAATAACCAGGGTCCCAAAGAACTCTGGTCTCCATTGTTTCTTCCACTGAACTACATCTCAGACTGAAGACAATCTAAATTATTTTACTTATTCTATACAAAGGGCCAGTGTCACCCAAGAGTAAAAGCAGATGTGGTCAGACATAGCCAATGATGTACCTAGTAGCAGGGAACATACCTTTTTAATATATTTACATATATAGCTAGCTTTTAGGAGGGCAACTGGGGTTAAGTGACTTGCCCAAGGTCACACATCTAGTTTTTTTTTTTTTTGTTATGTGTCTGATACTGGATTTAAACTCGGGTCCTCCTGATTCCAGGGCTGGTGCTCTGTTCACTGTGTCACCTAGCCGGCACTGGCCATACCTTTTTAAATTGCACATCATCCATTACTATGGCCGTACATGACATCTGAGGCATTCTCTTAAATTTCCCACAACTCTTGGCAGTTTTTCCTTCCTAGAGCTAATTAAGATACCTTAAAATGCTAAACTAAGGTTTAAAACCTAACAGAATTAAAGCAAAAGTTACCCATTATCAACAATACCTGATAAAAATCACAACTTTTTTTCTATGCCTCTACTTATCAGTATTCTACTACCTAGCAAAGGGTAATGACAGCAATTGTGGGGTAACTTAAGGTTTGAAAAGTACAATCAAACTCAAATATATTGAACTAGAGCTATCACTGGTCATTTTTCAATCTTGTCGAACTTTTTCACGATCTCACATAGTTTTCTTGGCAAAGATACTGGAATGGTTTGCCATTTCCTTCTCCAGCATATCTTACTTATGAGAAAACTGAGGCAAATAGGGTAAAGTGACTTGCCCAAGGCCACACAGCTAGTGTCCAAGGCTAAAACTCATGGAGGGGTCTTCCTGACTCCTTTGGCACTCTGTCCACTGATACCACCTACCTGCCCCTAAATAGAGGATTACTGTTTAAAATGAGTATTTCTGATTAATGGGCTAACACTTCATCTGTTTTACCTTTGTAAATCTATAGTATATAAATTTACTCCTGTTTTTCTAAGTCAGATAAGCACAAATGTATGCTTGTAGTTCTTCAAATTAACTGTGAGCATCACATCACTTATCCTTGCATAATACTTAAGATACATCAAATGTGTGACTAGACCAAAGCACATTTGCTCTGGATTTAAGGACCTATCTTGGAATCCCTCTTCACTGATGCTTGTTTCTAATAATCAAACCACTTTTCTTGTTGCTTACCACTTTTTCAGACCAAGTCTAGTCTGGACACCTACAAGCAGCTCATAGCCACTGGGCAACAAGGGATTGAGTTTTAGATGCTGACTCAGTTCTATGGCATGGGAGCTGAACAACTACCATGAAGGCAGTATAACTTCTCCAAAGACTTAAGGTTTAAAAAAAAAAAAGGAAACCTAACCTTCAATATCCAAACCCATTTTACAGGATTATTGTGGGTGGAGCCCTCCCCGACACTAGCCTCTTCTTGCCTTAGGAGCAGGTAGCCATGGAATCTTCAAACTCCTGCAGGGATCCCAAAACTTCAGCATTAATGAAGTTCTAAATTTTTTTCTCTCAGATTTTGAGCTCTTTGAAAGTTTGCCTTTTATCCTTGTGTCCTCTATACCTAGAACAGACAAGGACAAGGAACTGCACATGTTACAGATAATGAAACCCAAACTAATAAAGTTTACTTTAGCTTAAGTTCACATACGCAGTCCAGAACCTTCAAATATTCCCATTAGAAGACAATTTTGCAAACAAGAGGCCCACAAATTTTATCCAAGCCCTTTAATATTTCACTTTTTAACACTTTGAAGCACAAGCAACATTAAAAAAAAATTCATCTTTTATAAGATTGAAAGTTCTGTATAGCACTTGCCTATGTAATAAACATTCTTGAAATTTCTATAACATTTTATATTCTGAG
>CM053593.1:122189211-122231391 GCA_028646575.1 Pseudocheirus occidentalis
TACCTCTCATTCCCATCCCCCCTACTCTCCTGTGTGGCAAGATACCCAGTTTAGAGTTTATGTTATTCCTTCCCTAAGCCAAATTCTATGAGAGTAAGGTTGACCCATTCCCTTTTGCCTTCCTGTTCTTCCCCTCCATTGTAACAATTATCCCAATCCTTTTCTATATGAGATGATTAACTCCATTTTGTCTCTCCTTGTCTCCTCTCATTCTAATCTTCACCCACCTCAGAATTTCACCTTTTAAAGTATCATCCTTTCCTATTCAATTGATCCTGTGTCCTCTATGTGTATATATATACATACTCATACATACTCAGATATGTATTCATACACATATATAAACCCTCCTATATAGACATGTGTATGTATACATATATATATACATTTGTATTCCTTTCACCTATCCTCATACTGAGAAAAGTTTTGTAAGTTACAATTATCATTTTTCCATGTTGGCATGTAAATAGTCCAACTTTGATAAGTTACTTATGTTTTATTTTCAATGTTTACCTTCTCATGCTTCTTGTGTTTGACTGTCAAATTTTCTGTTCCATTCTGGTTTTTTCAGCAAGAATGTTTGAAAGTTTCCCACCTCACTGAATGACTATATTTTCCCCTGGAAAGTTTTCTTTTTATTTAATGTTATTTATTTTTTTGTTACATTTTAAGTTCTGGACTGTCTTTCTCCCTCCCTCCCCACCCCTCAGTAGAGAAGACCATCTTTTCACACACACACACACACACACACACACACACACACACACTCAAATGTGTAAAACCATACTATGCATGTGTCTATTTGTCAGTTCTTTCTCTGGTGGTGGATAGCATGTTCCTTCATAGGTCCTTTGCAGTTGATTTAAGTATTTTTAATATTAAGTATGGCTTAGTCATTCACAGTTATTTTTCAGTCAGTATTGTTCTCTTGGTTTTGCTCTTTTCACTTTTCATTATTTCATGCAAGTCTTTCCATTCCACAAAATCGACCTGCTCATCATTTCTTACAGCACAGTAGTATTCTATCACATCAAGTTTATTTTACTTTACTTTGGTCTTTGTATTTCCTGT
This sequence comes from Pseudocheirus occidentalis, assembly GCA_028646575.1. Lineage (NCBI taxonomy): Eukaryota > Metazoa > Chordata > Mammalia > Diprotodontia > Pseudocheiridae > Pseudocheirus > Pseudocheirus occidentalis. Next base: position 122,190,283 of record CM053593.1, read on the forward strand.
AGAAATGCTTGGAAATATGGAATTTAAAAAAGACAACTCTTTTTTTCATGATAGGATTATAGATCTAGAGCTGAAAGATTCCTTAGAGGTCATTTAGGACATCCATGTTAAACATGGGGCCCAAGAGAGTCATGCAGCCCACGGCACTCCAGTGTGCTACTTGAATCAGATGAAAATGTAATTGAAAAACATAATAAAACATAGATAATAATACTTTTTAAAAACTGTCAGCATGTGATCCGCAGGGATCCTTATATAAGGATTGGTGGCCCCTGTTTCTTATCTGAGTTTTTAACACTACTACTTTAGTCCATCTCCTTCATTTTATAGTTCAACTTAGGCTGGGAGAGGTTAAGAGATTTGCCTAGGATCAAATAGCTAGTAAGTTCATACATTATTCTTTTTCAGCTGAGTGGAGAGTCTGGAGTAATATCTAATTTCTTTTCCTTTCCATTTTTAAAAATAAATTTTATTGATATCTTTTGTTTTTATATTAAGTATCCATTTCCCTTCCTGCCTCCCAGATAACCATTCCTCATGACAAAAAAATTAATTTTGAAAAGAAAAAGAACAAAACCAGCAAAACCCTATCAATACATTTAAAAAATGATAAATATATTGAATAGGAAGGGATGATATTTTAAAAGGTGAAATTGAGAGGTGGGAGAGGAATAGAATGAGAGGAGACAGGGAGAGACAGAATGGGGTTAATCATCTCATGTAGAAGAGGCAAGGCATAACTATTACAATGCAGGGGAAGAACAGGAAGGCAAAAGGGAATGAGTCAACCTTATTCTCATTGAATTTGATTTAGGGAACGAATGGCATAGACTCTAAATTGGATATCTTGCCCTACAAGAGAGTAGCGGAGAAGGGGATGAGAGGGGAGATGATGGAGGGGTGGTGGGTTGGGGGGAAGGTTGTTAGAAGCACACACTTCTGTAAAGGGATAGGGACAAAGTAGAGAATAGAACAAGTGGGGGGCAGGATAGGAAGGAGGGAGATATAGTCAGTTTTTCACAATATGTCCATTGTGGAGATGTTCTGCATAACTACACATGTATGGCTTGTATTGAATTGCTTGTCTTTCTAGTGGGGGTGGGTGATGAGGGAGGAAAGGAAAGAATCTAGAATTTAAAGTTCTAAAATCAAATGTTAAAAAAAATACATATATACTAATAATTATTATCTACATGCGACTGGGTAATAAGATATACAGGCACTGGGGTAGGGAGATCCATCTTGCCCTACCGGAACGTCAGAGGGGTGATGGGGGAGGACATAAGAGAGAATAGATTGGGGCAGGGGATATATAGTGGGATAGCTGTTTTGGGGTGGTGGGTAGAGGAAAGATGGGGAGAAAATTTGTAACTCAAAATCTTGTGGAAAAAATGATGTAAACTAAAAATAAACAAAAGTTAATATGAACAAATTTTAAAAAACGATAAATATGTAGTGTTCCATACCTGTGAATCCCTTACTTCTGCAAAGGAATGGGGTGGGGGAAGGGTGTGCCTTCTCAAATCTCTTCTTGTTCTTTGTAATTTTTCAACATTCATTTTCAGTTGGTTTGTGGTTATTATTATTTCCATTTGCATTGTTGGAATCATTGTGTATGTTATTTTTTTGGCTTTGTTTACTTCACTTGGCATCAGTTCATGCAAGTCTTTCTATGACTTGATCATGAGTGTTCTTTCTTGCAGTATATTAATATCTCATATTCACATACAATGATTTGTTTAGCCATTCTCCAGCCAATGGGCACTTAACTTTGTTTTCAGTTTTTTGCTAACATGAAAAAGAAATGTTGCTTTAAATATTTGGTGTTTATGGAGGTTTTGTTTTGATCAATGACCTCCTAGCAGTGGTAATCTCTGGATTAAGGGCAAGGATATTTTAGTCAATTTATTTGCATGATCCTTCAATTTCTAGAAGTTATTCCAGCTTTTTCTGTGTTTTCTCAGGATGGGTAAACAAGACTGTGTGATTTAAATTATAATTCCTTTGTGAGACACATTTTTCATTGTAGTTATTTGTAAAAATCATTTATTGGTAAGATTTTGGAGTCTGACAATGATATGTCTGGCTAAATTTAATCTGGAGTTTCTCTCTGAGAGTATCTGGCTAATTCTATTGATCTAGAATCTTTCTCTTGATCTTTAGATTTCTGGGACATTTTCTCAAGCAATTCCCTGAAAAAGGAATGTTTAGATTGTTTCTTTTTTCACTTTTTTGGGGGAATTGGAGTTGATAATCTAATGCAGGCTTCACAACCTGTGGTCCCTCTGCACAACGAAGGATTTCCTCTATACACAAAGGATGTTTTCCTTTGCATTTTTCCTGGGCATGTGAAATCCTTTGGTGAGCTGCAAGCACCCAAGGCTGTTGTGTTGTTGTTGTGAGCTGTGCAGGCCTAATCTTATGACTTAGTTTTTGTCTTTAAGTTATGTCTTTTTAAAGTCTTTTCAAGCCTTTTTTTCAATCTAGTTGTCTTCCTTCCTACCTTCCTTTCTTTCGTTCTTTTTTTTAGTTGCATGTTCTACCACTCCTGCTGATTTGCCTTCCTGCCTGAGAATTTAATTTTCCATTGATCTCCTTCCCTTATTCAAGTTTTCTACCTCCTTCTTCATGTTTTTGACTTTTGTTATCAATTTGTCTTGCTTTATATTCCACAATGATAAAGAGTTCTCTCATTACTGAAGACAGATTCAGCTTCATTTCTTGTGAATTTTGAATGCACCGATACTGTGATGGTTTGTTTTGACTTAACTATTTTTTTAAACTTTCTTACAGGATAAGGTTCTTGGGGTGGGGTCTGGCTGTGGCACTTAAAGGGAAGTAACAGTGGTGTAAGAAACAAAAAAAAAGCATTAATAAAATATTTATTTCAAAAGATTATTAGTTGTATCAGTTTATGTAAAAGAAAGAAGCAATGTAAGCTGCTTGAATGAAAGTCAACAAACAAGCGTTGTATACTTTGTTCCAAGTACTGTGCTAAGTACTGGGGATACCTAAGAAACCACTGAGCAAAGAAAGGCAAAAACATGATCAATTAACTCAAGTTAATTACATTCTAATATGTGAGACAACATAGAAATGACTAGGCAAATGCAAGGTATATGCAGAGTAGATGGAAGGCACTCAGGGAAGAGGGCATGAGCAACTGGGGAGATCAGGAAGGTGTTTGTGGAGTAGTTAAAACTTGAAACAATTGAGCTACTTAGTCCCAAGAGTATTAATGGATGGCCCTGACAGGAGGAAAATAAATACATGTAAAATTTTAATAGTTTTTAATAACTAGATTTTTAATCAAAATTTAATAGAATAAATTTTAATAAGTTTCTATCATTTGTCAAATATTTATTAAGCACCTACTATGTGCCAGGAATTATGCTCAGTGCTAGGAATATAAATTCTTAGTGCCCTCATTCAATGAGCTTACAATCTAACAGAGGAGGAAAACACACAAAAGGAACCTGAAAGGGAATGGGAGAAGGTACTCAATTTGGGGCAAAGTGGAGCAGTCAGAGAAGTCCCAGGGTAGAGGAGCCAAGGGAGAAATGAGGAGGTATCTGAGCTGAAGTTCCTCCTTACAAAAAGATTTGAAGTTCGTGGCTCCACCATCCAATCAAACGGTTTCCATCTATAGGCATACCTTGTTTTATTGTGCTTCACAGATACTGCTTTTTAAAACAACAACAACAACAAATTGAAGGTTTGTGGCAACTTTGCATCAAGCAAGTCTATCAACGCCGTGTTTCCAGCAGCATGTGCTCATGGATGTCTTTATGTTGTACTTTGGTCATTTTCACGTTATTTCAGGCTTTTTAATTATTATAACTGTTATGGTGATCTGTGATCAGTGATCTTTGATATTGCTATTATAATTGCTTTAGGGTGCCATGAACCACACCCATATAAGCCAGTGAATTTAATCAATAAGTATAATGTGTGTTCTGACTGCTCCACTAATCACTGTTGCCTTATTTCTCTTTCTCAGACCTCCCTACTCCCTGAGACACAATAGTATTGAAATTAGGTCAATTAATAACCTTACAATAGCCTCTAAGTGTTCAAATGAAAGGAAGAGTCAATTGATTTGACAAACTTCATTATTGTCTTATTTTATGAAATTGCCACAGCAACCCAGGCTTTGGTTAACGCTTCCCTGAGCAATCAGCAGCCATCATCATCAAGGAAGGATCCTCCACTAACAAAAAGATTATGACTCACCGAAGGCACTGATGATGATTAGCATTTTTAGCAATAAAAACATATAAATTATATATACATATACATATGTAATATATGTAGTTTTTAAAGACATACTACTTAATAGACTACAGTTGAGTATGAACATAACTTATATGCATTGGGAAACCAGAAAATTTGTGTGATTTGCTTCATTGTGATATTCACTTTATTGTGGTGGTCTGGAACCAAACCTGCCATATCTCCAAGGTTTGTTTGCCCATAATTTCATTTTCAGTGATATCAGTGATAGATGAGCTTTTATGCTCTTGTGAATGACATTTATACTCTTTTAACAATTCAGGCCCCAAAGTAGTAATAGTAACACTAGTTAGCATTTACATAGCCCCTACTATATGCCAAACACTATGCTTGTTGATTCTCACAACAATCTTGCCAAAGTAGGTGCTGTGATTATCCCCATTTTGTAGATGAAGAAACAGAGGCAAAAAGTTATGAAGTCACACAGCTACAGTGCGTCTGAGGGCTTATTTCATCTTGGATCTTTCTGACTCCTAGCCTAGCACTCTATCCACTGTGTGACCTAGCTGCCTCTGCAAATGATATGGTGAAGTAGAAAGATCATTTATAAGGGAATTGAGGAGGAACCTATTCCAAATGGGAGTTGAAAGATCACTAAGGGATATAGTACAGAAGAAGAGAAAAGGGACCAGGAGAGATCACTGGGGGACACCTACTGATAATGGGTGAGACTTATCTCCAGCAAAGGAGACAGAAAAGTAGTGATCAGATAGGTAAGAAAAGAACTAGAAGATAGTAGTATCACAAAAACAGGGAGAAAAGAGTATCCAGGAGAAACTGGTTGATAGTGTTAGAAGCTATGGAAAGATTAGGCAACGTGATCAAGAAAAGACCCTTAGATTTAGCCATTAAGAACTCATTGGTAATTTCAGAGTGAGCAATTTCAATTGAATGATGATATTAGAAGCCAGACTTCAGAGGGTTCAGAAGAGAGTGAGAGGAGAGGAGGGAGAATCAGATTGTAGATAGCCTTCTCAAGGAATTTAGCCACAGAAAGGAAGAGAATTATGGGATAGGAACTAGTAGAGACGGATAGATGAAGTGAGCGGTTCTTGAGGATGGGGGAGACATGAGTCTGCTTGTAGGCAATAGGGCACTAGCTAGTAGACCATGCAAGATTAAAGATAAGGGAGAGTGGGGATTATAGAGGGAACTATCTGCTGGGGAAGACAAATAGAATGAATCACTAATATATGTAGAGGGATTTGCCTTGGCAAGGAGAAGGGCCACCTCTTCCTGGGAGCCTGGTGTGAAAGCAGAAATAGTGGAAGAAGAAATTTCTGAGTTATGGGAGATAAGGAGGGGAGAAAGGGAGCTCTCAGTGAATGACCTCAATTTTTTCAGTGAAGTTTTAAGTAAGGTTCTGTTCTCAGCTGAAAGGATGAGGGGACCAGGAATTTTGGGAGGTCTAAAGAGGAATGAAAAGATTTGGAAGAGTAGGGTTACCTAGTTACAGTGGGGAGCAAGTTGAGATTTTGTAACATAAATGTATGTTGTTGTTCAGTCATTCAGTCATGTTCAACTCTTTGTGACCCCATGGACCATAGCATGCTAGGATCTTCTATTGTCTACTATTTCTTGAAGTCTATCCAAGTTGATGTTCATTGTTTCCATAACACTATCTCTCCATCTCTTCCTTGGCCTCTTTTGCCTTCAATCTTTTCCAATACCAGGGTCTTTTCTATCTTCTTGTTATATGGCTTTCAACTCCATCATTTGTCTTTCTAATAAGTAGTCTGAATTAATTTTTCTTAGTGACTGATTTGACCCTCTTGCTGTCCAAGAGACTCAAAAGTCTTCTTCAGTACCACAGTTTGAAAGTGTCGATTCTGTGGTGCTCATCTTTCCTTATATTCCAACTCTCGCAGTCATACATTACTCCTGAAAAAACCATAGTTTTGACTAGACAGACCTTTATCAGCAAAGTGATGTTTCTGCTTTTTAGTATGCTGTCCAGATTTGCTATAGCTTTCCTTCCACGGAGCATCTTTTAATTTCATGGCTGCAGTCACTGTCTGCAGTGATCTTTGAGCCTAAGAATATAAAATTTGATACTGCTTCCATTTCTTCTCCCTCTGTTTGTCAGGAAATGATGGGTTCAGTTGTCAAGACCTTAGTTGTTATTATTTTTTAAATATTAAGCTTCAATTCAGCTTTTATACTCTTTACACCCTGATCAAGAGGTTTCTTAATTCTTTACTTTCGGCCATCAGAGTGGTATTGTCTGCATATCTGCGACGGTTGGTATTTCTCCCAACAACCTTAATTTACATATATACATGTGTATATATAGATTTATTATAAATTATTTAACTTACATGCAAAGTACATTGTATGAATGTCTGAAGAATAAAAAATCAGAATTAAGGTTGCCAGGGGAAATATCAATAATATAAATATATAGTGGACCCAATCAGTACAGTTGTCTTTCCAGCTTTGTTCAGCAGCACATGAGTATGAGTGAAGGCAGTGGATGGTGGGAGTAATCCAAGGGTAAGATCCCAGAGAGGATGAGTAGGCAAGAGAATTGAGAGAAGAGGACAGTGTAGAGTTGAACTGGTTGCTAGTGTAGGGGATGATGGTTAGGGAAAGAACTGAAGGGTTAAAAGATTGGACGCCTTGGTGTGGATGAAGATTGGGGCTGCAAAGCAAAGGAGAAGTAAAATGATGACATAACAATAAGAGAATTTCAGTAACATGTAGTGGTGCTTTTTTGGTGGATGGAAAGAACAAAAGTGTGACTATCACTGTGTGTACCTGAGGTAGGGTGGAAAAGCAGGTCATGGGAAATGAGGAAATTGAACTGGAAGGTTAAAGTGTTTGAAGAAGTATTAATATCAAAGGCGAAGGCCACTACAATAAGGATAGGAGATGTGGATGACATAAACATTATGAACCAGGCACTGAACTCATTGAGGCAAGAGGGAGAATATCTTTGAGATCAGTATGCAACAGCTGCAGAATTTTGATTGGGTGGTAGATATGGATTAAAGGAACATGAAAAGATGAGAGCTTACTGAGTGATGTTCATCAAGGGTAAGCTTGGAAATAGCAATAGGGAGTAAGGAATATTCCAACACTGTCACCTTGACCACTGAGTCAGAGAAACAAGTGAAAGTTCAGCCAGTACAGGAAAGGGTGACCAGGAAGGCTGATGTTTCCAGGAGGGAATGAGGGCTCACTGAGAGCCGGAAGAGAAAAGGAGTGGGAAAGGCAAAGGTTTAAGATGAAAGCAACCTTGTTACCTGTAAAGCTGGGATTCTACAGAGCACAGTGGAAGACAAAGGAAGCTTTAGAGTCGGAGGCTGGGGAAGGGGATGAACTGAGGGAGATGGGATTAAAGGTATAGGCTTTGGGGATGGTGAACAGGGTTTGAATAATGACAGCTGGGTGTTCAGAATCACTATGTGTATGACTAGGAGGGAGTTTGTTCATCACTTAGGAATGTGTTCAGGCAGTTATCCTTAGGGTTTTGCTCTCAGGGTGACATCCTCTCAGGGTATTAGACAGCTCAGCAGGGGACCAGTGAGGAGAGTTGATAGAATAGTGTTTCTCTCTTTCCCCTGCAGGTAGGCCAAGTCTACCAAGACAAATGGAAGGAACATGATGGAATAGTGTTTCTCTCCATCCAGGAAGGAAGAACAGCATCGGTCAGGAGACAGGCAGAGGGAGCAGGGTGGAATAGTGTCTTTCTCTGTCCCCTGCAGTCAGGAAGATTCCAGGCAAGGAGACCGGTATGCAATGGAATGGCCAGTTGCATGAGATGAATAGGTCTTACAAGTCTGCATAAGCAAATAGAAGACACATAAAATACTCATGTAGACTTTTTAGCTCATTGTATTGCTCTTAAAGGAAAAGCCCCTTTAGAGGTGGTTCAGCAGGTATTTCTCACTCACCTTTAGGCCTGTCCAGATCTTTTGGCCCCTCATTACATTGCTTTAGCCTAAGTCTAGTTCCTCTGGCCCCCTCATTACAGTATTTCAGCTGCAGAGTGATCCTTAGTGGTTCTCTTCCCCTCTGAGAAAGATAGAATTGAGGAAGCTTGACTCTCTGATGGATAGTATTCAATTCCTGAATAGAAGATTTATCACCAGATAATCCTCATGTCTAGAAATTGTCTCTCAGAAGACCTAATCACTGATTTGCACTCCAAAAAAGAAACAGAAAGGCAGAAGGCAGCTGAGACTTCAGTCTCAGACTCTCCTGAGAACATATGTGTTTGTATTATAAATTTGTTATTGCTACTCCTGGTTGGGGAGTAGGGTAGTGAGGTTGTTGGGGGAGTAGAGGAGGAGAGAAGGTAGAAATCTCTTTCTCCATTGTACTCCATTTTGAAAGTTCAAGTAGGTGAGAACCCATGGAAAGGATCCTCTTGGTAAAAAGGGGAAAAGTCTCATATACAGACTACAGGAAGCCCAGTTCCTCGACATAGTTCTGTCTTCCCCAGGGCCTCAGTCATCCAGTCATCAGGAGGCAGCTTCAGTTCCTGGGGAGCAATTATAAGAGTTCTCTGTGTTCTCTCATCAAGGGGCTTGGGAACATATCCAGCTCCATGGGATCACATGTCCCTTTTGACAAAGGTTCACATCCTGTAATCTCATCATGTTGATTGGGGGGAGGAGAGATTAACTCAGATTAACTAGAGATTCTCCCAGCTCCTCATTTTCAAATATATTACTCCCTCTCTCCTACTCAGTAAGCCTTCCTTGTCGCCAAGGAGGAAAACAAAACATAGAGTTAAACAAGACTAATCAACCCATTGATTACATCTGAGGGCCTATGCAACATTTCACACTCATAAAGCTCTGCTTCTCTGATGAAAAGGAAGGAGATGCATTTCCTTATTTCTTCTTTGGAGCCATTAGTCATTATAATTGTACAACATTCAGTTTCATTTTTTTGTGCTTTTTGTTTTCATTGGCATAATTATTACATATATTGTTTCCCTGGTTATATTTACTTCACTCTGCATTATTTCCTGAAAGTCTTCCTACATTTCTCCAGATTACTCACTTTCATTATTTTTTATGAAACAACACATTCATGTCCTGCAGTTTGTTTTACCTTTCCCTATTTGAAGAATATTTACTGTTTCTAATTCTTTGCTACTGTGAAAAGTGTTGCTAAGAATATTTGGGACTTTGACTTACTTTGCATATGCATAGCAGTGGTACCCCTGGGAAAAAAGGAATGGACAGTTTAGTCACTTTGAAAAACAACAATATATTCCCAAATTATTTTCTAGCCTGGTTCTTCCATTTCACAACTCTAAAAGTGTACTTTTGTGTCCATTTTCTCACTACTTCTCCACTACTATTTTTGTCTTTTGCTGTGTTTTCCATGTTTGTTGTTGTTCAGTCATTTCAGTTCCGTCCGACTCTTCATGACCCCATTTGGGGTTTTCTTGGCAAAGATAATGGAGTACTTTGCTGTTGTATTCTCCAGCTTATTTTACAGATGAAGAAACTGAAGTAAACAAGGTTAAGTGACTTGCCCAGGATCACATAGCTATTAAGTGTCTGAAGCCAAATTTGAACTCAGACCTTCCTTATTCCATTCTAAGTCCTTTATCAACTATACTGCCTATCTGCCCTATTTGCTATGTAAGTTTTTGAAAATGGTTCTCTACTGCAGAACATTTTTTTAATGGTCACAATTGAATAAAAAGTAAAAAGAATACTAGATACCACCAAATATTTTGTGCCTATTATTGTATTTATTGTTCTTTCTCTTCCAAAATCAGAGCAGCTAATAAACTGAGCAAATTCTGTTCCTGTAGTCCATCACCTCTCTGCCAAGAAGAAAGTGTATTTCATCCTCAATTCTCTGAAACCAGTATTTGTCATTGCATTTGGTCTGAATTATGTTGTCATTTAGTATTGTTTAATTTATATTAGCACCCTTCCTCTAAATCATCTTTGAATCTATTTTGTATATGCATCTGTGTATGTGTGTGTGTATACACATGTTGCCTCCCTTGTTAAAATGTAAAATGTAAGCTATTTGAGGGCAGGGACTGTTTCATTTTGGTCTTTGTATCCCTAGGACCTGGCACATAACAGGTGATTAAAAAGTCTTATTGATGAATTCATTGTTTGATCTCAGTTCTGCTTTCTTTGTTCTGAATCAACTTGTTTAAAGCTTTTGGTGTTTCTCTGAATTCCTCCTGTTTCATATTTCTTACTGTGCATTCCATTATGTACATATGCCAAAAGTTTGCTCAACCCCAATTGATAAATGGTCAAAAATATGAACAGGCAGTTTTCAGAGGATGAAATTAAAGATATCTATAAGCACATGAAAAAATGTGCACATGCTCTAAATCACTATTTATTTGAGAAATACAAATCAAAACAACTCTGAGGTACCATATCTCACTGGTCAGATTGGCTAAGATGACAAAACCAGAAAAGAATAATTGTCGGTGGAGTTGTGAACTGATCCAACCATTCTGAAGAGCAATCTGAAACTATGCCCAAAGGGCTATAATAAGTGCATACCCTTTGACCCAGCAATACCACTTCTAGGGTTGTATCCCAAAGAGATCACAGAAATGGGGAGTAGACCCATATGTACAAAAATATTTATAGCAGCTCTTTTTGTGGTGGCAAAGAATTGGAAATCAAGGGGATGCCCATCAATTGGGGAATGGCTAAACAAGTTGTGGTATATATGAATGTAATGGAATACTATTGTGCTATAAGAAATGAGGAGCAGAAGGACTTCATAATAACCTGGAGAGATTTATATAAACTGATGTTGAGCGAGAAGAGCAGAACCAGGAGAAATTTATTCACAATTACAGATACAATGTATGTGTGATGACTAATTTTGATAGACTGGACTCCTCTCAGCAATGTAAGGTTATAAGACAACTCGAAAAGACTCATGATGAAAAGAGACAGCTACACCCAGAGAAAGAACTACAGAGTCTGAATGCAGATTGAAGCAAATTACTTGCTCTTTCTCTTTCTTGTTTTGTTTTGTTTCTTCTTACCCATTGTTCATTCCGTTGGTTATAATCCTTTACAACCTGACTAATGTTTAATGAAGATATTTGTAGATACTGTATTTGATTGCATGCCGCTATGGAAGGGGGGGAAGGAGAGAGGAGAGAAAATTTGTAAATCATGGGACTGTGGAACTGAATGCTTGTAATGCCAAGCACAAACAGCTTTTCAGAAGAATGCTGCTGTAAATGGCTTTTCAGGTTCTGATTACACAGTATAGTGAACACTCTATTCCATAACAAATCAAAGCAAAACATTCACAGTAAATCAAAGTACAGCATTCACAATGTTACAACTTATCACAGAAAATCAAAATATAGCATTCACAAAAACTTTTCACATAAAATGGCCACATAGTTTTCACCACAGTGGTCACAACATTTTCAAAAACAGTCCTTTAGTAGCTCAATCATTAAATCATCCTTAAGGAAGTTTGCCTCCTCAAGGCACACAAAGTACAGTAATCAAAGTTCTGCACTCATGGGCCACACTAAGTTAACTCAATCAGTCGCTTATTCAGTCATCAATCACTAAGTACAATCATTCAATCAACTCAGTTATTCAATCATCCTTCATCATTCACTATTCAATCATCAGAAAGTACACAAACCCTCCACCCCTAGGTCACTAGTAAATTACAATTTTATCACTACTCAGTACCCACAGAGAGATCTTTTCATCTTGACTAGAGGCAGGTGGCTCCTACCTGAATCTACTAAACAGTCACCTGGATTCAAAGGCAGACAGCTCCCACTTCTTTGCCCAGCTCTCCATGTAGGTCCTGCTCCACACTGAAGTTCACAGTGTCCAGTCCTTAATAGTCTCTATTTCTGGGAAGTCAAGGCTTGACAAAGCCACAAACAGGTTCATCAAAGTACCAACATCACAGTCATGCTTCCTCAGTCTTCAGCAGCTCCAGCTGGCCATTGGAAATCCCCAGCAACTCCTCAGCAGCTCTGGCTGGCCCTCAGAAATCCTCAACAGCCTCAGCAGCTCCAGCTGGCCCTCAGACTCAGCAGAAGTTTCAGCTGGTTCCCAGAATCAAAATCACTCCATCTAGGTTCTCAAAATCAAAACCATTCTCTCCAGTCTTGGCGGGGCTTTCCTCTTTAGCCTCCTTGGCTCCTCTTTAGCCTCCCAGGCAGCAGCAGCTTCTGGCTCCACGGAGCTTACTCCAAGAAGATCTGTCTCTCCCTCTCTGGGATTTTCCTTATATATACAGTATTGCCCCTCCCTGTTCAGCCCCTTCCTGTTACATCAACAACAGGGGTTAAGGGTCATACCTTCTGTTTCTTTAACAGAGGCTTGATTTATTTATTAAGTGCTAAGTTACCTGTTACTTTTGCCAATACAAAAGGATCTTCAAATTACATTGCCATTACAATGTTGTAAACTAAAAATAAATAAATAAATTTAATAAAAAAAGAAGAGAGAAAAAAAATAAATGTATGCTAAAGTAAAAAAAAAGTTTGCTCAACTATTCCTTAGTTGATGGACATCTACTTCTCCCCAGTGTACCATAAGATACTATGAGTATTTTGCTATTTATTGTATCTTTCTTTCTACCTTTGATTTCTTTTTGTCTTTTAATTTTGCTTATCGCGGTGATGTCAACATAGGTGTAATTAATTCTTCTAGGCTTATTGGTCATTGGATAAAGATCTGATATGTAGCATATCTGCAGTTTAATAAAAACAACAATTATTCTTAGTACTTTCTGCCCATCACTCCATCATCATCACTATGGAAGCAAAACAGAATCATACAGGACTAAAGGCCATTTAAATGTTTTCTTTGATTTATGGGTTGACATAACTAAAGAATTCATTATCTAGTAGACAATGTAATGGTCATGAGCTCTTCTGTTCTTAGCTAGGTTGGTCCTTAGATAACAGACAGTCTGTTACTGCAAATACACTTGAAACCTTCACAGGTGGTAGAACTTGCCAGATCTTACTCTTTGCTAGAAAATCCTTGGAGAACTCAGTCATTTCCATACCAGGATGTCAGGCTTTGGAGAAGGACCTTGTCAAGTGATCTTAGGCTGCATTAATTGATGGTATACAAAATGAGCGTAATGACTGTCTTGCTGTAGTCTGCCTTAGTTAGAGCATCCCTGCAGTGTTGTGCTTATCAGTTGTTGTTAATACATTTTAGGAAGGACAATAACAAATTGGAACAACTTCAGAGAATGGAGATCAGTAAGCAAGGTGAGAAGCCTAGGCACAGTGCTATGTGAGGATTAGTTGCCAGAAATGGAGATGATTAACCTGAATACTAATCTTAGCAGTAGAGAGAGAAAGATGGTGGTCCCAAGTATTTGAACTGATATGACTGTGAAGTCAGGGAGAGGATTCTGGGAAGATGGCAGAGTAGGTCAGAAAATTTTTGCCTCTCCAAATTTCCTCCATGAAAAAGGAAAAAAAGCAACCGCCAACCAAAACACAGAACATCATCTCAGAGCAGCAGAAATAAATATGGGTAAAGCAGTTGTCCTCCTAAGACAATTTGAGAAGATCCCAGGAAAGACCTGAAATTCCAAGGGTGGAAGTTGGGCCTCAGTGAAGGGCAAACACCTCTGAGGCAACTCGGTAGAATCAACAAACAGCAAACCCTGGGGGCGGCTGATGGCCTCAGCCTTAGAAACTTCCATCTCATAGACAAAGTAGGGTCTGAGGGCTGAGTGTGAGAAAACTGAAGGACCTTCCACTATCAGCTGTGCTGACCAAATGTATCCTGGGGCATCGCTGTGGGGAGAAGGAGCTAGCCCATACCTGGTGAGTTCAGTAGCAGAGGAATGGGAACAGCTGCCTATGGGCACTTGCAGGACAGCAGAGTCCCTGATTTCAGTCCAGAGGCAGAGAGGACAGCTATAATTTACAGTCACCAGAAGGATCACACAAAGTGCGATCATTTTCATCATTTTCCTGCCCTAGCTGTGCCTTAGGAGTGGAGAGGAGAGCCCAAGGTTGGACCCTGAGAAAGACCTCAGAAAAATAACTGCAAGAAGGATCTGAGGCTTGGGGCTTCATTCCCCATACCTTGGGACTACAACTTGATTATACTAATAGTTGCTAAAAAACAAGATAAAGCACAAATAAATAAAAATGAATAAGCAAAGTTGAAGGAATCCAATCATAGATATTTACTATGGGGATAGAGAAGATCTGGGTTAATATTCAGAGGAAGATAATGACTTAAAAAAGTCAAATGGTTCCAAAAACAAAAAAAAAAATTCTTGGAAGAACTTTAAAAGGACTTTAAAAATCAAATAAGAGAGATTGAGGAAAAATTAGAAAACAAAATTAGAGAAATCCAATAATATCAAGAAAATTATAAAAAGAAAGTCAATCAGTCAGAAGTAGAAAATCAAAAAGTTAAGGAAGAAAATAATTCCTTGAAAACTAGAATTGGGCAAGGGGAAACTAATGATATTCTAAGATACAAAGAGATTATAAAACAAAATCCAAAGAATGAAAAAAATTAGAAGAGAAAGTGAAACATCTCATCAGAAAAACAACCAATCTAGTAAACAGATTGAGGAGAAATAATAGAATAGTCAGACTGCCTGAAAATTATGATAAAAAGATTCTTGATACAATATTACAAGAAATTATTGAGGAATATTTCCCTGAAGTTCTAGAACAATAAGACAAAGTAGGAATAAAAAAAAAATCCACTGACCACCACCTGAAAGAAATCCCAGGAGGAAAACTTATAGGAATATCATAGCCAAGTTTCAAAGCTCCCAAATTAAGGAGATAATATTGGGAAGTCAATCAGTCAATAAACATTTATTAAGCCCATACTGTATGTCAGGCACTGTGTAAAGTGTTGAAGATACACCAGTCCCTTTCCTTGGGGTGCTCACAATTGAATGGGGGAGACAAGTGATCAAATGTGAACAAACAAGCTACACACAGGATAAATAGGAGATAATTAAATGAGAGAAGATACTAGAATTAAGAGGGATTAGGAAAGGCTTCCTGTAGAAGATGGGGTTTTTGTTAGGACTTGAAGAAAGTCTGGGAAGCAAGAAGGTAGAGATGAGGAGGGAGAGCATTCCAAACAGAGGGAACATCCAGAGAAAATTCACAATGCTAAGAGATGGGGGATTTTGTTTATGGAAGAGCAAGGAGACCAATGTTATAGGATCAAAGAGTTTGTGGTGAAGAGAAAGGTATTAAAAGACTAGAAAGGTTGGGGGGAAGGAGCTGGGTTATTTATTGAGTGGGATGACACAATTGGACCCGTGCTTGAGGATAATCACTTTTTCACATACCTAGCCCCAGAGGACAAAATCGGGATCAAGGAATAGCGGTTGTTAGACAAATTTAGGATTAATATAAGAAAACTGTTTCTAGCAATTAGAGTTATCTGAAGGTGGAATGGGCTGTAGATAATGGGTTCCCCCTAACTAGAGATTTTCCAAAGTAAAAGCTGAATGAGCTCTTGTTGGGAGTGTTGTAGAAAGGACTATTGCTGAGGTATGGATTAGACTCAAAGACCTGAGTTGTGAATTGTGTAGATTATTGATAATATCACAATGAAATAACTTCTGAATAACTCATTTCTTTGGATTAGCTTTTTCTACATTCAGGTTCTATGTGCCAGGTACTGTGCTAAATGCTGGGACTACAAATACAAGCAAAAAGAAAGACAGTCCTTGCCCTCTTGAAGCTTACACCCTAATGGCAAACAGCATATTTAAGGAAGCTGAAAAGGGAAGCATGGTGGCAACAATAGTGAGAAATGTTCAGGATGGTTAGAGGGCTGAGTCTAACTCAACCCCATCCTCTGCTAGTTTGGATCTAGTATTGGAGCAAAGTGAGCATGCTATGTTGGGATGACATCATTTCATAAAGTCTTGGCTAAGGTTTTTAAAGATGAGCATTTTAGATGGGAAAATGCCAAATGAGGGAAAGTAGATGAACAGAACTGTCTTGCTAAGTTTTCAAGATGAGTAATCAGTCCAGCTAAATTTTAGAAAATCAACACAACCTGTGACTTTGCCTCCTCCTTTAAAAGCATAGCACAAAGTAGAGTGCTGGCAAAGTTTTATTTTCTTTGGTCCTTTATCTTCTGAGTATTGTAAATTCATTCCAGAATGATATCCATTTCCCCCTCCTTACTCTTCTTGTATGCAGCCTCATATTTCCATAGCTTAGTACGATTTGTAAAGTCTTTTCCTTGAAGCAGCTCTTTGAGGTAGTCAAAGTATTACCTCATTTTATAGGTGAAGAAACTGAGGCTCAGAGAGCATAAGTGGCTTGTCCACAGTTGCACAGTTTAGCATTTTCAGAGCTGGAGTAAAACCCAAATCTTCTGATTCCAAGTTCTGTGGATTTGCTTCTTTTTTTTCCATTTAATTTTATTTTCGGTTACAGAATCTCTCCCTTCTGGAGCGAAGATGAGAGGCTAACTTACTCCCATACCCATTGAGAAGTCAAGAAAAATTTTAAAAAGATGATAAATACAAAATGATGCAAAATAAATTTCTGCATTAGCCATTATCTGGAAAGAAAAAATAACAAGAAAAATAGGAAAAATACTTCAATATGTACTGAGTCCATCAGTTTTCTGTCTGGAGGTAGATAGCGTTTTTCATCATGAATCCTCTGGAATTACAGCAGGTGATTGTGATGGTTATAATTACTAAGTCTTTCACAGTTTACACAGTTTCACAGTCTTTATTATATTGTCATTACTATGTACATTATTCTCCTGGTTCTGCTTACTTCACTTTGTATCAGTTCATATAAGTCTTCCCAGGTTTTTCTGAAACCTTCTCTGTCATTTTTTTTCTTTTTCTTTTTAATTGATTTGTTTATTTACTTCTCTGTCATTTCTTATAGCACAATAGTATTCCATCGCATTAATATATATGTTCAGTCACCGCGCACAAAAAAAGCTGCTACAAATATTTTACATATGGATCTTTTCTCTTTTTCTTTGATCTCTTTGAGGTATGTAGGTATTAGTGGTACTGTTGGGTCAAAGGTTGTGCATAGTTTAATAGCCTTTTGAGCATAGTTTCAAGTCCCTTTCCAGAATGGTTAAATCAGTTCACAGCTTCACCAACAACGCATTAGTATATCTATTTTCCCACATCCCCTTTTCTTTTAATCAGTCTGATGGTATAAGGTAGTATCTCAGAGTTGTTTTACATTTTTACATTTCTCCATTAGCCATTTAAAACATTTTGTGTGACTATTGATATCTTTGATTTCTTCCTCTAAAAACTGCCTATTCACATCCCTCTATTATTTATTAGTTGGGGAATGATTCTTATTCCTGTAAATTTTGGCTCAATTCCCTATATATTTAAGATATGAAATCTTCATCAGAAAAACTTGCTGCAAAGATTTCTTCCCCTCCCAGGTTTCTGCTTTAAAAAAATTAGCTGCATTGGTTTTGTTTGTGTAAAATATTTTTAATTTTATGTAATAAAAATTAACAATTTTACCTCTCTGTTTCTTGTTTGGTCATTACTCTTCCCTTATCCATAGGTCTGGCAGGTAATTTCTTCCACGCTTCATTAATTTGCTTATGATATCCTTTTTTATATATAAATTATGGTTCCACTTTGAGCTTATCTTGGTATATGTTGTGAATGTTGTTCTATATTCAGTTTCTGCCAAATTGCTTTCTAGTTTTCCCAGTAGCTTCGGCCTATAGTGAGTTCTTGCCCCAATAGCTAGGAACTTTGGGTTTATCAAACACTAAATAATCATGCTCATTTGCTTTTGTATATTGTGTACTTAATCTGTTTCATTGCTCTCCTACATACTTTCTAAGATGTCTGTTTTTCGTGAATAGAAGAATTTGTGATAGCATGAGCCCCACTGTTCATATTGCTGTAGCTGGATCTTTCAAGTAATGTGGGACCAAAGCAACTTGTCACTTCATAACTATTGAACAAGCCAGAATAGCAGCTGCTATAGACCACAGTCTAGTTTAATGATCCCAACTAATGATTCCCGTCATCAATGGACAGGGAATCATTTTCAACAGCCAAAGGGGAAAAATCTTTGCTTACAACTCTGGCTCTTGTAGTAACTCCTGACTGATAAAGGGTATGAACAGGAAATGCCACCTGTTATTCTCAGGCAATCAATTCTCTGTATCAGCTCAGCTCTTCTAGCATTTGATGCATGCCAAGCTCTGCATGTAAGTTAGCCTCTCTTCCTCCCTCCAGTGTTGTAGGTAGCTGTCTGCCTTGTTCTTAGAAGGGAAGGAAGGAGAAAACCCCAAATGGGGTCAAAAGGATAGCTAAACTATTTACTTAAACCAAACTGGCAGCTATTAAAATCTTCAAAATGGCACAAGGCCAGGCAATTCCCTAATTAAAGGTATCCCCTGTCCAATCCTGCTGATGAGAAAACAGGATGTGGTACTTATCTATTATGGTACAGAAGATTTCCAAGGTTAAAACTGGTCAGTCAGTTAACAAAAATTTATTTGTTTTGTTCAGTTGTATCTGACTCTTTGGGACCCCATTTGGGGCTTAACAAAGATACTGGAATGGTTTGCCATTTCCTTCTGTTGGGGTTTAAGGTTTAGGTGTGCATGAGACCCCAAAATACCAACATGCCAGGTCCTGCCTAATGAATTTGACTCAAGTCTTCTCTCTGCCAAAGAAAAGCAAAGTTTATTAAAGGTTCACCATAATGGGTAGGCTCTTAAGGAGCCTAGGTATCTGTGATGCTTGTATTAGACAAGCAGCCCAGAATAATCTGATGGAGAGGGAGTCTGCTAGATAATTCTCTGCTCTCCTGGAGGCAAGATGGAGCTTATAGTAAAGGAGATTTGGGCTGAGCTATAATGAAAGGTTTATGGCCTCAGGCAAATGCCTCATGTAGGAAGATTTAAGGAGAGCTCAAGGGGGTTCCCAGAGCCTGTACATCATCATTCCCCCTCAAACAAATGGGACCCAATTCCTTTGGGGTAAAAGGAAAAGGGAAAAGCTTCTGAAAGTGCTTCCTGCTAGCAAGGGGTAGAGAGCTGTCCCTGCCTCTCTGGGTCCCATTTAAGGGGTCAGAATTCACATTCAAGGGGTCAGACTCTGGAACATGGCTGATGCCAGGTCCAGTGGACTGGAGAACTTGGATTCAGTTGGAAATTGGCATAGCTTGAACCCTGCAGGAGAGAAATCTGGAAAGGAGGTTAAGCAACTGAAGACCAAACAGGCACAAAAAGTATAGAAAAAGGACACTTTCCCTGGTATAAAAGACAATTTTCCTGGTTGGAATTTAAGATGACTATGGCAAGGCCAAAATGCTGTCAGATATCCTCTTCCTTTCCAAATTGCACCATGGACATATGGGAAGCAATAGCAGCTACAGAGTCTAGTAGTTTCCAAAAACAGGCATCAACTCCCAAAGCCTGTTCTCTCCTTTCATCGTCATAGAGAGTGAGAGGCTTTTTTAGATTGGGTAAAGCTAATGCTGGAATAGTGGTCAATTTAGTTTTCAAAGTCTCAAAAGCTTTTACCTGGTCAGGACAGTGCCTCTCTCTGTGGTCCTTCCCCCTGAGGCAACACCCACTCAAGCCTCAGGAGTATCTCTTCTTCTGACCCCTTCCCCTCCTCAGGTGCCAGCTGACCTTTCCCCTTGCCAGCTGGATCCCCCAGTCTTGCAGTCTGATCCAGTTCAATCAGCACCCTCCAGTGACTCCCTCACAGGAAGTGGGACTTCCTATCTCCCTTCCCAAGCCTCTGTCCCCACAGCGCTTTCAAGACTTCTTCCCCTAAGGGGTAAAACAGTCTCCCAGTGAGACAACTAGATTGCATGTTCCATTCTCCATTTCGGATCTCATCCAAGTTTAAGAAAAATTGGGGAGGTTTGCCAAAGATCCCACAAAGTTTACTGATGGTTTTAGAGACATATCCCTACAATTTGAGCTTTCTTGGGGTAATTTGCATATCTTCTTTTCTACCTGTTGTTCCACTGAGAAGAGGAGAATCTGGGAACATGCCCCAAAATTTGGGGTTCATTTGCCTAGCAATGACCCCACAAAATACCTCCTAGGAACAGCTGCTGTTCCCACTAATGATCCAGGATGGGATTATCAAATGTGTGATGACAGGGGGGAAAAGAGACCATATGGTACTTTGCCTAAGAACTGCATTTCAAAAGCAAGTAAATTATCAGAAAATTAGAGAAATTACTCAGAGAGAAAAGGAAAACCATGCCCTTTTCTAAGACTGACTGGTAGAAGCTTTTAAGAAGTATACAAATTTAGATTCTGACTCTATAGAAGGGGTGGCAATCCTTAATATGTATTTCATTAATTAGTCTGCCTCTAATATTATGAGGAAACTGCAGACATTAGCAATGGGACCCCAAACACCTCAGGCCCAATTACTGTAGATGGCCTTTGGGTTCTTTAACAACAGAGACCTGGCTGCAGCAGAGGAGGGAGAACTAAGGGAACCAACCAGACAGAGAACATGCTCAATTCTTGGCTGCTGCCATGGCCAGGAAAAACCCCTCCAGGGCACCCCCTTGGAGGAAGCCCAGTGACTGGGCAGTGGAGAAGCCTGTTTTTGATGCCATGAGGAGAGTCACTGGTCCAAGGAGTGCTCCTCCAGGGTGCCCCGCCAGAGGGCGCCCCAGGAACTGACTGATGTCTCTAGAACCATGCCCATCTGACCAGGAGGGACACTGGAGGAAGGATTGTCCCCGAGGTTGGAAAAGTGGTAGAGCCACCAGGAGGTGGACAGTACCCTGTCCTCCAGTCTTCTCAAGCCTTGGAGTGACAGGGAAGCCTGTCGTTTGGCAGTGCTCCCACTTTCTCCATCTCTCTCACTGAACTCTGGGTAAGCATTGAGGCTGAAGTTAAGGTTACTCACTTTATTATGGCTAAGTTCTCTGTTCTAACCAATTGGTTCTACCCTCCCCTTTGTCGTGCCCAAAAGAAGCGAGTGAGACTCCAAGTGCAAATTTTGGAAGTGGATTTTATTTAGCAGGACTATTATCTTACCATGCCCAAATCAAGCAGGCTTTTCCAACGGCAGACCACTGGTATATAAAGGCACCCCCGACTCGTAGTGTGCAAGCAGGGGCTTACAGCAGGGATTGGCTAGTACACATTTTAAGTTTCCCCATGAAGGAAACCTGGGGGGGGGGGGGAGGGGCTGCAGCCAATTTCTGTGAGGAAATAGGAAGAAGATGGCTGGCCTAGAGCAGAATGGGGGAAGGAGAAGGAATCAGGGGAGCCAGGTAAGGCCAAGTACAATACCTTGACCAGGGGCACTGAAGGGGAAATTAAGGGATGTCTCCAGTCATACCCAATCCCCTGCCTACTGGAGGATCTGTTGTTTGAATGCTCCTTCCTTATGCTCTCCTCTTATCCTGTCCCCTTGTTGGGAAGGGGCCTGATGGTGAAACTGGGGAGCCAATTTTCTCTAGTTAAGCCTCCCAGATCTCACCATGTTCCCCTGGAAGTGTGGGAGATAGTTGAGTCAGTTGTTTGGGATCAGGAAATTCCTGGGTGAACTATTTCTGCCATCCCAGCATTTTTTTGACTCTTAGATCCTAAAGCGTTCCCCCATAGTGGTCTATATCCAATTAAGCCCAAGGCCTGGGAGGAAGTGCAACCATTAATTGCTACTCGAGGCCTTGACTCACTTTGTTTAGAGTGGGGCGCAGAGCAGGTGAAAGCTTTTGAGACTTTGAAAACTAAATTGACCACCACTCTGGCTTTATCCAATCTAGGAAAAATCTTTCACTCTCTATTATGATGAAAGGAGAGAACAGGCTTTGAGAATTGTTGCCTATTTTTGGAAAATATTAGTTTCTCTGGCTTCTGTTGCTTTCCATGTGCTAAATGTCCATGGAACAATTTGGAAAGGAAAGGGATATCTGACAGCATTTTGGCCTCGCCATAGTCATCTTTAATTCCAACCAGGGAAATTGTCCTTTTTCTATGCTTTTTGTGCCTGTTTGGTTTTTGATTGCTTAACCTCCTTGCCAGGTTTGTCTCCCACAGGGTTCAAGGCATCAAACTCCAGATGACTCTACAAGCTATATGCCAATCTCCGACTGAATCCCAGTTCTCCAGCCCACTGGACCTGGCATCAGCCATGTTCCAGAGTCTGACCCTTTGAATGTGAAGTCTGACCCCTTAATGGGACACAGAGAGGCAGGGACAGCTCTCTGGCCCTTGCCAGCAGGAAGCACTCTCAGAAGCTGAGACCTTTGCCCTTTACCCCAAAGGAATTTGGGTCCCATTTGTTTGAGGGGGGAATGATGAAGTACAGCTTCTGGGAACCCCCTTGAGCTCTCCTTGAATCTTCCTACTTGAGGCATTTGCCTGAGGCCATAAACCTTCCATTATCGCTCAGCCCAAATCTCTTTTGCTAGCCTAGCCCTGCAGTGTCCAGCTACTTCTCCACCCTTGATCTTCCCAAAATATTTATCCCCAAATCTGTTACCCTTAAACTAGCCTAGCCCTCTATTGTCTGTCATCTCTAGGTAGCCTTCAGCTATTTTCTACCCTTAATCTCTCATTACTGGAGTCTAATCTCATTTGACTCCTCCTGAAGATCCTCCCCAAACTCCTCTCCTAGACTACTCCTAGATTCCTCCTATAGCCTTTCTGTATATAAGACCCCATCTTGCCCCTATGTGTGTGAGAGCACCATAGAATTTTCTAGCATAGACTTGCTCTGTGTCCAATACAAGCAAACTTTTAATAAACTTTGCTTTTCTTTGGCTGAGAGAAGACTTGAGTTGAATTCATTGAGCAGGACCCAGCATGTTGCTATTTTGGGGTCTTGAGTACCCCTAACCCTGACCCTCTATATTCTATGGGTAACCCCATCAGGGGCATAGTAATGAAGTTCAGAGTGCAAAAGTGGTAAGAAATTACCAAGGTTGGGTGGCTAGGTGGCTCAGTGAATAGAGCACTGGTCCTGGAATCAGGAGGACCTGGGTTCAAATCTGACCTCAGACATTTAACACTTATTAGCCATGTGACCTTAGGCAAGTCACTTAACCCCAATTGCCCTGCATTCCCCCCTCCAAAAAAAAGCAAAAGAAAAAAAAGAAATTACCAAGGTTTATTATGAGCTGAGCCTGATTTGGATTCTAACTGAGAGTTTTGGTTTGATATTAGAGCAAAGTGAGACATTCATAACTAATCAGCAGTTAACAAATAGAGATTTACTTAGCCATAGCATGTAGGATATCCAGCAAGGATATAGCACTTAATGTGAATGGACTTAGCTAACCTTGTCTTTATATGGAAACTATCAGATCAACGGGGCAGGGTGTGGTGACTCCTTTAGGATATCTGCCAATTCTGAAGGGCTCTTGAATTCTTGTGGGAAGATCTTTCTACCCCCAAGGGTAACTAGCAGGCTACCACTAGTAGTATGAGGCTACCAGGAAGCTATCAACTAGTTAAGTGACTTAAGTTTTAGTCTCCTGTAATGCTAAGCAAAGGCAACTTTTGAGGTTCGGATTACCAGCACAGCAAACTTCATTTATTCAGCAAATATTCACAGAACAGAGAAAGTCAAAATACAGTATAACTCATACATTTCACAAGTAAGTTCTCAATTCAGTCCAGGTCAGTCAAAGTCTCTTCTCAAATGGAGATCAGACTACTCCACCCCTAGGCAGTAGAATTCTTTTAGTCAAAGTCTCTTCTCAAATGGAGATAGAGTTCTCAATCATCACAAAAAGGCCCAAGGTTTCCCACCCCTGGACTCAAAGTAATTACAATGCCATCCATTAACACCAAGCACTTTCTCAAAAGGGAGCAGGAGAGCACAAAAGGCCATCCATCCTTAAGCCATAAGGTCAAGATAACATCTCAGCATGGAAAGGCCAAGAAGAGGCCCGAGGCAAGCCCTCAGCAATCTCAGTTCCTGGGGAGACAAGGCTCAACAAAGCCATAGCCAGTGTCCTCATCAAGTCACTCTCTGCCTGTAGAATAGTCTCAGAACCCCTGAAAGTATCAGCAAGGCCCCCTTCCAGGATTTCTGTGAACATACAACAAGAAAGTCCTTCTTCAGGGCTTCTGCACCAACAGCCAGGTTCCAGGACCTCTACAACAGCAGCACTGTCCACCATTAGGTGAATCTGGAAAAACAACATCAAAACAGATAGACAAAATACTGGCCTCACAGCCATGCCTCCTCAGTTCTCAGCAGCTCCAGGTGGAAGTCCTCAAAAGTTCTGGGCAGCTCCAATGGGCTCTCAACAGCAACTCAGGATTTATGATACTGGATACTGCTCTCCCAAAATTACTTCTTCTTCTGGCCTTCTCTGGGCTTGAGCCTCTCTCCTCAACATGGCTCCTCCCAGTTCAGCCCTGTGTCTTCAAGTCAACAAGTTTATCCCACAAGTGGGATTCACAAGCTCTGGGTCTTAACACTCAACCCAAAAGCCAAGTCAATTCAGGGGCATCTCCAAATTCCATTACCATTACATCTCCTGGGCCAATCAAGACTTGGAGATTGTTTCTGGCCTTTTAAGAAAAGGACTAGGGGCACCTAGGTGGCACAGTGAATAGAACCCCAGCAGTGGAGTCAGGAGGACCTGCATTCAAATCTGACCTCAGATACTTGACACTTACTAGCTGTGTGACCTTGGGTGAGTCACTTGCCTTGCCTTCCTCCCTCCGAAAAAAAAGGGCTAGTCTAAAATACATTGCTAGGCATCCTTTTCTCCTTTCCAGGCATCCCCACCAAGTTTGTTCCCCAGTGAAGCATCCTTGATGAACAGCTCTTGCTCAGCTGAGTTGGCTTCTTGTAGAATGAGGTGTCTAATCTGAGGTTCAGTTCACTGCTAGTAGGTCAAGTAGGTCACTGGGCCGCAGTTCTGGCTTCTCTAGAGACTGAGTTGCTACCATCTTTGGTTTCCAAAGAGACCACTCTGATGGATCTCAAGACTCCCTGAGCAGCCCCCTCTTAGAATACTAATTTGCCTAAGATAAAAGAACCAATAAACAAAAGAAAAAGCATCCTTCAGGGACTCTAGCAATGAGTAGGGAGGTAGGGTAGCCCCACCTGATTCTCCACTGGCTTCCAGGAATTAAAAACAAAGGGCAGGAGGGGTCTATAGATCCTTTTATATAAGAATACTTTTCTAGCTCCAAACCTCCTGAGTCATCAGTCCTTGGCTTAGAAACCAATTGCAGAGCTTTTTTGTTACCTCCCAGAATGTACCCCTGAGTCATTTGTGGCCAGAAGTAGACTCCCTAAGCCTCCAGGTGTTGGATTGGAACCAGGCAGGGAATATCTTGCATGTTCTGTCAAAGCCGCTGAGAAGGGACAAATCCAAATTTACTCTCTGTGGCTGTTTAGGGTTCTGGAAACCCCAAAAATGCAAGTTTGTAGGGGGTCTGCCTCAAAAGAATTCAGCCTCTCAAGCCTTCTTTCAGTAAAAGTAGTGAGGCTCATTTGTGGCACCAATAGAGTCTAAGTGAATCTGTGCAATTTAATGGGGGTAAGATTGGTACTTATATACAAGAAAAGACAGTGAGAAGGTCTGGATGGGATTAAAGAGTGGTAAACAGCTTGGGGAGGCCCAGAGGCACAGAGAAAGGCTCTAGATGGGTTTAAGGAGTAGTAAATGCCTGGGGTGACCCAGGTGCAGAAAATTAAAGGCATCAAGTGGTTGGAAAGCCACGGTGAAATGACAGTTAAAAGGGTTATTGACAATCCAGGTAGGCTGGAATGGGCCAGAAGCACCAGGCAAAACAGCAGGGACTGGGTTGCTGAAATGTATGGGAAAATTCAGGGTCCAGTTCCCATCACCTCTTCATAAGGACTAGGCCCTCACGGGCCAGTTCTCACAATTATATAAATATTATAGGAAATGTAGCAGGGGAGGGAGGAAAGGTTTCAGACATATGCTTGAACTGAGTTTTAAAGGAAATGAGGGATTCTAGAAGGTGTGAATGAGGTAGGAGGGGGATCCAGGCATGGCAGACAGTCATTGCCAAGGCATGGAAATGGGAGACAGTTTTGGATGACAGGCAGTAGAACCTCTCTGAACATTTCTATTAGAAAGTGGAATCTTTAGCTTCTCTGAACTCCACTCTGAGTCCACTCTGAGTCCACTCTGAGTCCACTCTGAGTCCACTCTGAGTTCACTACTAAGGATTCTTTCTTTTGTTTTTCAGCCTATTTTAAATTAA
Organism: Pseudocheirus occidentalis; assembly: GCA_028646575.1. NCBI lineage: Eukaryota > Metazoa > Chordata > Mammalia > Diprotodontia > Pseudocheiridae > Pseudocheirus > Pseudocheirus occidentalis. Next base: position 122,216,739 of record CM053593.1, read on the forward strand.
CTAGTATGCTCAGACACTGCTCAAAAAAAGTCTTTTTTCCAATAGGTATTATTGAAAGTTATGCTGACTCAAGCAATAACCCATTGTTCCTAGCCTGTTTCTCAATCAGTGTTGGAGGGAAGCTCTGTTTGAGGAAGATGACGCTGAGTTTGCAGCTTTTGGCATTAGCTGCTCTTTGTCATGTACCCCTTCCTGTGATGTATGTACCCCTACATGCAAATTGTTATGTTTTTGCTACCTTGAGGAGGAACTGAGATGCAAAGGACCAACCTCTTTTGTTAAAAGTGACCTAGCTGAATTATCTTTATCTCGTTATAAACATTTGCAATAAAAACTGGCCCCGTCTTGAAGCCATCACCTATTTCCAGTGATCGGCCTGTCAACATACTGCTACTTGGTGTACTTAAAATACACCCCTTTTAATTCTGCTTTCTTCTGATTTTTGCCTTGTTAATCAGGGTGAAAGCCTAAATGAAGACTTTTCCTTTCAACAATGTACTCTGCTTTGAGAAAATCCAACAAGAAAATTTTAACTTATTTATACTAGGGATGTTATACCCTAATGCAAGTTCTGGGTCACCTGCCCACCACCTGAGTGTGGCTCACCTGTGTCCCACCATTAAGTCCCTTTTTGCTTTTGCCTCTCTGCCCCTACTTCTCTGTCATAGCCTGTAATTGCTTAAGGCAAGTCTGGGCATGTTGCCAAAAGGCATAGTCTCCCTACTTACTCAAATTAGCATTCTGTACTTTTCCTTACACTGTATAAGGATTAGTCTGGGGTGCAAGACTAGAGACCACCCTGTCCTGTTCCATTGACTAAGAAGGGTCCCTACACCCTTTGCCCAGAACATGACCCTGGTCTGTTCTGGGATTTGCCAGTTCCCCTTTCCACTTGATCCTGTACCCAGACCCCACATTCCCTGCCCAGAACATGAACCCTGGGACTTTCCAGTCCCCTGCCTCATGACCATGCACCTTACCCTGTTCTGGGAGGAACCCTTATGTCATGGGGGGGGGGCGAGTTGCACCCTTATGCTTTTGTACCCCTGTGCTGTATTCCCCAAAATAGCTAACCAATCTGCTCTTCTAGCTTCTGTAACATAATAGGTTTTGCCAGCCCCCTTTCTGGTTATAGTTCCTCTTTTTGGTATCAAGTTTGTGAGATCCATTAGGGACTGCCTGATTTGAGTTCATATTCCAGGTAGTCCCATGCTTGATCAATAAATCCACACCTAAACTTACCTTGAACCCAGGTCTCTACTCGCTCTTATTCTCAGCACAACAGGGATAAGGGCAATAATATTCATTATTTAAATATTATTAGCATTTCTTGATGCACTCCCTGCTGCTAGTGCCACCTATTTGGACACTATTTTTTATTTATTTTCTTTTTTGCATTTACTTTTCTGAATTTATGCTGTTTTTCCCCAATGGAAAGTAAGTTCACTGAGGGCCCAGAGATGTCTTTATATCCTCAGCATCTAGCGCAGTGCATAGCTATAGCATGTAATAAAGTGCCTAATAAATTCTTATTAAGTGAATGAATGAATGGCCCTGAAAGAATGTTGCAATTCACTAATAAAAGAAATGCAAATCCAAACAACCATCAGGTTTCACTTCATACCTAGCAAATTGGCAAAGATCATAAAGAAAGGGAATAGTCTTGGAGAAATTGTGGTAAGATAAGCACATTACTGCATTTTTGGTGAAACTAAGATTTAGTAAAACAATTTGGGAAAATAACCTGGAATTACTCAGATGAAGTGATTAAAATGCCCATATCATTTGACCCAGAGATGCCACTGTATTCTAAGATATAGATGCCGATGAAGTCATTGATAAAATGAAAGTCTTCATATATATCAAAATATTTATATCATCACTTTTTTATGGGTACAAAGAATTGGAAATAAAGTAGATACCCATAGTTTGGGAAAGAGCTAAACAAATTGTGGTAAATGTATGTAATAGAATATTATTGTGCTGTAAGAAATAACAAATATGAATACAGAGAAGCATGAAGAGACTTACATGTTCTGATACAGAATGAAGTAAGCAGAGCCAAGAAAACAACACACATAACAACTACAGCAACTTAAATGGAAAGAACAATGACAAAAATATCAAAAGTGAATTTTGCAAAACTATAAAGAATAAGCATAACTTGAAAGAGATGAGAAGATACCTCCGCCCCACCCTTTGCAGAGATGGGAGGTTCATGAATGGTATGGTGCACATATTTTCATGCTTTTAAAAATATGTTAATCAGTTAAGCTGATTTTTAAAAAATTGATTTATTTACTTTTAGTTTACAAGATTCAGTTCCAGAATCCTTTGAGTTTCAAATTTTCTCCCCTCCCTCTTTTTCCTCCCCCTCCCATGGCAGCATGCAATCAAGTATAGGATCTGCAAATACTTTCAGACATTAGTCTGGTTGTATAGAAGGGTTGTAACCAATGGAATGAACAATGGGAAAGAAGAAACAAAACTAAACATGGAAAAGAACAATAGCATGTATTGCTTCAGTCTCCAGTTAAACTCAGTTCTTTCTAGATCTTTGTCTGAATGTAGACATCTCCATCCATCCTGAGACTTGTAGAGTTGTCTTATAACTGTGCGTTGCTGAGAAAAATCTAGTTTATCAAGGTTGGTCGTCACACATATGATGTATCTGTGATTGTGGATGAATTTTTCCTGGTTCTGCTCTTCTTGCTTAGCATCAGTTTGTATAAGCCTCTCTAGGTAAATATGAAGTCCATCTCCTCCCCATTTCTTATAGCACAATAGTATTCCATTACATTCATATACCACAACTTGTTTAGCCATTCCCCAATTGATGGGCATCCCCTTAATTTCCAGTTTTTTGCCACTCTGATTTTTTTCTTTAAAAAATTATTTGTGTTATGGGATGACTCTCTGGTAAGGGAGGGGAAGGATACTAAGAGAGTAACATGCAGTAAAACTAGGAAAGCAGGTAGAACTACACCATTAATTGCTTTAAACATCAAATGGAGATGTCTGTATTTTATCCTGGAGGCAGTTGGGAGCCATTGGATCTTCTTGAGCAAAGGAATGAGATGGTCAGAACTATATTTTAAGAATGGCAATTTGTCCACAGTTTGGAGGATGGATTGGAGAAGAAAGATAATGGAAGTAGAGAAATCAAGTAGGAAGCTATTGTGAAAGTTCAGCTGAAGCAAGAAGACAATCTAATGTTGTGGCTGTGTAATTGGAGAGAAGGGGCTAGATGTGAAAGAAGTTGCAATGGCAGAATCAATAAGACTTGTCAATTGATTGGATATGGTGGATGAGGGAAAGGGAAGAGTAGAAGTTGACTCTGAGGTTGAAAAGCTATGTTATTGGTAGGATGGTGATCCCCTCAGTAGAAATAAGGAAGAGGGTGAGATTTTGGGGAAAAGTATAATGAGTCTTGAGTATGAGATGATTATAGGACATCCAGTTGGAAATGTCTAATAGGCATTTGGTGATGCAGGGTAAGAGCTCAAGTGTAAGACTTAGGGTTGGATCTATAGATATGAGAGTTTGGTTGTCATAGAGATGGCATTTGAATCCATGGAACTGATGAGGTTATCAAGGGAGATAGTACAAAGAGAAAAGGCAACCCAAGACAGATTCCAGGGTTACACGCCATATATAGGTGTTTAAGTATGGATGAGGATACAGCAAAAGTGACTGTGAAGGAGGGTCCTGGCAGGGTAGAAAGGTGAACCAGGAGAGCAAGAGAGCGAGAGACAGAGACAGAGAGACAGAGACAGAGAGAGAGAGAGAGAGAGACAGAGACAGAGACAGAGAGAGACAGAGAGAGAGAGGGGAGAGACAGAGAGAGAGAGCAGATTCGTCAACACCCAGGGAGGTGAGAACATCCAGGAAGAACATGTCCTCAGCAACACGAGATGCTATTTATTGATAGGTTGGGAAAGTTGAGATCTTAGAAGAAGACAATGAATTTGGCATTTAGGGGATCACTGGGAATCCTGGAGAGAACAGTTTCCATTGAATGGATGTCTGAAGCCAGACTACAAGGGGTTGATAAATGAGTGATCATTGTGAAGAAACTGGTACACAACATATATGTATTCATGCTACATGTATGTAGATTTTGAAATTTAATTGACTCAGCTACAGCAAAGCAGACATTACCAATTTTAATTTAGATTTCAGCATAAAACAATCTAGGGTTCAGGTATCAGTTTTGTCAGTCAAGGGGTAGGTTCTGGAAATGATCTGACAAGCTGAGTCTATGGGACCACGAAAGGTGGGGCAACCTAGGCGATTCATCTCAGTGAGTCTATTGTTTCTCTTTACCTAAAGCAAATTATCAATGTGTACTGTTTCCCCAGCCAAGTAGTTTCTTAGGCCATCTGAGAGTGTCTCCCACAGTTCAACTATTCTTCTGGCTAGAATCAGAGCCTTCTCTTTTCTGTGATGACATCCCAAAGAAATACATCTGCTGGGGTGGAAATTGTTATCGCTGCAGATCTCTATTCCATTAAGGAGGCTGACTTATTACATGTTAGTTTATTGGGAAGTTGGGGATCAGAGCCAAGGAAACCAAGACAGCTGTAGAGTGGCTGTAATTGGCCATGAAGGAAGACAGCTGATTTCCCTTTAGGGGTATACTGACTTGGCCCATCTCTCTTAGTGGCTTTGGGGAAAAAAAAAAAAAATTCTGGCCCTCCTGAACTGAACTTTACAAAATAGCCAGGAGGAACTGTTCACTCTCTGGTGGGAAGGAGAGAGAAGAAATAATGGAGAGACAGTTCCCCCTTTCTTTGGAATTGTCTTATCCACTCCCTTGGGCTTTTTGCTAGTGATTCCACTTGCCAATTCACAGAAAGGAGTCAGATAACAGGACATTTTGATTCTGAAAATAGGGTGACTTTCTACCTTTTCTTATAAGACATTTACATCTTTCTTTACTGTGGTCTTAGAAGTTTAGTTCATGTTGGAGTATATGATTGTAACCCCTTTCCCAAAGTCCATTGGTATGGGACTCTCTTCTTATTGGTGGATATGAAGGTTTATAGTGTGTGTGTGTGTGTGTGTGTGTTGGGGGGCAAAATTGTCAAGAGATGAGAGCTTCAGCTCTTGCCCAGTCTCCCTTTGGGGACTCTTCAAACAGAAGTATCTTTCAGGACTCTCCAAAAGAAAGTCTTCTTTGAATTTAGTTTTGAATGAGCTTCTAACTTCAAGAAAGAAGATGGCAGAGACAAAGCTTGCTTCTTTGGAGGACAGTGGGTGGAGAAGAGTCTAGTGTTATCTATTCTGTTCCCCTTTAAGTCACATAAGGACAGCCTCCTAGCCATAGGTAAACCCTTCTAGGTAGACATGAGGCTCATACTCTCTTTATTGCTACAATAAAGTGAGCCCCAGTCCTCCCTCACTGCTTACACGTTAAAGGATATTTTTCTGCAGTAGAATCTGGGCATTTAAATTCAGGAGGCAAATGAAGTGGTTCTGTATCCTTTAGGGCAAGTGATTTTTGGTGTCATCTGGGACCACTAGTCACTGAAGCTACTCCAGACCTTTAACTGATTTAAAATGCAAGTCACACCACACAGTGTGTTTTTATATGCATGTGTTGAAAAGGAGTTATTTTGACAGCAGCCTTGACTTTAAACTGAAAGCACAGAAATCAACCTTTTAAAATGAAACTAGGATAGTTTTTAAGGCAGAAAAAGGCTCTAGAAGATTTTTTTTTCTGCTAGTATATGGGAGCAGATGGGAGCCATGAGCCATGGGTCCTTTGACACATTGAACTTATCCTGCTACTGGGCTCTTTGAATGTAGATCCCTGTTTAGATTATTTCAGCATGTGCACGTGTGTGTGCTTGCGTGTGCACACATATATAACAAGGATTGTTCATAAACATTTGAATTTAAACATTTTAAAATAAATACATAAACATACACATTAAAATAAAGAACAAAAAAGGATTATAAATGAAACTATGAACTTCTGTCACCCATATTTTTAAAGTGAATATTAAACTTTACATAATAAATCTGTGCATTTTTATTGGCTGTCCCTCTTTCTTTGAATTATCACCCTCCTCATCGCTCCCTCCTGGCTTCCCTGGCTTCAAGTCTCAGCTAAAATTCCACTTTCTGTAAATGTTCTTTCCCCATTTCCCCCTTACTGTTGATGTCCTCTCCCTAAGATTGTCCCTCAATTTATCCTTATAACTGTAGTGTTTGCATGTTATTCTCTTCATCAGACTGTGAGCCCCTTGAGATTATGGACTATTTTTGCTTTTCTTTGTATCTCTGGCATTTAAATAAATGCTCATTGACTTGCCTTGCTTGTCTGTGCCCTCTTTGGAATTTCTGCTCTCTCCTGTATATTTTTAAATGGTTCATTGCTGTTCTTTTCCTCCTCCTCCTCCTCCTCCTCCTCCTCCTCCTCCTCCTCCTCCTCCTTCTTTTTCTCCTCCTCCTTCTTTTTCTCCTCCTCCTCCTCCTCTTTCTCCTCCTCCTCCTCCTTCTCTTCCTTCTCTTCCTTTGCTTCCTCCTCCTTCCCTTCCTTTGCTTCCTCCTCCTTCCATCCCTGTTCCCAAATAGAAACTTTCCCTTACAACCAATAACTATAATAAATCAAAACAAATCACCACATTGTCTATGGCTGTAAATGTGTCTCTTTCTGAGCCTTTAGTTTTGCCTGAGCATTTTGATGCCTTTCTCCCAACTTTTATGAAGCCCTCTTTTTAAAAACTGGTGAACCCTTTCACCAATATCCAAGGTAAAGCCGAGGGCTAGGCTAGAATGATTTCCTTCTACCTCATACTAATATGTAGTCACATTAGCACAATAATAAACACCAATAAAGATTTCCATAGTTATACCTTCCATGCTGCACCATCAGTTTCTTTGTATTTCTCAGGCATCAGAACTGCCCCCAACCGTAAGCCAAACATCTTGCATTTACTTGCTTTTGGTCCTAGGTTCCCAAAGAGATAGAGCAGCTGGGTCAAGCAAATACTCTTGGGGGGAAAAACAACTCAAAGTGTCTTCCTTACTGAGGGTGATACTTTATCACCTGTGTGAACTCTGGGAAAAAATTGCTTAACCCCTTCAGCTCTGAATCCTATGAAGGATGAGACCATTTGTTTGAAGAAGTTATAACACATCGTTTGTCCTATTCTTTGTCAACTTTGGAAGTAGCCTGTCAGTGTGTGTTTGAGTGCCCTCTAGTTGCGTGCTAAGGAAAGGCACTTTATAAATGTGAACAAATACGAATGCTTTATTTTCTCTTTTGCCATCATTGCTGTCTTCTCATCAGCAAGAATACCATTGTTTTTTTCCATTATTTGCCAGGTATATGTAGCCTTATTGACTTCTTCATTTCACATCCTGTTAGAATTACTGCCCACAGTTTTCACCACAAATCTATCCTGTTCATCGGCTGTTTCGTAATTTCATATGTGTCTATGTACATGCATATACCTATATACATGGACATATATACATACACATCTCTCTATAACCATGTGTGTATATATTTTTGTGTATATGTGTGTTTCTTTATATCTATCTTTATCTGCTAAGCTAGTTTATGTTACCAGAAGGTATAGGTTGTATCTTCTACCTTTTTCCTTACTCATAACACCCAGCACAATATATGTTATGTGTCCAGTAAATTATGACTGAATTACATTTGTGGCAAGAGAAAATAATAGACTTGGTAGAAATAGAATGAATTTTTAAAAGCAGCTAGTCCAAGTCCCTTATTTAGACATTCTGAGCTAGATATTCAGGAAGCTCAGAATTTGTCTGATCCAACTTACTCATTGTATAGACTCGAGATCACCAAAGTTAAGGTCACAGGATTAGTGGCAGAGGTGGGGATAGAACCTATTTCTCCTAAAACACAAGCCCAATGTTCATTCTGCTACAATATCCTCCAGGTGTGAAAAGATTATCTTGATAAAAGTTGCCCCTTTTCCAATAGTAGCTATCCTTCACTGTGATATATACATAGACTCCAACACACACCATCTCCTTTCCTGGATCACTCAACTTCTCATTAGGTTATTTGAAAACAACTTACAGGTTTTTCATGACAATCAGCCAACTTTCAAACATGAACTAAATTGAATCACATTTCAGAAATGCATGTTGCTTCCTGAGTCATGACTTCTTTAGGAACAAAGAACAGCTTACATCACTTTTTTTCTTTGTCTTTTTGGAGGGTGGGAAGGCAGGGTAATTAGGGTACTTGACCAAGATCACACTAGTAAGCTAGTAAGTCTTAAGTGTTTGAGGCCTTATTTGAACTCAGGTCCTCCTGATACGAGGGCAGCTGCTGTATTCACTGTTGCCTTCCTTACATCATTTTTGACCAGATGGAGCCTCCTGCTTCCTCCACAGCAAGGGTTCTAAAGGGGCTCTAACCTCTATCAGCTCTAAAATTCTTAAAATCTTTGAGATGCCTTATAATCCCCCAGTAAAATATTTTGTTTTAGTGCTTTTGGTTAAATACCACCATCACCTCTGTCCAGGATTAACAAAATTTCAAAATTTCAGAACCACAGAATATACAGAAATCACTTTCTCCTTAATCACAGTATGGAAATTCTTCACTTTTCGTGGCTGTGTGACAAATGATACTTGTATTATCTGATTTCTGTCTGGATTTAATGATTATATTTAGTCCAGTTCTTTTAGACCAAGGTTCTTAACCTGGAGCCTATGAACATGTTTCTCAAAAAACTTTTTTTTTGATGGATACATTTCAATATAGTTGGTTTCCTTTGTAACCCTATGCATTTTAGTGGTTCCATTTAAAAACATTCTCCTGAGAAGGGTTCCGCCAGTTAGGACCAAGCTTCCAGAGGGTGGGTATCTGTTGGGGCTCTTGTTGGTAATGGGTTGAACTGGTCCTCAGCTAACAGGAGGCCTGTGATCACCTGGGGGCAGAATGCGAAGGTTGCACCTGTTTGCAATAAGCAGGATTATCTCTCCGCCTTTGGGGTGATGCACGATTGGCTCTCTGTGGCGAGGGCAAGGCCAGGGGAGGGGCCCTGGAGAAAGGACCTAAATACAGGCTACCTGGAGGCAGAAGGAAGTCCAGCCACTGCAAGCTTAGAGAAAGTAGCTAGAAGCAAGTGTTGTGTTCTGAAGAAGAGAGAGTTCCAGCCATGCCAAGCTTAGAGAAGAAGAGAAAGTCCAGCCACGCCAGGTTTAGAGAAAGTAGCTAGAAGCAAGTCCTGTGTCTTGAGTTTTCTGTGCAGCTGTTTCTCCCGGAGTAAGCAGAAGCCAGGAGCCAGGGATGCCGGAAGCCTGTTGAGGAAGGGTATAGGTGAAAACTTATACAGCCTGATCCCCAAAAACCATAGCAGGTATCATGCTTCATCATTGGTCTTCTGGAATTTTGGCTGGTCAGTTCATTGATCAGAAATGTTAAGTTTCTCCAAAGTTGTTTGTTTTTACAACGTTGTTATTATTGTATAAATTGTTCTCCTGGTTTTGCTCACATCTGCTCACATTAGGTTGTATGTATCATTCCAGGATTCTTTGAAGATGTCCCTTTTTCTTTGTACATCAAAATCATATTTCATTATATTCTTATGCCATCATTTGTCCAGCCATTCCTCATTTTATGGGCACATTCTACATTTCCAGTTCTTGGACATATTCATTTTAGGCAGCCAGGCTTTGACTTGGCTTTTGCTATACTAGCATGACCATAGTCTATTTTCTCTCATGGAATAACATATGGAAGACTTGGGGAGGAGTTTGTCTTGAGAAAGAATATTAAAGACTCGTTGGCAGGGGTATGTGTGAAGGCCTGACCTGTCTCCTCATTGGCCTTCTTTTTCCCTAAGTGACTCCATCTTGGGGTTACTTTCTGAATTCTAACAGAAAATGAGGATGTGGTGACATCATAGGACCATATTACTTTAGAGGTCTTTTCATTCAAGAGATGAGGGACCCAGAGGTGATATGACTTGCCCATGTTCACATGACTAGTTAATGAGAGAGCTGCGAAGAGAGTCCAGATCTTTTGATTCTCAATTCACTGACATGTCACTATGTTATCTTGCTTTGTTCAAATATATCATGAGGTCATGGCATGATTGTTTAGATAGGAGTTATTGGGTAAGGGTGTTGTGACCATCAATACCTAATCCCTCTTTGAACCATGCCCCAATCATCAAGAAAGACTTCCTTAACTATCAGTATCTATTCCTTCCATCTTCTCCCAATTCCGTTATTCAGTCAGTCCTTCTAGCTCTATTCCATACCAACCCAGAAGGGAAATGAACAGTTTTGATGATTGGAATGAGCAGCAAGAAATATACATCCAGAGTAGACAACATAAAATGTATTCTCAGGTCAGTTTTGTCATTCTTGATGTGAAAATCATATGTTCTATTAGATTATAAAATAATAAAATCCATTAGATTGTTTCATTTTTTCCCCTTTAAAAATTTGTTTACTATTAGTTTACAACGTTCAGTTCCACAAGTTTTTGAGTTCCAAATTTTCTCCCCTTCCCTCCCCCTCATGGCGGAATGCAATCCGATATAGGTTCTACATATACCTTCACATTAAATGTTAGTCAAGTTGTAAAGAAGATTTATAACCAATGTAATGGATAACAAGGAAGAAGAAACAAAAAAAATGAAAAAGACTCCATAATTCTTCCTCTGGATGTGGATATCCCTTTCTATCATGAGTCTTTTGGAGTTGTCTTATAACCTTGCATTGCTGAGATGAGCCCAGTCAGTCATCAGAGATACCATGTATCTCTGTACAATGGTACAATGTTCTCATTCTACTCTCCTCAGTCAACATCAGTTTATCTAAGTCCCTCCAGGTTATTATGAAGTCTGTCTGCTCCTCATTTCTTACAGCACAATAGTATTCCGTTACATTCATATACCACAACTTGTTCAACCATTCCCCAATTGATGGGCATCCCCTTGATTCCCAATTCTTTGCCACCACGAAAAGAGCTGCTGTCCATATTTTTGTACATATGGGTCTACTTCCCATTTCTATGATCTCTTTGGGATACAGTTCTAGAAGTGGTATTGTTGAGTCAAAGGGTATGCACATTTTTATAGCCCTTTGGTCATAGTTTCAAATTGCTCTCCAGAATGGTTGGATCACTTCACAACTCCACCAACAATGCATTAGTGTTCCAGTTTTCTCACATCTTCTCCAGCACTTATCCTTTTCCTGTTTTGTAATGTTAGCCAATCTGACTGGTGAGATGCGGTACCTAAGAGTTGTTTTGATTTGCATTTCTATAATCAATAGTGATTTAGATCATTTTTATATACATATTATATATTATAATATAATGATTATATATATATATATGTATATATATAATTTCTTCCTCTGAAAACTGCCTGTTCATATCCTTTGACCATTTTTCAATTGGGGAATGACTTGTATTCTTAGGAATTTGACTCAATTCTCTGTATGTTTTAGAAATGAGGCCTTTATCAGAGATAATAGTTGTAAAAATTCTTTGCCAATTTTCTGCTTCCCTCTTAATCTTGGTTACATTGGAATTGTTTGTACAGACACTTTTCAATTTAATGTAATCAAAATTATCTATTTTGCATTTTGTAATGCTCTCTGTCACTTGTTTAGTCATAAATTCTTCCCCTCTCCATAAATCTGACAGGTAAACTATTCCTTGCTCTCCCAGATTGCTTACAGTATCTGCCTTTATTTCTAAATTGTGATCCTATTTAGACTTTATTTTGGTATACAGTGTTAAAATTCATTAGATTTTTTTATTTTTGGAGAGGGCAGGGCAGGGCAGGGCAATTGGGGTTAAGTGACTTGCCCAAAGTCACATGGCTAGTAAGTGTTAAGTGTCAGAGGCCAAATTTGAACTCAAGTCCTTCTGACTCCAGGGCCAGTGCTTTATTTACTACACCACCTAGCTGCCCCTAAAATCCATTAGATTTTAAGCTCCTTAGGACAGGGACTCTCTTTTGCCTCTTTTTTTTTTTATCCTCAGCACCTAGCATAGTGTTTGGTACATAGAAGACACTTAACGAATATTTATTGTGTTGAATCGAATTCAAGAATTAAGACAAAATTAGTTGAATGGAAGGGGAAACAGGTCACTTCAGTAGCCTCAAAATGGCAGAAGTAATATGTATGTTGAATTTTTTACCCTTTAAATTTCATTGCTTAGAGATAAATTTCTGATTGTCCTTCCCTAGTTACAGCTCTCTGTCTGTCTCCAACCTTCTGGACACATCAAGGAGCTAGTACGTTACAAATGGTTGAAATGACCATAGATGATAGACAGCAAGCTCCTGTTCTGTTTTTGTCTTTATATTTCTAGTTCTTTGGACATAGTAAGTGTTTATTAAACGCTTGTCCATTGATTGACTATCTTCCTAATTGATTTGTGGCAGAATTTATGGAACATGAACTATGATAGAAAAGCAGAATGACATAATGCAGAGTTATTAGATTTAGAGTTAGAGGTTGTCTTATTGTTGTTGAATCATTTTCACTTGTGCCCTAATCTTCATGACCCTATTTGAGGTTTTCTTAGTAGAGATACTGGAGTGGTTTGCCATTTCCTTCTCCAAATCATTTTACAAATGAGGAAATCGAGGCAAACATGGTTAAATGACTTACCCAGGTTCACACAGCTAGTGAGTGTTTGAGGCCAGATTTGAACTCAGGAAAATGAGTCATCCTCATTCCATGCCCTTCATTCTTTCCAATGTGCCACCTAGCTCCCCTTGGAGGATCTGGGTTCAGATTTTGACCCTGCCACTTATTGCCTTGGGTAATCTTAGCCTATCACTTAACCGCTTTATGTCCCAGTATCCTCAACTGAAATCTCTAAGGTCTCTTCGAGTGCTAAGTCTGTGAAAAACAACTTCAGCTAGGTTTAGATTTAGTATTTCATGAAATCATACACGGTGACCAGTCTTGAGGGGGACCAGGGACCTTTCTATGTGTATTTTTAGTGGGTGGTTTAAGTGGTTTGAGTAGTAAGTCACTTAGAGGGATGTGGTAGCCCCCAGGTATGCGATGGCAAGAATAACAGAGGATTAGAATAGAATAGTTTTATTTTCTAAAGTTTGCCAGTGTGTGGCACTGGTTCTTTAAAGATCGGGCCCAGCTCAGTTTTGTGATTTAGCAGCTTCCAAACCACCAGCTAGAAATTCAGCAGCAATTCTTCTGGTGCTTTATTCAATGAGACTCATCCCCACTGAATTTAGATGGCATTTCTAGTACATGTATGCCTTCAGCAAGTGGGTGCTTAATAAATGCTTTATTTATTAGGTAGGTGCTTAATAAATGTTTGTTTACTATTTCAATAATTAATTAAAAGAAGAAGTTATGAAAGGGGATGCTTTTTCTGGTAGCAGCTTATATGCTAGGTGAGCTCCCTTCCTGGCCTGGTCCTATTCTGCTTCTTCCCCTGGATGGGGTCCTTCCCAGCTGTGGCATACTCAGGGTCCAAAGTCTCTTCCCAAGGCCTCCAGCTTTCCTGCTTCCAATCTTGCTCAACTGAATTTACCGTAACAATTTGATTTGGGGGTATCTTTTGTACTGATGGTCCTACATGTCAGAATTGCTAGTTTCTCCCTCCTCTTTAAAAGCATGGATCTCTAGGACCACTTTCACCAGAGACCTCTGGTCTCCCCAGATTACTATTTCTTAATAGTTGTTGATCACACAATGTCTCCTTTGTAGCACTCCAAGGAATATGACTGTGCTTGCGTTTGCCACAGAACTGGGAGCTTCTTTGGACCACATCTGAATGGTATGATTATTGGGATTGGTTGGACTCTTGCAAGCTGCCCCCGTATCATTGGCTTGCCAGGCAACCGTGAGGATAGTGGCCATCACAGAGTTGCAGTTGACCCTTAAGCTACATTCCTACCCACATATATGCTCTTATTGTTTGGCCCTCAGTTCTCTGCACAGCTGCATCTAAAGGAATGTCAATGTCCTAGATTGAATTACTTCTGATTAGTTTTTCTTTTTTGTGTATGCTTAAACATGTGGGGTGTTGCTACAAAGAAACCAAAACCTTATACTGTATAAGGGGGTTCTGAATACACTCAATTTAATTCAATATCACCCTGTTGTGGTGGTATACAATAATTCTGACCATTTGGGAACATAAACTCAAGAATTCCAGATAAAAAACCTAGTAGCATTGAATATGCCACACATGTCACTCTCAGAACTCTTTAGCCTTGGAATAAGCTGACACTAAACAGCTTCAGAACTGAACTTCTGTAATGAGAATCAGAAGATCTTTCTTGCCCCTAGACCCTTTGATAGGCTTAAGTGGCTCCGAGAATGTTCCCTGATTTGAAAGTATACTCTGCCCCCTAATAGGCTGAATGTGGTCACTTGGAGCCTGTGGTGGGAGGCTTGTTTTTTGGGAATAGCCATACCTTGTTACTTTGTAATTGGACAGTGGGTCAAGAGGGCTGTGAAATTCTCTGACCTAGAAGAAGGGTATATATACGCCTTGATGTGAGGCTTTGCTTTGGGACTCACTTTGAGAAGAGTTGTATGATTTGGCCAGATGAGACTCTGGGAAGCCGTTGAGCCCCCTGGCTTTGAAAAACCCAGATGTTGATGCTTCCCTCTCTGGTAACTTGAATAGGTAATAGATGTGATG
>CM053593.1:122231891-122250094 GCA_028646575.1 Pseudocheirus occidentalis
AAAACTCCTAGAAATGTTATAGCCAGGTTCCAGAGTTTCCAGATCAAGGAGAAAATATTACAAGCTGCCAAGAAGAAACAATTTGAATACTGTGGAAACACAATCAGGATAACACAGGATCTAGCAGCTTCTATGTTAAGGGATCAAAGGGCCTGGAATAAGATACTCCAGAGATCAAGGGAACTACAATTAAAACCAAGAATCACCTACCCAGCAAAACTGAGTATAATGTTTCAGGGGAAAATATGGTCATTCAATGAGGTGGAGGATTTTCAAACATTCTTGCTGAAAAAACCAGAACTGAATAGAAAATTTGACACTCAAATACAAGAAACATGAGATGGTAAACATGGAAAAGAAGTCATAAGTAACAAAGTTGAACTATTTACATGCCAACATGGAAAAACAATAATTCTAACTTATGAAATTTTCCTCGGTATGAGGATAGGTAAAGGGAATATAAATGTATTTATATATGTATACATGCACATGTCTATATAGAAGGGTATATATGCATATAAATACATATGTGAGTGTGTGTATATATGTGTACACTGACAGAGGGCACAGGATCAACTGAATAGGAAGGGATGACATTTTAAAACGTGAAACTGAGAGGTGGGAGAAGATTAGAATGAGAGGAGACAGAGAGAGACAGAATGGAGTCAATCATTTCATATAGAAGAGGCAAAGGATAACTGATACAATGGAGGGGAAGAATGGGAAGGCAAAAAGGAATGGGTCAATCTTACTCTCATTGAATTTGGCTTAGGGAAGAAATGACAAACATGGGATTGCTCTTTTGGGATGCTGTGTAGGGGAAAGATGGGGAGAATATGTGTAACTCAAAATCTCATGGAAACAAATGATGTAAACTAAAAATAAACAAAAGTTAATTGGAAAAAAATTTAAAATAAAATTTAAAAAATATATAGGTGACAACTTTGGAAGACCAAGAATGAAGTTATTACTTATCACTAGGAGCCTTACTGTGATTTTTAGTTTCATATTAATTTTCAATTTTCACTTTAGGGCCAGGCTCAGGTCTTGTTTGAATTAGATGTATAACTGTAAATCCTCCATATTTCTCTCACTGTTTGGATAAAAGGAGTTTTCTATATGCTGTTTTAATAAATTTTCACAGGATTAGAAAAAAAAAAGTAAGTTCTTCCATTTGTCTTCAGAGTCCTTCACAACCTGGTTCCAACCCATCTTTCCACACTTATTATACATAACTGCCCTTCCTATATTTCATCCAAACTGATCTTTTTGTTCTTCCTCTCACATGACACTACATCTTGCTTTTCTGTATTTGTTAATTAAGCTGTCTTCCATGCCTATAAGGGACTGACTGCCACTTCTTAAAATTCTTTATTTAAAAATTCAGCTGAAGCACCATTTTCTACATGAAGCCTTTCCTCATCCTCCCAAGTGCTAGTGCCCTTCTCCACAACAGAAAACTTACTTTGTATTTAATGTGTATATATTTTGCTTATTTATGTGTATGTGTCCCTCAAAAGAATTAAAGTTTCTTGAGGACAGAATTTTGTTTTTATCTTTCTATCTTCACATTCTCAGCTCTTAGTACAGTGCCTCAAACAAAGGTGTTGCTTAGTAAATGCTTACTGATTAACAGATTACTGAAGTTAGATCTAATAATATTTTCTGTAAGCTTTACCAGGCTCACCAAAAAAATGCATTATTAGAAAAATTACCTTTTCACTACTCGTATCTTGCAGATGCAGAATGGAGGCATTTTTCAAAAGGGAAATGAATCTCCAAATGGAGTCAGTGTTTTTCCAACCAACCTTCCCATGTAAATTCACAAGTTCAGATAACATTGTTAAGTATAAGTGACAGCGTTCTAGATCTGAAACCTAAGACAAATAAAAGATATGTGTAATTGGTATTAAAATACCTCTAAGAAAAAATTACAAGTAAAAATCAAGATTCAATGATACTTCACAAATAGATTACATATTAAAACAAAAGCTAAGAAGCATAATCAACGATGAAGCATCTCATTTTTACAGACGTTCACACAAATAAATGGGTCATTAGGGAACATGAGAGAGTCAATAATTATCTGACAAAAGAGGTGGGCAGTAGGCATCACCCAAGTTCTTACATTTATAGATTTGTTTTTAGTAGATTTAGCCAAGAGGCAAAAATGTTACATAATATTTCTATTTAACAATACAACCGTCAGGTTATTCCATTAAATACTTACAGTACTCAATTCATTGGCAGTTAGCCTTCTAACAATAAACTCAGAAATACTTTCCATAGTGGACATGACAGAATTCTGAAGAAGAGTTAGTACTCCATCTGTACCAAAAGAAAAAGTACATTATTTCACAAACATCAGAAATGTAACTAAAAAATATTACTCAAGATAAAAAGCATTTAGTAAGTACTTACTACGGGCCTGGCATGTAACAAGCACTGGGGATACCAAAAAAAAAGCCAAAAAAAAAAAAGAGTCCCTGCTCTCAAGGAGTTTACAGTCTTACTGGATAGAGACAATATGCAAACAACTACACGCAAACAAGATATATTGGAAATAGCATTACAGAGGGGGCACTAAGTAAAAAGGAGGAGTGGGAAAGGCTTCTTGCACAAGGCAAAACTTTAGCTGTGGGGGCAGCTAGGTGGTACAGTGAATAGCGCACTGCTCCTGGAGTAAGGAGGACTTGAGTTTAAATCCAGCCTCTGACACTTAACACTTACTAGCCGTGTGACCTTGGGCAAGTCACTTAACCCCAACTGACCTGACCTCTCCCCTCCAAAAAGCAACAACAACAACAAAAAAACTACCTTTAGTTGTGATCACAACATTTCCAGAAACTGATGTTCAATACATCATTATGCATTACGATAGATGTTCATACTGAACCCCCAGTGTAAAGAAGCCACAAGCTAGTAGCAGACAGAGCAGCGGTTCTCAACCTGTGGGTTATGTTCAATTTGTAACAATGAAAATACATCCTGCATATCAGACAGATTCATAACAGTAGCAAAATTACAGTTATGAAGTAGCAACAAAAATAATTTTATGGTTGGGGGTCACCACAACATAAGAACTGTATAAAAGGGTCACGGCATTAGGAAGGCTGAGAACCACTGAGAGGGAAGCAATTTCTTTAATAAAAGATTGTTAATTTAGCATCCCTACTCATCACCCAAATCATGAAATGTAATAGGGCATTAATTTCTTCTTCATTTTTCTTGTCTGGATGACATTAATTTATTTAAATATTATATATATACTAATTATCATATGTATAAATATTCTTAAGTTATTACTTAGGCACTTCTAAACACACAGGACTAGCCTAATTTCTTATGAGAGAGAGTTAGTGTTTAGGGTCATAAGGCCAGGTAGCAGGATGCAAGACAGAACACAAGTGTTGTTCTTATTTCCACCATTATTACCACAGTCCCTACACAAGCTCTCTATTACTATAACATTCTACAAGAGAAAGCTACTTATTGACTATATACTATGTAACTTTTCATGTGGTTACTTTCCTAAATTTTTCATTTAATAAAAATGAGTTAGTTATTTAGCTAGTTAACTTTGCTTAATAGTCAGAAAAAATGGCAAGATTTGGAATACAAACATACAAATGTGACACAACCCTCCTAATCTCTTTGTAAAAGCCCTAGTGACTGAGTACATAATATAATTTTCTTTCATTTATATAAAAATACTACAGCTTAGTTGAAAAGTTAGGATCACTAACATGCCAAATAACAATCATAACCCAAAGACATGAAACTCTGGGCCAAATCAACTGAAATTAAAGACCAATGATGTAAATCTCAGGAAGCTTGGTGGTACAGTGGGTATAGTGCCAGTCCTAGAATCAGAAAGACCTGGGTTCAAATCTGGACTAAGACTCTTACTAGCTATGTGACCTGGGCAAGCCACTCAATCCTGTCTGCCTCATCTAAAAAATGAGCTGGAGAAGGAAATAGCAAACCACTCCAGTATTTGCCAAGAAAACTCCAAATGGGATCACAAAAGAGGTGGACACAACTGAAATAAACAAATGTAAAACGCTATACTTGGTTTCAAAAAGTCAACTTCACAAACACTGGATGGGAGTGTGCCACAGCTAGGTAACCACTTCTGTGAAAAAGATCTTAATGTTCCAGAAGGCTGTGAATGCAACGTGAATCAACAATATTCTGTAGCAGTCAAAAAAAACTAGAATTATTATAGATTGTATTTAAAGGTAACATCCAGAACAAGTGAGGTGAGTCTTCCTGAATTCTGTCCTAATCAAATGACATCTGGAGAACTATGTCTAGTTCTAGGAATTACTTTTTATAAATAACAGCAAGAAGTCAGTAGGCATTTAGAAAAACCAGAATAATGAGGTAAATGGTGATCAACAGAACAAGAGGGACTTAAAGGAATGTGATCGTCATCTTCCAGTAACTGAAGGGTTTTCATATGAATGTGAGATTAGCTTTCCAAAACATGGCCCTAGAAGGGAGAACTATGAGTAATAAAGATGGAATCTGAAGACAGGCAGATTTGAGCTTGACTGAAGTAAAGAATAAATAATAAAAGAAATAAATAATAAAGCACAAGTCTGAAAAAGTAACCAGAGCCAGATTTTGAATGATGAGCAAAGGATTTTTAATTTGATCCCAGAGGCAGCGGGGTGCCACTAAGGCTCCTCGAACAGGAGAATGCCAAGGTCAGACTGTTGCTTTAGGAAGACTGACTCTGGCAGAGGCAAGGGACTATTCACAGCATTTATCATCCCCTGAAATATGCTGTGCAATCTCAATGACAGTAAGGTACACAAATAGGAGTACTGGTGTGAACTCAAATGACTCAGGTTCTAATCCTTGCTCTGCCTTTACACTGTGCAGCTGTGAACAAATCACTTAACTCCCTCTGGTTCTCAATAACTTTACCTATAAAATGACAGAGTAGAACTAGAATATATCAAAGAGCCATTCTTTCTCTAGGAATCATGTTCTATAAATCACTCTATGAACTCTAAGTCCCGCACTTTCCTACCTCTGCTCCTTTGCTTATGCGTTCCCTTCACACTATCCTTTGAGCTTTATCTGAGTCCCAGTCCATCCTTCAAGGTCCATTTCAAATGTCATCTTCATGTAATCTTTCCCAGTACTTCCAGAGGTAAACTCTGTCTCATCTGAGCCCCCATATCCCTCTAATCTTCTTTACTATATTCCACAATCTATTTTGTGTTATACAAAGTCATTTAACCCTTGTTTGCCTCAGTTTCTCATCTGTAAAAAGGAATAAATATCTCTCTCTAATTAAACAGACCAGTATGAATTAGAAATAAGTAATTAACTATGACACCACAATCACCTCTCTTTTCTATGACCCTAATTCTTCTACCTCCAATTTCATTAGTGTCTCCAGACAGGTTAAGTGACTAAGTAGGTCACAGGTGAATTAGTACACCTAAATATTGGAAGTACTTTGAGATGGTCATGACTAAGTATATTGTTGACTTGAAACAGGCCTTTAGGTTTAAAGTTTCCACTCTGCCATTTATAAGCTGTATAATACTAGACAAATCACTTTTAACCTGTCATTTTCTTCATCTGTCATAAAGATCAGTAACATCAGAGGTGTGTGAGAATTAAATAAGATAAAATATGTCAAAACAGAAACAGAAACGATTATCATTCCATTACCTTTACAGATCTGTGATCCAATCATTGCATTCAACCAATCTAACTCCCTCCTATAATGAAGACTGAACCCATCTGTGCTTTCTCATCCTGTGTAACACTTGTCTTTATAATGTTTCTCATAAATCCGCTACAGGGGTCCACCTAACACACTGGGAGCTATCCGCCAGATCTCCAGACATCACATGGATACCATTAGAGCATATGGGTTATCCATCTGTTATCCCTTCCTCTGAATACATGGTCAGACCACGACCTTTTCCAATCATGTGCTTCTATGATGCCATCTTTGTACCACTTCTTCTGCACAGCATTTTGTGGGCAACATGCTACAACCCACCCATACCCACCAGGCATCTGTCTGCTGCCCTTTCAATGATTTGTCATTTTGATCTTTTGGAGACTAAAGCATTTCATCCTTTTTAACCCTACAGAATCACCAGAATAGTACTAATATTAAAAAGTTGGGGTTTTGTTTCAGGGAGAAACTTGGCATTATGATAAGCACTGTGCAATTTACCAAATACAATGCAATTTACTGTTCCTATTCAGCTCTGAGTCACTTCCCTGTCCATCTGCAGCATTTTTCCAAGATCTAGTACATGAGTGACTGAAGAACGCACTGTATGTGCAGTGTGTCCATGTACCTGCTTGGTATAGTCTGGATAAAAGGCTACACTACATCTTCATCTATTTGACCTTTCCTTTGGGGATCCCTAGGCCAAACTCTCTAAGTGAAAGGATTCTCTTTACCATTCTGTAATCAACACAATGTCATTCACAAACAAAAATACTTTGAGAACTAACCAGCTACGGGGAATCCTGCTTCTATTTGGACTCCATGCTGACATCATCCAGAAAACACCTTTGGTAAGCATACATATTCATTTCAAACAGTTATCTCTTCCATTCCATCTTTCCAAGATTATTTTAAGATATACGTGAGAGAAACCTTGCTGGAAAAGAGCCATAAAGGTGGTGTTTTGTTTTGTTTAACCTAATTTTTTAAATACTTAGTAAACAATGAGCAGAGGAGGATCTTACACGTTATCTGAACCCTTGAGTCAACTAAGTGACTGCAATGATGTGGTGTGCTGTAGAACAGTCTGCCTGTTCCTATTGCACACTTTCATCATATGTATTCAATAATTAACTATTTTGTTATTAAATGATAATTTCCCTCACAATACAGTCTGGGAAAGTGACTCTCATGACCACCTCTTCATTACTCCATGAAAAACATTTTCCCAATGACACTTATAACTCATAAGAATTTTCTCATTATTAAGGCAGTTAGTAGAAGTATATATAGACATGGCACAGGTGTGAGTTGAATATGAAGGGATGATATCTAAAAAAAAAATTAATGGGTGGGAGAGGAATGCACTGGGAGAAAGGTAAAGAGAGGCAAGAAAAAGTTTTGGAGGGGAAGGTGGTGAGGTGAGGAAGTTCTCTCATCAGAATTGGCTCAAAGAAGGAATAACATACACACTCAATTGGGTACAGAAATCTATCTTACCCTACAAGAAAGTAAGAGGGGAAGAGGAAAAAAAAGGCCGAGGTAGGGGATGGAATGATAGAAGGAAAAGTAAATTGGGGGAAGGGGTAGTCAGAAGCAAAACACTTTTGAAGAGAGACAGGGTGAAAGGAGAGAATAGAATAAATGGGGTGGAGGGAAGAATAGAATGGAAGGAAATACAAGTTAGCAATAGCCAACTGTGAAAAAACTTTTGACATAAGTTTCTCTGAGAAAGGCCAGATTTCTCAAATGTATAGAGAACTGAGTCAAATTTATAAAAATAAGAGCTATTCCCCAACTGATAAATGATCAAAAGATATTCATTTTCAGATGAAGTAATCAAAGTAATCTACAGACATTAAAAAATGCTCTAATTCACTACTGACTGAAGAAATGCAAATTAAAACAATTCTAAGGTACTACCTCATACCTATTAGACTTGCTAATAGGCAGAAAAGGAAAACGGGAAATATTAGTGGAGATGTGGAAAAAAATGAGACATTAACACAGTTTTGGTGGAGTTATGAACTGATTCAATTATTCTACAGAGCAATCAGGAACTACACCCAAAGGGCTATAGAACCATGCATACCCTTTGATCTAGGAGTACTACTACTAGGTCTATATCCCAAAAGAGATAAAAAAAACAAAAAAGGAAAAGGACCTATATGTACAAAAATACTTACAGCAGCTCTTTTTTGGTGGTAAAGGATTGGAAACTGAATGGATGTCCATCAATTGGGAAATGGCTGAACAAGTTGTGACATATGATTATGATAGAATACTATCATGCTATCAGAAATAATGAGCAGAGTACTCTCAGAAAAAACCTGGAAACACTTATGTGGGGTGATGCAAAGTGAAATGTACTGTGTACAAAGTAACAGCAATATTGTAAGATGATCAGCTATGAAGGACTTAGCTATTCTCAGCAACACAATGACTCAAGACAATTCTGAAGGACTTATGAGTTTATGAAAAGTATAAACACCTTAATTTGTGCATGTATTTAATGTTCAAATTATGTCTATAGAACTTTGTATGTGATTTATCACTATAATTTATTAAATTATATAATTGCTAGAAAAAATAAATTACAACCACTGCCACCACCCCTTCTACAGATCATGTCTGTTTAAATTTATACCAACAGTTACAAAAACATAATATTACCTGGTTCTACTTTGTTTTGAATAACACCTAGTGCCATCTCATAAACAAGTAGATGTCACTTAACAATTTTTTAAATTTGTAAACTGCAATGATATTCCAATTATCTGGAAAAGGAACCACAGAGAGATCTACAAAATTTTTGCTAAAATACAAGGAAATGCAGTGTGGCAAGAAACTTGGATTCAAATCATACTTCAGACACCTGGTAGCTATGTGACCCTGGATGAGGCATAGCATCAATGTCATTCATATTTTTTTCCAAACATGCCACTTGCACTCTGGGCTTCCTCTTGCTCCCTGAACTCAATTCTGTCCTTGGGACTATGGGCTCTGATAAGGGTGCTCTCTCCTTATCTTTTCTGGAAGAAGGCCATCCCACCATTCTTTTTTTTGAGGTAGTCAGGGGCATGGGTGAGGGAAGTGGGGTTAAGTGACTTGCCCAGGGTCACATGGCTAGTAAATATCTGAGGTCAAATTTGAACTCAGGTCCTCCTGACTCCATGGCTGGTGCTCTATCCACTGTGCCACCAAGCTGCCCCAACCCCACCATTCTTGGCCATTCCTAACTCCAGTTCTACTTTATGTGTCATCTTCCCCATCAAAATGCCCAGGAGGAAAGATGCATTCTACTTGTTTCTGAACCCCCTTTGCTTACACAGAGCACAGCACAACAAATGCCTCACAAGTGCTTCTGTCCTTTTCTTGTTTGTTTGTTTTCTGCCTTTAGGCACCTAAAAACTTACTTAGTCACAGATGTGGTTCCCCATACTGACAAACTGTACATTCTCATAAAATCAAATACTAAAATACTTAAAGATAGTCATTTTTATTTCCTCTCTTCCCTTCAACCCAAATCTAAATGATAAGCAGCCCAAGCACAAAACTAACAGAATTCAGCACTTACCATCTTGCATTATGGAACCTTTCAATAAACAAGTTTGTAATAACTTCAGTAACAATTGTAAGCATCTGTCAGTTTTCAGCAAGGGTATGTAAGCGTTTGTGCCAAGCTTCATGAGGACATCCATAAGAGGATGTAGGACAGCCTTTAATTCATTCTGTGTTTTCTTCCTTTCACTATACATGAGAAACAAAATCACAAAACAAATGTTTAAAGGTAGACAAATCCCATTCAACCGACAACTTAGGGAATCACCTCCCAAAAATTGCTAAATATTAACTATGTTATAAATTAGCCTCAAAATGTAAATGACAAATGTGTGATTCACATATGGATAGGTCTTTAACTCTAGACTTCCTAAATTTCCATTTCAATTATACTTTTTCCCCTTCCTCCCTGCCCCCAGAGAATTTAATAATATTCACTAAAGAGGGAAAGCACTGTTACGTATATCCTATACTAATTTCCGAATCTCCAAATAAATATAAATACAAAAGAAACCCTACAGCTAGTTTTATTTTAAAAAATAGTAAGTTTCAGTTTTATATTATTTTTTCCTATTAAGAAAATTTTTGGTAGCTAGAGTGCTGAGAAAATAAATTAGCTACATTAAACAAAATCTGAAAACAAAGCAGCTCAAAAATTTACTTCATTATTTCTCAAAAGTACCTACAACTAATAATATAACAATCATAAAATGTTAATTTACATTGCACTTCAAAGTTTACAAAACACATTAGTCCAGTGGTTCTCAACCTTCCTAATGCTGCGACTCTTTAATACTAGTATGTGGGTGTATCTGTATGAGGGCAGACCTGCCTGGAGACAGATGGAGGAGCAGTGTCTAGGTTCCTAAGACCATTGGAAATATGTTTTCCGATGGTCTTAGGCAACTCCTGTGAAACGGTCGTTCAACCCCCAAAGGGGTCATGACCCACAGGTTGAGAACTGCTGCTTTAGTCAAAATACTACCATCAATCAGGGGTCACAAATACATTAAATGTTTTCTGACAAATTTCTAGCAAAAGAAGTTTAAGCAATATAAGAGCTGTATTTATACCACAGGCTAGCAAACTTCAATCTGCCACCTGCTTCTGTATGGCCCATAAACTAAGAATGATTTTTACATTTTAAAATACAACCTTATTTTTACATTTTAAATAAAACTGTATTTCAAAATGTAAAAACCATTTTTAATTTGTGGCCTGGTTTGGCCCAAAGCCCCTGCTTTATCGAGTCACCAGGAACAAAGAAACTTTGCAACTTTAAAGAGATACAGTTTGAACTGTTCCATATTCTCCTTAAGAAAAGTACATAATAATATATTCCTTTCTACTTGTATAACAGCCAAAATTTTTTAAAAATACAAAATTTTCAGGAGGGGAAAATTTCAGGAAATTTCAACTGTGGTATTGGTTAAGTCTGGGGATTTGCACACAGTAATTCTGTATTTGGTATACAAAATATAATAAGTTTTTAGCCTTTATCATACTTTTTTGCATGTTCTATATGATTTTGTTTTGGTACACGGCTTTTCTTCTTCCATAAATTGACTAATTTACTATTCTTCAAAATCACTTTGATTAATTTTGAGTATTTTCTTAATAGGCAGACCAAGATGCTAGTTATCCCATGGATGATGCCATAAGTAAACCTAATGAGTAAACCTCTACATCCAATCATCTGAATGGAACCACAGATCTGATTAGCTTTCTTTTTAAAGCAACATACTTACCTATATTTATTTTTCATTTCCTCCACATCTGCAGCAAGTAGGATCATCAGAGCAACAAGTTTAGCTTCATACCAATCAGGCATAAAGCAATTTCCTCCTGCTTGAACAATAATATTTAAAGCTTATAAAGCCTTAGAATCAAGTTTATGTATGTGAATCAATTATTACTCAGTTCTTTGGTTAACCTACTGATATTTCTCATATGACAATTTTTCATAAACAGTAAGTACCATAGTACTAGGTAATATTAATGTAAAACTAGAAAAGAATTTTTAAAAACTAGAAAAGAATTAAAGATAACTGAAATTAAATACAGCAGAATTTCCATTCTGACAATTCATTTTTAAAAGACTACAATTTATCCAAGTAAATTCTCTAAATATACCAAATACATACAAGACTATATTTAGCATGTAATCAATTAAAAATAATATTTCATACCTGTCACACCTCTTATGCAAGACGCTTTAGCACAAGTATAATCAAGACAACCCCTGTCTTCCAGGAGTTAAATGAAAGTAATGGGAAGTAATTTGGAGTTAAACATAGCATGTTATCTTTTCCATTAGATTGTGAGCTCCCTAAGGGCAGGGACTGTTCTTCTGTTGTTGGAAGTTGGGGGGTTTTTTTGAGGGTGATAAGAGAGAGGCCTTTCTTTGTACTCCCAGAACTTAGCAGAATTCCTGGCACACAGTATAAGTAAAACAAATGCTTTCTGACTATAAGAAATGATGAATGTGATGAGTAAAGGGAAAAAAGGAAAGATTTATATGAGTTAACACAAAGCAAAGTAAGCAGAGCTTGAAAAACAATATACACAACTACAACAATGTAAATGAAAAGAATCACCACAAAACAATAAAAAAAACTAATATTGTGAAGATAAAGCACAATCATGGCCCCAAGAAAGAGATGAGAAGACACCTTCTCCACTCCTTAGCAAAGCTGTGGGGTTCACAGATAGAGAACACTGCATATAATGTTGATTTTTTTTTTGATGTATTGATTGGTTTTACTGATTTTTTTCCCCTCTTATTCCTCTTTTCCTTTTAAAAAAGTCATTTGTTATAAGGAATGGCTCTCTGGAACAGAAGGGAAAGGATGCAGGGAGAAATCTAGGTGACATAAAAACAAGTATCAAAAACTGATCTTAAAAAATTAGCTATCAGGGGCGGCTAGGTGGCTCAATGAATAGAGCATTGGCCCTGGAGTCAAGAGGACCTGAGCTCAAATCCAGCCTCAGACACGTAACACAAAAACTAGCTGTGTGACCTTGGGCAAGTCACTTAACCCCAATTGCCCTCCAAAAATGAAAAAAAAAAGGAAAAAAAATCTAGCTATCATTAATTCAAAAACATTTGCTAGGCATCTACTGTTTGCAAGGCACTGAGCTAGTCAAGAACATTAAGACATAATGCTAAACCTCAAGAAACTTACAATCTAGCTTACGGTAAAAAGTACATATCAATAAGCAAATACAGTGCACTGCATAGAGTAGGCACTTAATAAGTGACTGCTAAATGAAACTTAAAAGTGATATGTCATTTCACAGACCCCTTCTGGATAGAGCAGACATAAGGGAAGGTTTCATAGAGAAGGTGGCATCTGAATTAATAACTGATGGATAAGCCAGGTACAGAAAGTACAACTTAAGTGTGGAGAGAAGAAATATAAAATATGTTCAGCAAATAATGGGGTAGTCTGGAACACAAGGACATGAAAGACGTAGCATGGTTTAGGTAAAAGGACACTGAACTTGGGAGTCAGCAGATCTGGGTTTGAGTCCTGACTTTAGGACTTAACTTTGCTATGCAGGTAAGCCAGACAAATAAATTAACCTCTCTGTGTCTCCATTTCCTCAACTATTAAAATGATTATATAGCCTATTATCTCAGTTTTTGTCAAATGAAATAACGTATGTAAATTATGATACAAGAGGGACTGTGGAGATAAATGACAAAATGGGTACAAAGTATAAAAATCACACTTTATAGGTCCTTAGCACTGTCAAATGGCTCCCAATAGGAAGCAGATATGGTTTCATTGATGGAAATGACATTAAAAAAGGCATTACCATCTGCCCTGCCACGACCATCGGACCTTTCCACCCATCTGGCCTGCAGATGAACCTTCCTATACATGGTGCCTCTCCCCATTAGAACAAGCTCCTCAAGTGTAAGGGTCATCTCACTTTTCTACAGGTATGTCTAGCTTCTGGAACGCTATAATTATTTAATTTTTTAAAATTTCTTTTTTTCCAATAATTCATGTAAGGAAAGAGCACTGGATTTAGGTTCTAATTTGATTCTGATCCTAGCACTTAACATCCCAGCCTATTTCCTCATCTGTAAAACAAAAGAGTCAAGACTAGATACTGAAGTTTCCCTAGAATCCTGTTTCACACTTTAGGTCTGAATAAGGGAAAATTCATGAAGGAGGTAGAATATTTGTTAGTCCCATCCCAGAAAGACACTGGGGTTCCAATTATTTTAGAGACTAAACAAGTCTAAAAACAATATTTTGGCTAGCAGGTTTTTTAAACAGACTGAAGAAATACTAAATTCTTAAACACTTGATAGTGTTTCCCAAAGAAATAGAATAATAAAGAATAATTTGGGCTGTTAGACTAGTAATTCAAACTCTAAAACTTTTTTTTTTGGTGGGGGGAAGGGTAAAGGGAATGCGCAGTAAATGAGGAAAGTTCCAAAACACTCTAAAATAGGATTTTTAACTCTGCGACAGCACTCAAAAATGTACTATGTCTAATTACAAAATCCTAACAACTGGGTTTATAGCTGCAATAAGATATACTTCACTGTTAATGGATTTCTTTGGATTATCAATCCCTTTTCAAGTAGGTACAACGTGATCTTTGACCAAAATGTTTTGTATGATATGCTGACTATATTTGGTACAAAATAGGCTACTCCAAAGTAATCACAAAAGGTCTCTATAATCTAGTTAATCCAAGCTCAATTAAACCTTTACATCTAGTCATTTCCAGAGCATTCTGTCTATAACTGATGGTAGATGTCAAAGGCTCCTTTCAGTTTATTTGTATAGCCCAAGAAAGGGATCTTCAAAAACAGCACCTATTTTGGTCTATGCAGCAGGAACCACAACGTGACTTTTCTAGGGTTATTGTGACTAACTGCCCTCAAGAACAAGTTTAGAAAAAGGTATGTTCTTCATATTGAATTTGTGATAAACATTTTCAAAGCAAGCTGTGTGTAATAGAGGGTCACAGTTTCACATATAATTTTCTTTCCTTCTATTTTGTATATGGAGACGTCTTTTTTGACATTCAATGAGTTCAGAATAGAAAAATGAGATATATCAAGCTTCTGGTGTTTAAAAAACAAAAAAAGGTCTGTTACTTACTGCCCGACACAGACACGTTCTTAACTTACAGTTTCTCTTTTCTGCATTGGCCGCTTTGAGAAATCAGAACAAAAGTTATTTTAGATGCAGTAATTAGCATGGTGATGCTTTAGCTTGATGATTCTATCAAGTCAAAATCAGCTTTAGAATAGAACATCTTTTCATTCTCAAAACCTCAATTTAACTCTGCTCTGAGCTGTATAACCTACTTTGAAAACCACTACATTTAATTTTTGTACTCCCCACGTTTTGAAAAAGTTTTTGGTCAAAACCATTCATATTCTGGCCCATGTACAGTTGTGAACACAGCGGACAGGGACTGGAGTATGATTTCATTTGTACTGGTAATTAACAAATGAGGAAACTCACTATGCAAATGCATATCAATGCTTTTCCAGCAATTTACAGTGTTAGAGCTTAGAGCATTTAGATGAGGTCAGGTACTACACCTAAGGTCACACAATCAGGATTCTGTTAAGTGGGATTTGAACCCAAGCCTCCCTGGTTCCTAAGCCCAGCTGTCTATTTACCACCCCACACTGCCTCTCAGTTCTTATTCCAGTGTCATTAGTTCCCTTTCCCTTTCACATCACCAAAGAATTTAAATTATGAAAATTGATTTCCATCAGTCACTAGTCAAACATCAAGATCTCAACTCCTTAAATTTTTAAGGAACAAACTTAGCTCCTAACAGCAATCTCATACACTAACTTTACATATTTAATTAGATTTGAAAATGTATGGTACATATTACAAGATAATGAAATAGCATCCCTATAAATTTAGGTTGCTTAAGCTATATTAAGCAGAACACATATGAAAATTCATTTACTATAGGACCAAAGAAAACCATCTCCAAAGTCAATGGATATACAGAACTTACATAATACATGGAATACTGCACAAAAGACAAATACTCCAGCAAGAAAGCAAGCAGGGTACTATTCAGAAAAGGTAACCATGTATTAGAAAAGACCATATGTCTTTGACAATATATGAAACTATAACCTGGTCTGTGACAGTACTGGCAAATATAAAAGATGAGAAATTAAAATGTAAAATTCATGGAAATTATCACTTATTTATAACACTAACGGACGTAATTCTCTTAATGAAAAAATACCTTATGTAAAACAAGTATCCTTGATAAGAGGAAAGCAATTGGAATCCATAGAATCTTGAAAAATGGAAGGAATCCTAGAGATCACCTAGACCAATCTCCTTCCTATATTGTACATGAATTCCTTTTATAACAGGGGCTCTTAATCTGAGATACACAGATCCATGGATGGATTTCAGGAGGTCTGTAAACTTGAGTGGGTTAAAAAAAAATGTACATCTTTATTTTCACTAACATTTGGTTTCCTTTGCAATCCTATGTATTTTAGTCTATGCATTTAAAATACATGACTCTGAGAAGGAAGGTAGTCTTTACCAGACTGCCAAGGGGTCCATGACACAAAAATGATGAAAGACCCCTGCTCCACAAATTCCTGGCAAGTGAAAATTCAGGCCATGTTTTAATTTCCAATAATGAAAGATGTTTATACCTCATGTCATTTCTGAACAGTTCTGACTATTAAGAAGTTTTTTATCCTGAACCAAAACGTGTCCTCTCTCCCCAGTATGTTTCAACATACTGGTCCCACCATGATTTCTGAAGAGGTACCAACAAGCCAAATATTTCTTACATAAAACAACACCCCTCTAGTTATATGAAGTTAGTAATCTCACTTCTCTTATCTAGGTTCTATTTAATCTAATCTCTATTTAATCCTATCAATGAATTTGCTAATTGTTCTTTTCTGGACAGGAAGTTAAGAGGGATTAAAGTGAAATACTGATGACTTTAAAGTTTATCAATAAAACTGTTAACACTTGAGGCAGCTAGGTGGCATAGTGAACAGAGCACCAGTCCTGGAGTCAGGAGGACCAGAGTTCAAATTCAGCCTTAGACTTAACACTTACTAGCCATGTGCCCTGGGCAAGTCACTTAACCCCAACTGCCCTCCAAAAATCAAAAAAACAAAAAACTGTTAACACTTTGATATACAAGGGATAATCCATACAAATTTTTAAAAAATGATATTACTCAAAAATAGTTTATTCTCAAATCCATTTCTGTAATAAAATATGTCATTTTTAAATCCTTCAACATGCACAAAGAAAAGCAAAGCAGCACTCTTCTTAACAGACACCTCCTTCTCTTCCAGACATTTAAGGAATATATTTATAAAAATGGTCAGACTGGTAACCAGATATATATAATATAGTGCTGTCTAGTTCCCAAAAAACACTCCTTTGGAAATACAGATACCAGCAGTGATGGAAGCCATGATGCAACCATCCAAACATCAGTCTAGTACTGACATGTGGCCTCCATACTGAGTTGAAATAAGTTACTGCTACCAATGAGCAAGTATCATCGTGAAGCCCAGATTTCACCTGCAGAAACGGTTTTATACCTCCTGAAAATATTTCACTTATCAAGAAAAAAAACTTCCAACTTACTTTCCACTGTAGGTGACTTAATATAGTCTTGTACCAGTCTCTGTACATACACATTTAAGGAACATCTGCCAGAAAAGCCAGTGCAGCTGGGGATTTCTCCAAAGTAGTTCTCATTAACCCGTAACCAGTCACAGAGCTAAGACATGGAAAAATATTAATTACTTCATACAGTCATATATACATAAACAGATAAAATGTGCCCTCTGATCTCTTCCAAGGAAATCATAATGGCTTTAATGCCTCCAAGAGGAGGGGATTTCACTCATATGGGACCATTAATGCAGATCACAATCTCTACACATTTTATTTAGTAAGCATTCTTATCAAAAGTTATGGGCAGCCTCTCAGGGAAGAGATGAGCCACTCAGAACCAAACTCACATCACGCTCAAGATCACAAATATTTCCAAATTACTTATTTTTAGTTTTCAACATTCATTTCCGAAAGATTTTGAGTTACAAATTTTTCTTCCTGTCTTTCCCCTACCCAAAATAGCAAGCCTACTGAATACTCCTTCCCCCAATCTGTTCTCTATCTTCCCCCATTCCCCTGCCCAACTTTCTGGTAGGGCAAGATAGATTTCTATACCCCAGTGTCTGTATGTCTTATTTCTCTGTTGCATGTAAAAAAGAAACAACTTTGTAAAAAAAAATTTTTTTTCAACATCTGTTTTAGAAACTTAGAGTTCCAGTCTTTCCCTTCTTCCCTCCTCACTCACCCCCACTGGGAAGACAAGCAACTCAACATAGGCTGTACATCTGTAGTTATGCAAAACATTTCCATGCTACATTGTGAAGCACTATTATTTCCCTCCATTCTATCCCGCTCCCACTTATTCTATTTTCTCCTTTGACCCTGTGCCTTTTCAGAACTGTTTTGCTTCTACCTACCCTCTCCCCCAATCTTCCCTCCCTTCTATCATCCCCCTTCTTATCCCCTTTCCCCCTGCTTTCCTGTAGGGTAAGATATCCAATTAAATGTGTATGTTACTCTCTCTTTAAGCAAATTCAATGAGTGTAAGGTTGACTCATTTCCTTTCACCTTCCTGCTCTTCCTCTCCACTGTAACAGTGTTCTCTTGCCTCTTTTATATGAGATAATTCACCCTAATTTATCTTTCCCTTTCTCCTTCTTCCAATATATTCCTCTCTCACCTATTAATTTTATTTTTTAGATATCATCTCTTCATATTCAACTTATCCTGTGCCCTCTATGTATACCTATATGCACATATATTTATATACACATACACCCTCCTATACACTTATATATGTATGTATACATATATATATA
>CM053593.1:122250194-122265447 GCA_028646575.1 Pseudocheirus occidentalis
GCTCTGGTTTTTTAGAATGCTTGAAAGTTCTCTATTTCACTGAATGACGATATTTTCCCCTGGAGCATTATAACTCAGTTTTGCTGGGTAGATGATTCTTGGTTTTAATCCTAGCTCCTCTGATCTCTGGAATATCATATTCCAAGCCCTTCAATGCCTTGTGTAGAAGCTGCTAGATCTTGTGTTATCTCGATTGTGTTTCCGCAATTCTCAAATTGTTTCTTCCTGACTGCTTGCAGTATTTTCTCCTTGACCTGGGAATTCTGGAATTTAGCTATAATATTCCTAGGAGTTTTCTTTTTGGGATCTTTTTCAAAAGGTGATTGGTAAATTCTTTCAGTTTCTATTCTGCCCTCTGGTTCTAGAATATCAGGGCAATTTTGCTTGATAATATCTTGAAAGACGGTGTTTAGGTTCTTTTTTTGATCATGGCTTTCAGGTAGTCCCATAATTTTTAAATTGTCTCTCCTGGATCTATTTTCCAGGTCAATGGTTTTTCCAATTAGATATTTCTCACTGTCTTCTATTTTTTCATTTGTTTGGGTTTTTTTTGGGGGGGGAAGGGGGATCTCTTTTAGCAGGCTATTGACTTGCTTTTCATGATTTTCTTGCATCATTCTCATTTCTCTTCCCAGTTTTTCCTCCATTTCTCTTATTTGATTTTCAAAATCCTTCTTGAACTCCTCCACGGCCTGTGATCAGTTCATAATTTTCTTGGAAGCTTTTGATGCAGGAGTTCTGACTTCATTGTCCTCCTCCAGTTGCATGCTTTGATCCCTTTTGTCCCCAAAAAAGGATTGTATGGTCTGCTGGGCTTCCTCTACTTGCTCATATTGCCAGCCAGTTACGTGACTTTTGAACTCTTTGCCATGATAGAACTCTGTTTACAGAATGGAGAGAGCTTTGTCCAAAATTGCTGGGGGTTTTGCAGCTGCCAGAGTTATTAGTTGGGCACCCACTCTGCAGCTCCCACAAGCTCTGGCACACTGGCCACATACCCCAGGACCACCACCCAAGACTGCAATCCAGATCCAAGCAGGTTAAAGCAAGAGCAATTACCCTCCGAATAGTTGTTTGGTCCCCCTATAATTTCCAGGCCAGGAGCTCTGGAGACAGCCATGCTGTAGCAGCTGCAGCTGCTGCACCTGCACCACTTCTCACCCTGGGGGCAAGGGTGGGACCACACTCTTCCATCTCTCTGTTTCCAAAAGAGTTCTCCACTGACCTTTTACTTTGTCTTTGGCATTTATGGGCTGAAAAGTCTGGAAACCGCCACAGCTGCTGGTGATTCCCCTGCCCGAAGTCTGCTCTGGCCTGTCTGGGCCACCCTGGGGCCGGAACCACGGCTCATGGGAGACTGCACTAGTCTCCCAGCTCACTGTGATAGACCTTTCCAGTTGGCCTGCCAGGCTGCCTTCAGCAGGAGATTTGTTTCTCTCTGTCTCTTTGTGGATTCTGTAGCTTTAAAATTTGTTTAGTCTTTTTTTTTTTTTTACAGCTATTAGAAGTGGTTGGAGCCAATTCATGTCAAGTTTGTGCTTTTACTTCGCCATCTTGGCTCTGCCCAGATAACAAATATTTCATCATCACTAGTCTATAACCAAAGCCTTCCCAGTTTGGCAGGGCCTGCTTGTACTCTATTCAGTCTAGATCTGTGATTTCATTGGTACATACCTCAAATAATCTCAATAATCTTTAAAATGGAAACATAGCCTGAATGTCATAAAATAAAACAATTAAAAGAGGACCAGGTACCTTTCACAGAGAAGACTAGAGGAATCCTCCAGAGACTTCACAGGAGACTCTCCTCCAGGACTTTCGCTACAATACTTCCACCTAGTTAATACAGTGTGCTGTTTCATTAGAATCTAAGCACCCTAAGGGCAAGGACTGGCATTCTTTCTGCTTGCATTTGTATTCTCACACCTTAGCTCAGGGCTTTGCACATATTAAGTGCTTAATAAATACTAGTTGCCTCAAACTAAAACCACAAAATTGATAATTACATAAAATTGAAAAGTTTTTCCACCAATAAAATCAAGACAACTAGAACAAAGAAGTTGTTGATTAGTGGGGAAAAAAAAAATCTTTCAATCAAATATCTCTAATAAGAGCCTAGTAACAACCAAACTATTAATAACCATAAAGCAATCAATAAGCATTTATTAAATGGTGACTGTGCCAAGCAAGCAATGGAAATTCATGTACAAAGAATAAAATGATTCCTACTTGAAAGGAGTTTACTTCCTAACTGGAAAGACAAGTACCCATAAAAAAGATATAGCATAAATATGAAGTTAATAGCTATACTTGTACAAAGTAGTTAAATGTTATGAAATAATTCTCTATCTGCTGCAGCTATCCCAGATACATATAATGAAAGACAAGGTCTACACAGCTGTCTGTGGGTATCCAATGCATGTCATAAACTGAACAACAGACATTCTTCACCTACTTGGTTTTTCCTGTGAGGATGGTCAGATTAAAGTTTTTTAAGTAGTTACAGATCTATTCCAGAAGGTTCTGCAACATTTCATGGTTTCATGCAACCAGTATATCATCCACCAACAGGTATATGTGGAAGATGTTACCACCCACTGAGAAGCCCACTTCAAATGGGACTCTGCACTGGATTTCCTCCATCACAACAGGATGACCATCTCATTTTTATAATCAAAGCATCAATGAACCAGGTTATAATTGTTGCCTGTGCCTTTCAAGCAGCTGTGAGTGATTTTGTTACAAAAGTGCCTTAAAGGCAGTATTTTGCTCTATGGAATCACCTGGTTTTTTTGTAATAAAAAATCAGATAAGCACAATAAGATCAACAGGGGGGCCTAGATCATTGAATCCTTCATTTTATAGATGAAGAAACTGAAGCACATAGAGGTGGAGGAGCAGATAGAGTACCCAGCATTCAAATCAGATACTTACTAGCCTCAGCTGTGTACTAGCTTGTATTTAATCCCTTTGTGGTCTGTGAAATGGGCAGGATAATCACAGCACCCAGCTCTCATGGTTGCTGTGAGGATCCAATGAGATAATAACTGCAAACCTCAAAGTGCTTTACATGTGCAAGCGTTTTTGTTTTTGGCAAGTCCAGAGAAGTGATCTGCGCAAAGTCACGTAGGCAGCAGATTGTAAAGCAAAGATCTGAACGCCAGTCCTCTAATTCTAAACCCACTGTTCTTTCCACTGTATCACATTTCTTCTATATAACTGAATAAGATATAGATGAGATCATTTATTCTTCAGTCATTTGAAAAATTACAAAGAACATGACCCATTGCTAAATATCACTTGTGAAGAATGACCTTCATGTCCACGTAGATTACTCATGTAATGAGTTGGGCTGGTGGGCTAGTAGCTGTCCACTGTCACCTTTTGCTTTTTTGTTTTGTTTTGTTTTGGTGTTAATAAGATCCAGGATTTTTTCCACACCTCGGGTATCTTCAACTCCTTCTGATGTCTCACATATACACCCCTCACTACCTCACAACCACCTCTTTTTCTCCTGCACAAGTCTCTTTTAAAAACATCTGGTCAAGTCTGGCTATTCTCCACAACATCTTTGTTCTCTTTAGTGTTATTTCTAACTCCCCACAGGCAAATCCAAGACTGTAATCCTAAGGTCCAAATATGACAGAGTCACTGTCCTTAATGATCAAAAGTTTTGTTACAATAATCTTTACAGATTCTTTTCTATTTTTTTTTTCTATTTGTTATCTTCTTACCATTTTCATCTTTAACTGCCCTGGGATGACTTTTCTTAGTTGGATCTCTTGCTAACCTTTCTATCCACTACCTCTTTTCTTTCTGAGACACTATTAGCCTTCAAAAGATTTTAAAAACAAATTTATTTTGTAAATTGGTGTTGTCTTTGGCCACCATCTCTGCTTGTCAAATACACTGCATACAATAACTTTTTAAAAACTGTAATGCTTATTTCTTTAACACCTTTTAGAAAACTTGTGGAATTGAATTCTAATCTAACATCAACTTTATTATTTGCTTTTGACAATATATCTATGTGTTACCAATAACATAACACCCCCACTCATTTTCCCAGCAAGAATACAGGTTGCTGGTACCCTCGAATGTTTTCTCATTGCTAACTTTGCTCTCCTCTTTTCCTAGGCCCCTAATAGCAAGTTCTCCTGAGGGAAGAGAAAGTAATTTCCTTTCTTTTCTTGCCTTTTTATCATGCCCTTGATGTAAAAGAAAATCTCCAATTTTTTAAAGAGTTTTACTACAAAACCCTATAAGGAAATACAGACAAAGAAAAAAATTAAACACAAAAAAGAGAAATTTCAGTCTTAAGGGTCTCCTCGGTCACTTTTGTTGGTATTCTCAGAACTTGCACATTTTTTGCCTAGAATCAGCCCTTATATTTCCCTGGCTTTTTGTCTTTCCCTAAGTTCTTCCAGAATTCACTCTTCCTTTTTTCCTTTGCTTACTCAGAGACACTCTGGAGCTCTGGGTGGGACAAGAGGCAGTGAATAAATCTCTTCAGTTTCAAGCAGAATTCATCTACAATTCAGAAGATCTATCAGACTATCAGACTCTAGAGACCACCTCTTCCAAGTTTCAGATAACATCTTAAAACTATTTTAACCACCATAATTTCAAAGAAAAGATGTGTGTGTGTGTGTGTGTGTGTGTGTGTGTGTGTAAGATCTAAGTACAAAGTAGACCTTTTAAAAATAATGTTAATTTTGTACCCACTACAAATCAAAATTTCACGTTTAAGAGCTACTCTTCCAACTTAAGTTTGACTTGAGAAGTAAAAAATATGAGGTTGTTTTGTTTGGGTTTTTTTTTTATGGTATCTTGCAGAATAAATGTTTTCACAGACAATATAAATATAATTTTATAGTGATTTCCTTTTTTAAGTATGTTCCAATCATCAGCCTCATTTGTATACAATTACTCCCACTTATCCTATAGCCTTAACTCTCTGGGATAAAGTTAAAAACATTTAAAAAATATTATATTAAAAATATAACTAACAGAAATCTGAATAGCTAAAACAGATACCTCAAAACTAGGGCAAATCGTCTCTAAGAGCATAGTTTCCCAAAGTGGGTAATACCGCCCCCTAGGGGGTACTGGACCAATCCAAGAGGGGAGTAGTACCTTTGTGTACAAATGGGGACATTGAATAAAAACAAGGGGGCAATGGAAGCAAAAGGAAAGAGAATAAAATTTTGAAAAACCATTCTTACATGTTTCACCTGTTGTGTAAGAGTTGAAGTCACAGTCATAACATTATTTTCTAAACAAACACACAAAATGCAAGTTATAACCCATCAGTGGTCAAGTCCACTGACAGGTCTTAACAAGCAAGAACTGGCAGGCAAGCATGTCACACACAGTCAGGGAGTCCAGCATGCAATCAGCAGGAATATGTGCATGTCATGACTTGTTTACAATATGCTACTATATGGTTATATGATGCCATACAGCATCATCAAAATTTCAATGCAGAAAAAAACCCATAAGTTACCAAATTTAAGATTCATCATTTTTTAAAATCTTATATTGTTTTGAAATGATGGTTTGGTTTTTTTTTTTTTTAAAGAAAGAAAAACTGTTAAAGGGTTAAAGAAAGATTCCCAGGGGGGACTCTGAGTAATTTTTTTTAAAGGGGCTGGTAGGCCAAATAAGTTTGGAAACCTCTAAGAGACAGCCTTTGGTACTCATTCAAAGCTTTTATTTTTATATGCAGTTTTAACAAATTTAGTATCTGTTGTCATACACAGCAGATCACTAACAGTGGATCAGAAAGACTAAAATAAAGTGAGCAAATGAGTGAAGGATGCTATTATAAGCACACACACCAACATTAGGAATTAATAACTGACAGTCTCACATTGAAGGAATAAACAGAATAACAATTTTAAGGTCCCAGGAAATTTAAAAAAAAACTCATTTAGGCCACTTAATATAAGGCAAACATTTTCAGACTCCTGAGGCCATCTCTGCATTAAAGAATAGTATAACAGTAAAATACATTAAAAAACAATGTAACAACTAAGCTCTTAATGGTGATGATGAATCAGCAACCTACTCTTACGGTAGAAAAGCATATTAGAAGCATTTTAGAAATTTTCCATCCATTACTGAAAATGTTAGCCCTCAGTTTAATTTTAACTATTTGAAAATTTCTCTTGATGTGGATTCTTAGGGATTTTGCATGCACGAAAAATTACATTTGAGAGCCCCAAAGTAACAACAGCATCCCTTTCCTTCCCCACCAGGAGGAAGGAAGCCAAAGCACAATCTGCAGCTGTGTGCTTTCCTCACTAGATGGCAATCCAGAACTGGTACAGCAAAATGTTATGACGGATGATTCAGATGCTGCTACTGAAGAATGAGTAAATGAGTCAATAGAAAGAAAAATGCTTTTGAGGCACTGCAGAACCTGCAGCAGTGGAAAACCAGGATTTTGATTCTGTCTGGGGGAGCTTCTGAGGAAAAGCGCATAAAGCTACAGCGACACATTCTGGGCAGCAGACGAAATCAACCAGAAGCTGGGTCTTTCAGTAGTCACAGTGTTCTGCAAACTAGTCAACCTAATAAACAAATTATTCTATATCTCTCATATTATTATTTATGCACAGCCTTATCCCTCTTCCACAAGCAGGCTCTGATATACCATTTATATCAATTCATGCTTCAACAGCATGTCATTATTTAATGTCCTTGTGAACTGGATGTCTTCTCTGAATCCTGGTTCTCCACTCTTCTAATCCACTCCTTTTCTTTTTTAAATTTATTTTGTTTAATATTTCCCAATTAAGTTTTAAGTTTGGTTCAGGCCACCGTGGGAGTGTTGTGGGTCACACGTGGTTCACAGGCCACATACCTGAGCCCTCTCTTGGGTACTACCACCTACTAATCAGTGCCTGTCCACTGGCTACCTTATCAAGTCTAAACTCTGAGTCCAA
Source organism: Pseudocheirus occidentalis (assembly GCA_028646575.1). Lineage (NCBI taxonomy): Eukaryota > Metazoa > Chordata > Mammalia > Diprotodontia > Pseudocheiridae > Pseudocheirus > Pseudocheirus occidentalis. The sequence goes on from CM053593.1 coordinate 122,257,145, forward strand.
ATTTTTAAGGCCTTCAGTATTCTGGTCTCCTCCTATCAATATGGTCAATACTAGCTAGCATTTATATAGCACTTTAAGCTTTTCATGTCATCTCATCTGATCCTTACAAACAACCCTACAGGGTAGGTGCTATTATCTTCATTTTACAGAAGCTGAAGCTGAGAATTACTTACTCAATGTCATAAGATGGGCAAGTGTCTGAGGCATGATCTGAAACGCCCTTAAAGGTAGTTCTCAAAGAGAAACACTGCAATCAATCGCCCCTTTTAAATCCTACTCCTGCCTTCCTGCCCTACTCTTTGCTCACACTGCTATGGTTCCCTACTAAGAATAGCTTCCCCTCCTCCCTTTCTATATATCCAAACTCCACTCATACTTCAAGGACAATCCCTATCAAGTCCCAATTTTCTCCAGTGTTTACTCTAACCTAAAATCAATGGCCTTTCTTCTCTTAATTCTTACTGCATTTATAGTCTACATTATACCATTTATCGCTTGATTACTGTCCTATCGTACTCCATAACTACTTCATGTCTTAGGTCATTTCCCCAATTCAATTATAGCATCCTCAACATTTCTTTTGTATTCTCCGTACTAAAAAGCACAACAGAGTAGGAATTCAACCAAGAATCTGTATCTGGAAAGAAATGGGGAATTTATTCTATATCCTAGGGACAGATCCTATCACTAGAAGCATCTCTGCAATAACGAGAACACTCAGTCTTCAAGTAAGTTCCACTGTTCTTTGAATTTGGGGTAAGTACCAAGAAACTTTTTAAACTCCTCCAAAGCTGACTTGTTCAATTGTTTGTTTTTCCTTCGATTCTACAGATCTCTCATTTTCACCCACACTGACTACTTGGCATGTTTAATCCATGAAGTTCAAAACACATCACAAAATTTCTTTACCCAAGTCACTAGATTAAAAACTCCTAATTAAACTGTAAGAAAGGTCTTTGAGAGTGGCGTCTATGTCTTGTTTAACTTTGTATTGTTAGCACATAGTAGGCACCTAATTATTTATTCAATTAAGAGAACAAAAGGGTGACTAAACAGCCCAAGTTAACTTAATTCCATTTCTAAGCCAACAGATGATACTTATATAGGTGCTCCTCCCATCCCCTCCTAATACCCTTCCTAAAGTCCTCAATTATAGTAACAATCATGTATGACTTTCCTTTTTGATTTAAGTAAATTTATATTCCCTCTGAGTCTTCCTATCTAGAGTTTTCTCTCTTTAATTTCTATCTTCCCTTGAGTCTAACATTTTCCACCATCTCAAAGCTATATCTAACAAGTAACAAGACACCAACCAGAGATCTACTCACCACCACTGCCTCTTATTGTAAACATACCTCCCTGTCAAATATTCTCCTTGCTTCCTCCATAATAATCTGAAAGTTTAACTACTTAGGGAAGACTACGAATAATGAATGGAATAGAGTTCGGTTCTGCTTATAACTAGCAAAATCATCACTCCATTTTGTACAACTGGTTAGTAATAAATTTACTAGATAGCTATTTTTACACAGTTCCAAAGACCTGATCAATTATTTCCAAGTCTTACCTCTGTCCACAGTGCAGTACCTCTGCCTAAGGATTCCTCTTGTCTCAAAGACATGAGGAAATTTGAGACATCTGAAAATGATACCTTTTCCTAGAGAAATTATGAAAGAAAATCAAAAAGATCAAAGTATTTTTAATAAAACAAAATAACTTTGTTAAAAAAATCAAGTACATTAGAATTTAAAATATAGCATTACTCTTAAGTCTAAACATAGGAAACCTATTCCTTTAAAATTATATAATTTCACATTTCAAACTAAACAATAAACAAATAAATAACTCACATATTATTAGGGAAAAAGTCAACACATCCGCAAATAGAGTAGTAGGGTTTATTCTATAAACCCGTTTCCCTTAAAAATGAAGTTATCATTTGTAAAATATCACATCCAAAGTCTTAACTAAGGATGTTGTTTCTACAAACATTACTTTTAATCAATGAAGTATTGTTCTTTTCTATTAACTTTGTGCATTTGAAGGTTAAATGATTAAAGATAGTTTTCTCCTAGGACTTCCTATTCCTCTAGGATGAGGCTATATTCCTTTAAATGATGGATAAATGTGATTTTTTAAAAATCCCATCGCTATATAATATGTAGCTCTGCCTCCATGCTGAATTTAAATAAAAGCAAGGAAGCCGGTTACTAGAAGCCTTTCTCTTTGGATCTTTCCATTCCACCTGGGCAACCATATCCTTTCTTTAAGGATGTAAAAGAAATTGAGGGGAAATTCACACTCAGAACCACAAGACTTCCAAAAGTAAGAGTTCTCTGACAATTTGTTTTGTTTTGTTTTTTCAATTTATATCTTCATGAAGTTAATAAATGGGTTCTAAAAGACTTTTTAACTGAAATTCTAGAGAAGTAAAGAACTTACCACATCTATCAAATTCATAGCCGTTTGAAGAAGGTAGCACTGAGCTGCTCCCCTCAACAAAATCTGATGTGTGATCATAGTACACTGAAGAACATCCCTACAACCAAACATTCTTTTAATGTACATTTCCACATTCATGTAACTATATATAATAATTGCCCTTAAATTATGACTCAACAATGTACTGACAAAAATTAATATTTCTATTTCATCTCTCGTTTTTTATGATGAAAAAATCATCAAAAATGTTTTATTCCTATGATGTTTAATTAAGACGTCTACCATCAAAGCTTACTTTCAATCTGAAATATTTATTCTTTATTACCTAGAAACTGATGTTTACATAAGCAAAGTTTATCTAGTAATTTCACAAATCATAGATTTTACAGGGGTATATAGTTAGAGGCTATCCTACCCCTTCATTTTACAGATAAGGAAATCAAGTCTGGTATGGTTAAGCAACTTGTCTAAGATCAAATATATAGTAAAAGTGGCAGAATTTGAATCTGGGTCCTCTGACTACAGCTTCCCTGCCTGATGCCAGAGGCAGAGTTCATTACACTGAACCATGCAGACTGCTATCTTCCTTATTTTCATATTTAAATTAAAATTTTGGAGTTAATTGTTTGGCCCAGAATTATAATAAAATGCAGTAAAAGGTACTGGCCTTGAAGCAAAGAGTTAAGTCTAAATCCTGTCTCCAAAGTAGTGGGCCAGAGTGACTAGAAGGATGATTTAACAGAGAAGTTGGGGAGAAAGATAAATGAGTTCTATTTTACACCTGTTGAGTTTGAGATGCCTATGGGACATTAAATCAAGATGTCCAAAAGTCAATTAATTATATGGGACTGTAATCAACGAAAGAGAGAGATAACTAAACCCTAGAAAAATAACATTCAGCTAAAATTCAGGACAGAACTTTAGGAGACACCCATAGTTAGTTAGAAAGGAATAGAGTTTTCCTTGCTGCAGTGAGGGCCCAGGTGAATTAGATAAATTTGTTGTAGATTTAATCAGTAGTTTCCTGATGTCCCTCAATTTTGTTCAGCAGCACTTATGTAGGAAAAGAAGGGAGACAGAAGGAATAACCCAATGTTGAGCTGTGGCAAGGAATGTTCAAAGCCAGGGCAAGGGGAATTTCACATGTATAACTGATAGATTTCACTGGTATAATTGAAATCATACTGCTTGCTTGCCTCCTCAGTGGGTGGAGGAGGTATTAAAGGGAGGAAGAGAATTTGAAATTCAAAATCTTAAAGAAAATGAAGGTTAAAAATAATTAAAAAGAAAAAGACAGGGCAAAGGGCAATGGATTTGAGAATGGATAACAGCGTAGAGTTGAACTGGTTCACTAAAGAATTGAGACAAGAAAGGGAAGAGAGCATAGCTAGTGCAGAGTGATGGCCTGGGGAATAAGTGAGGCATGGAAGGAATGGAGAACATGATGAGAATAAAGAGCAGGTCAGGGGTTATAAAAAAGAGAAAGATGGAATAATAAAGAATATGATCAGATAAAGGAAATTCTGAGATTATGAATAAGGAAACAGAACATTTGTGGATGATGGGGCGATCAAGGACATGACTCTTTCTACGTGTAGCTCAGATAGAAGGAATAGGTCATGGGAACCAAGTAGCTTAACAAACTGGCAAATTTGGGTATTTGAGGTATGGGTAATGGCAGGATGTTATGAAGGGCAGAAATACTTTATTCAAAAAAAAAACTGAACTCACTGAGAAAGGAGGAAGAATATCATGAGGATCTAGATAGGGCAATAAATGGAGAGAGGGTGAAACTCAAAGAAAGAGACACTGCTTTGTGATAGACGATGAGTTTTGAGGTGCTCACAGGGAGCAAAGAGCATGGCAATCTCCACTCCCCTTCCTCTGCCCCCCAAACCCCCAGCCACCAGTCAGCTGGGCATAATAGAAGAAAGCACATCCAGTACTGGGAAGTGCCGCAAGAAAGTGGTGTCATCTACAGGGATCCAGAATACAGTGATGGCCAGAAGACTGAAGGAACAAGAAAAAAAGCCTTAATCACTTAATATCTCCTAAGTCTCATGTTCCTCACCTATAAAGTGTTGATAATATCTGTAGTATCTACTTCAGGGGGGTGTTGTGAGTATACAATGAGATAACGAATGTCGGGCACTTTGCAAACCTCCTATTACGCTATATTATATGAAAGTACTATATAAATCCAGCTATTATTCTATCTTTACTCCATTAAACACTAACACGCAAAAGGAACTAGTGCCATTTAAAGTACTTCAGAGACCTAAAGATCTGTAGTACATTATTTATATTAGTCACACATAAAAGAAAGCATGCCCAAACAGGCAGCCTTATACTACAAAGATTTTTTGTTTTGTTTTGTTTTCCCAGGGTCAAGTACCGATATGAAAATAAATGGTAGCGTTTCCATGGGATCTAACTTCCCAACAGAGAATTAAAACATTTAAGTTGTGAAGAAAGCTTAATACAATGAAGGAAACCTTCACAATGTATACTACAAGCCTAAACATTCACTGACTATATAACATTAATATAACCAATTACCTGAGAGCAAGGAGGCCTTCTACCCCAAGCACTTTACATCGTGGGATGTGTGCCAGAGCCCGGGACAGGAATAAAATAGGAACAGCACACCAGTGCCTACTTGTCATCTTCTTAATAAATTTCAATAGGAAACTACCTGAATGAAAAAAACAATAGGAAATAAAGTTTCTACTTTACTTTTCTCCTTCATTAGCTAAGTATTCTGCTTTACTAAAGTTAACTCCAGAATAAAACTAAATTAGGTATTCATATCAAAGTTTAAAAATTCGGAAAGTAATTTAAATTGTATTCTTCACATCATTATTTTACATCAGTAACCATACTGAAATAACCGTATTGAAAAATTTAGCTACATCTGCCATATTAACCTCTACAGCATGTCACAAAGTTCAATACCAAAAGGTTGAAAAAGAAAAAATCCACCCTATACTCTCTGCAGAGACAAATAAAAAAAAAAATCAAGATTACTTTCTTTGACCAAGTAAACTCAGAATTTTCTTTCCATATTAAATTACATTTTCACTTCTTCAACTTCTGGACTGAAATCTGCTAAATATATACATACATACACACATACATATACACACATACACACACACACACACACACACACTTTTTATTCACTAATCTTGTGGGAATAAGGGGGATATATTTCCTCTCAGTCTGTTGAATTCCTAATCATTCCTTAAAGTCCACCTTAAGCTTGTACCCACTCTCGGTAAGTGAAAATTTTTTCCCCCTTTAATCTCACATACTTAACCTTAGGTTATTTCTGTCCCCCTGTTGAGCTATAAAGTTCCATTAGAGCAAAGATTTAAATTCTGTATATTTCCAGCACTTATCACAAAGCTCTGATAAATATAATAATGAACAAATATTTGCTGATTATTACTTAATTCATGATTTCATGAAAACATCTGAATTTTATGTAAAAAAGTCACTGAAAATGGCACAAAAATTAACGTCATTTAAAAGTCTCTTTTTATATTGTGGTTCTCATCCATTTATACAGAGATACTGAATACATTTTTACCCAGCTACACTTTTAAGTACTCGTTTTAGTTAATACAGCTTACTTACTGATTATGGCTTGGGCTACTTTTTTCCTCTAAAACTACCCTATCATGATTCTCTTAAAAAATCAGGATCAAATGCTAGTTGATCAAAAGTTCATGCCACAAAGTGCTACACTACATTAAAATATTAAACATCACATCTAAATACCAGGTATCTCAATTTCTCTCCACTGCTCTTTCTGCTCCATTTTCCTGGCAAGATCTTTATATAAAGGGAAAGGGAATACAGAAGGAAAATAAAAGAAGCTTGAATGACAGTCTACTTATTTTGTGAATAAAAAATATTTTATTATAAAAAATAAATAATAAAAATAATAAATAAAATTTAAAAAAATTTTTTAAAAATAAAAAAATAATAAATCTCTTATTATAAAGCATCTTCCTCTTAATATCTTCTAAGTTCTATAATATATATATATATAAATATATATACACAAAATCAGTGATCATCTTAACATCCCACATAAAAATTCAATTATAGGAAAATAAGAAGGTTATATGACATGACCAGGGCCACTCAACTATTACTAGTAATAGTAATGATAAGTGCCAGCATTTATGCAGTGCTTTAAGGCTTGCAAATAGCTTTACACATATTATCTCACTTTATTCAAACAATAACTCATGCTAATTGTAAAGGATGAAGTGAAAAAAAGCCAAAGTGCTAATGTCAAGCATTGTCTGCTTATTAACAGGATGGTATTACCTCTCTGCTTTGCTTGCCAACTCAGTAAACCTCATCTTCCTAACCTCTTGGAGTTAAAATCACCTTGAACATTTCCAGTTCATTAGCTGTTACATTCAGCAAATCTATTATCTCTCTCTAAATCTGGCTCTATAAAGGGGTTACTGTACCAATGATTAATTTTATTAGAAATGAGAATTAAGGGATGCTTCATAGGCCAATAGGTAAGGTATAACAGAACAGGCTCTTATAATTAGCCAACTTAAACACTTTAGTTTCAGAAATTTTCTAAGCCCAGATTTTCTTTATCCTCCTTCATTCTAAAAATTAAATGACAGATGGCCTGAAAAGCTAGCTCATTTTAGAAGTCCTTCATTAATACACTAATAATATATTATGTACAACACATCTTCCTTATAAATGACAACATAAGATACCTCTGTAATTTTGACAGAAAAAGGACATCCAGAAAGAGCATGAGAGCAATTTTTCACTCCTGAAACAGTACTGTCTCATTATCTTCCCACTAAGATTGCCCATCCTCCAAAATTTCCAGTTATCTACATGTGTGATCTCGTGGCCATCCCTCACTCTTCCATCTCCCTCATGCCCTATACTGAACTGGATGCCCATCTTGTCACTCATACCTCTATATCACATTCTTCTCTCGATTCATATAGCCGCTAGCCTACTATATATATGCCCTTATCATCTCTCACCTGGACTACTAAAATAGTCTCCTAACTGGTCGGCCTCCTTCCAGCTTTGCCCCTCCCCAATCCGTTTCCTATAGTTACCAAATTAAAATTCCTAAAACAAGAGTCTGACCATGTCACTTCTTTGACAAAAATTTTTGTCGGCTCCTTGTCCCCAAAATAAAGTATCGATTCCTCAGCCTAGCATTTAAAAAACCTCCACAATCTGGCTCCAGCCTGCCTCTCTAGCCTTTTTTCATATTACTTCCCTTCACATAAGCCATGTTCCAGCCAAACTGTACTAGCTAACTCCCAAAACTCAGTATTCTGTTTCACATCTCCATACCTGTTGTGCAATTTGTCCCACATACCAAAAATGCACTCTCTACTTGGCTATTATATTTAGCATCCTCTTTTCAAGGCTGATCTCAGGTGCTACTTCATCCAGGAAGGCTTTGCTGATGCTGCTAGCTGATTTATCCTCAAACTAATTTGCATTTACTTATCTATGTACATTGCTCTTCCCCTTCTCCTTCCCCAACAGACAGCATACACCCAAGAGCTAGCATATTACCTTATATATAGCAAACGCTAATAAATGTTTGTTGAATTACTGTTTAATTACATTAGGAATGCGAATGCTTTTCACATGCTAAAAAAAATTATGAAATAAAATACTCCATTAAAACCTACTCTTGGGGCGGCTAGGTGGCTCAGTGAATAGAGCACCGGCCCTGGAGTCAGGAGTACCTGAGTTCAAATCCGGCCTCAGACACTTAGCACAAAAAACTAGCCGTGTGACCTTGGGCAAGTCACTTAACCCCAACTGCCCTCCAAAAAAAAAAA
>CM053593.1:122265547-122293901 GCA_028646575.1 Pseudocheirus occidentalis
CCTGGGGACCTATAACAGAGGGGAAAAAAAAGCAACGTTAAATAAATTTCTTCATGAAACATGACATTGCAGTTCATTTAAGTGTACCATGGCCCACTAGTTTTTCATGATTAAACAAAGCTGAAAGTTTGTTTTCTTGAGTACATATCCTATTTTGTAGTACATTTGGAGAGTGGAGCAGGATTTTCTGATTACAGGAGCATATGCTATACCTGTTGAGACTGGATATGGCCTAATATAATATCATATAATCATGGCTTATGCTACAATATCTTACTTCTTAATTTAAGAATATGTATAATAAACTTTCTAAATATAGACGATATCCTCCAGATGTAAGACTGGAAAAGGAGATAGACTGATAATGTAGCAATGGACGGCATGTAGACAATTCAGGTACAATACTCTACCCACAGAATGGTAAAAGACCCGAGCAGAAAGGCCCATAGCACACTGAGTAGTAGATACTCTATGGAAGATCTATGATAGGATACAGGGCAAAAAGTCACAGCATGAGAAGGTATGGATGAATTACTATTTGAACATACAGAAAAATACCCATCCCACTTAGTACAATCCAATTCAATAAACATTAATTAAGCACCTATTATGTGCCAGGCACCATGCTAAGCTCTGGATAACAACACAGTCAAGTACTGAAGTATATATAAACTTCATTGCCAAAACATTACCAAAAATTATTTTTTTGCTAGATAAAAAAGTAATATTCAAGGCCAAGACATATTAGCAATATATAATTTCTGCTATAGCATTTAGTTGTTAACATTTACCAGTCATTTCTCCTACTATATGATTCTGCCATGAACATTATCTGTTAAACACATTAGACCACTAGACTCTAAAAGCATGCTATAATACATGTCTTCCAAACCTTATGGAAAACATTAAGTGTCTCCGCTGGTTTTACTGCTCTCCAGCTGTCTAATTGCTACAGCAAACTATTCAAAAGTAATGAGTTATTTGAAAACTACAAAATAATTGGCATGTCAAGTATTGCTATACTCCTTATATAGTGATTAAATTAGACTAAATATTAAAATAACTTTACACATAAAATCCTGAAATAACTAATTCATTTATTCTAATTATTAAAATAAATATAGACAAATATGAGTTTTCTATAAGTATCAAACATAGGCATGTTGAACACAGGAATGTTAATTTCTATTTTATGTTATCGATATTTATGAAGAAAATTACTTTTAAAAGCTGTGTAAAAGTCCTGAAAACAAAGTTCAGGAATACAAAGAATACAAAAACTACTCACAATCTCCTCTTATTACAGATCAGAGGTATTTCTCACTGATAAATGGGCAGCCCAAGTAAAAGCCAAAACCACTGACATGGGGGGCTGATGATGATGTGCTTTCTAAAAACCAAAAAGAGGGTGTGGGGGGCACATACTAGAGAAAGGAAAAGAATGGGAGCAAAGAAAGAAGAAAAATAACAAAGAATTTGGGGGGGTTGCTTCTTTTTAATTAAGAAGGGGGAAAAAAACTGATAAAGGAATTAGATCAGGAAAAGAAGGTAAGGGACAAGAGAACAGTCACAGTAAAGAGCAATGGCCCTATTAAAACAATTTAAGTTAGGCACCTCACAGGATATGTAGCATTGTACCAGTCTATGACATATTCTTTTCCTTAATGTTTTGTATCATAATTAAGTATTAGAAAATTTACCTGCTATATAAAGAACTTTCTGAAAGGGCTTCCATTAGTGGTCCAATAATAAACTGAAAAAAAAGACATGGTTTATATTAACTTGTATTTATAATTTTGAAATCCAGTAAATAACTAGTCTTTCTTTGATTTGTATTCATCCTACATGGGGAGAAAGAAAGATGACTATAAACAAAACAGACCTCTCTGACACTAAAGTATGACTCTGAGGCTAACAGAAGCCAGGACACAATGATGTGCTTTTTAAGCAGATAAATTCTGCCAGAATGATAAAGCCAGTAGAGCTATTTGCCCACCTGATATAAAAGTTTGGGATACTGAGAAGAGGGTTCATGTGCTGGTTCAGGGAGCAGGAAAGGAACCTGAAGTAGTAACATGCTGGAATAAAGGCAGTGACAGAAAGAGAGAATAAGGTGCTCAAGAGGAGATTCAAGCCCCTTACCTGGAAGTTAAAGGAAAAAAAATGTTAAATTATATCTCTGGAATTTTGCTGGACATTAAGGTGGTAAATTCACAAACAGGATCATGAGACTTAATGAGATTAGTTACAGGGCACTTCTAAAAAATATCATGTTAGCTATTCAGATAATAAGTGCAAACTTTTGTTAAAGCAGAAAATCAGTATTTTCCATAAGCAGTAAACTATTATAAAATGACAAAGTTTACAAATGTATCTTTAACACTTATAGACTTGGTTTTATGTGAATGTCCCTATAAGCATAATTTGTTACATGTAATTACTGACAAACACAATTATAAGTTAAGATGATCATGGCCCAAAACACTTAAAATGGCTGCATTTGATGAAATGGTATAGCAATGATACAGTTGTTTTGAATCATAGGCATAACTTCATTAATAGGCCTTAGTCTAAGTCACAATTTGCATTAATACTGATATACATTTATGTGGTCTATATTACTAATACAATGAAACTTTTTTATCATGGTAAACAAGACCAACATCTACACTATAAGTTAATTTTGCTATCAAATGGCTTTTCCCATATGTAGTAGCTATGTTTAGAGGGGTAGAATTTGTCTCCCCTAAAGCCATGAAACAAGTCATGTAATAATGACATTCTATTAATTCCTTAGAGATAAAAAAAGTACAACAGATGTCTTTTGGTCTTCTGGCAATGGGGGCAGGGAACACTACCATTACCTCAGAAAATCCTGGTGCACCTGGAAGACCCTTTGTTTCATAGAGCTCCAAAAAGTGTATAATGCCTTCTTTGGTCAGGGTTTTGTTTTCACTTTCAAACATTCTTTTATAAATACACATATGCCAGGATGGATGGAGGACCCAAAATGCTGTCAAAACAAAAGCCCAATTTTGCCTTTGGTCCAAGTTATCAAATATTAATCTAAAACACATCAATTTCAACCTCAGTATTACACTGACCACTAAAGGGGAGAAATCAGTAGGAAGTGGGTCAGTACTGAATGCCACTTCAAAAAGTTTAATTATCAAATATCCATAAAATGTTACTATCAACTGGAGTCAGCCAATCTTTCACTGTAGTGGTAATTGCAGTATTTGAGAACTTCCAACCAAAGATATTCCCTCCTTTGAAGAGATACAAATTTAGAATTAGCGATAAAAATTTTCAATATTCAATAAATCATATTAATAGAATGTTTTATGGTTTACAAAGCAAATTCCACACAACCCCGTGAAATAGCTGTATTAAAATTATTGCCCCCATTTTACAGATGAGGAAACTGGAACAAAAACTTGTCTTGGCCATCTTCTATTTACCATACATATTTCTGGCTCTTCAGAAATGAACATTTTTATACTTTAATCCTTTTATAAAACTGATTTTTCAACATCAATTCACACCATATTATAAATAAATTAATTCATTATCCACAATCAACAAGAAGAAGCTGTTAGAATTCTTTGGCAGCAGTTTTTAAAAATCATTCATTGCCATTTGATTTCATATTCTAAGAGCTGTGGGCAAAATATAATAATAAGCGTACCATTTTAATATTAGATAGCTAAGTGAAGTCACACCAGGATTCAATTAAATTCTAGCCCCAGGTGGGACCATAGATTCTTATGGTCTGTGAAAATCCCAGTACATCAGAAGATTACTGCAATAAGCTGAATAAGGCTCAATTCCTAAAGGGTCAACCTATTAAAATCGTAATTATCTGAGACAGGTACTAAAACCCATCTAACCCAAGTTAATTCTCATATGTAAACACTATAATATAGTACTTAATCATTCACATGAATACAAAATACTGTTAACCTATGTTTGCTTATTACATTGATGTGAACTTCAATTTCATTAAACTGTCTTGTAAGACATCAGTAAGAATTATTTTATATATACCATATTACTATGTATAGAAACTAGAATTTCTATACATCCTCCACTGAAAAGAATCAATAATACAGGTAGGAGTTAAGACCTAAGACTTCTATTTCAGATTTACCTTGGAATTCTCTATTCCTGACTAAGAAATCCCAGCTATGCGGCAATCAGGCAATTAGCAATCTATCTTGTGTTACTGTCAAGCCAATAGAAGCAGGGACCCCAATTCATATTTGTTTGTAGGACCCACCAACCTTAGTATGCTAATATACCTTTCACATATCCATTCATGTAAAACATCGCTAAAGGTTCTAAAAAGTAATTCAAAATCACTAATGCAAAACCAGATGTTTTAAAGGAATAATGAAGGACTGTAACAAAAGTAAAACTACCACACAAAGACAACATTTTTTAAAAGTTTAGGAATAAATTATCTTCTTGAAAGTGCAACCATTACCTTTTTCCTCAGACACTGCATCGTCAAATAAACTGTTTAGCTTTGGTAAAACAGGTTTTATAACATGTATCTGAAACATAAAGACAAAAAGTTTTATAACTGATGAAAAACGCTTTCAAAAACTGATTTAGATCTAGTCTCATGACAAAAACAGTATTATATCTTGGCATCACATTGGAAAACTGTTAAGAATTTAATGGTTATGAACACGTAGCTTCTTCTATACAGCACATAGGTTCAATCAGATAAATGGAATTACGAAGAACAAAAGTGAAGTATGCCTTAGAATATATGCAAAATAGATTTTAAATGCCATTTTATGATTTTTTATGCCCTTTTACATTTCTAATTTGAAATCTGATCCCCAAAGCACTGAGATGGGTAGGCATTATAGGCACTGATTTAGAACTGGAAGGGCCCTCAGTTAGTCATCTACTCCAAGTTCCTCATTTCATAGTGTGAGTAAACAGGCCCAGAAAGATCAATCAATATATTCCAGCTCACATCAGTAGCAAATGGCAGAGCTGGTATTACATCCATTTTAAAAGTGAGAAAACTAAGGCACAGATTCTTGAGTTTTCCTAGGATCACCTACAATCAGCAAAATTACAATTAATACCCAAATCTCCTTGTAGTACAGTCCTCTTTCTCTGTAATTTTCAGTGTCTTCACAACACCTCCAACTCATAAATATGGTAGAATCAAACTCCCTGAATCACTGGTTCACTCTGCCAGGAATTCCTAAAATCATACCACTTTAAAACTAGAAGAGACCTTAGCTCATTTTACATTAGAGGAAACTGAGCCCCAGAAGTTAAGCCACACACCCAAGAGATCATGGGTAGTAAGTTGGAAAACTAGGACTGGAACCCAGATTTAGGTACACTGTTCTTCCCACCACAGCATTTCCTAATCCTATTTAACTCTGTGTGTTTGTGTGTGTGTGTGTGTGTATATAAATGCATTTCAAAGTCAACTAAAGCTAGTTAGTCAACTAAAACTACTTTAACTTCCAGTGTTTTCAATAGTCCATAGAACTGATGCTTTCATCAGCACTAACAAATTACCTAAATGTATGTAATATAGTATGTCAATAGACAGACTATGTTCCTAAGAAACCTCAGTATTAAAAGATCCAAAATAACAAAAAGGATAAATTATTCACTTAAGAAATTAAGTCATGTTTGGTTTCTTTTAAATAAGTACTCCCCTGGTAGGTTTAATTATTTGTTTATAGACCATTCATTTGGAGAGGCCAGGAATGTAACAACTAAATTTTTAGGAACCACTAGAAACTGATGTTTAATTATGGGAAAAGGGGGCGGGGGGCAATCGGCACATTTCCATGCTTACAGTGTTAAGTCAAAGGAAGATAATTTAATTTATAAAAATATGATTTGTATTCTACTTTTTAGGGATCCATCCCTACCAAAAAGTGAGAAATGCCTACCTGTACTTTAACAAACTAAACCAAAGCTAAAAAATTGATTTTTACATGTCCTATCTTGAATGTTAAAAAAATCTGAAGAATTCATTTTGTTGCATCATGGAATCTGTCCTGAAAAGGCAATAATGGTAAAATCATTAAATCATTTACCTGATTTCCTTCTAGAGTTTCCATTATTAAAATATAATTTTCCCAAAACTTCAAGAGTTGTTCTTTTTTCTTATCGGACCACCAAAACAAACTTGGTTCTAATGTAACAAAAAGACACAGTTATTTTCATCTATTACTAATGTCAAAATATTCACTATAACAATGTCATTAGCATTATGAAAATAATGCTTTCTAGTATGTAAAAATCTAATGCAAGTCCAAAGTACAAAAGTTCAGTAACAGAGGAGGACTGGTCTAAAAAGAAATTTTAAATAATTAATAAATTAAGACCTACAGCATTACAAGTTTTTCCAACAGCTTATGATCACTTTCATAAATTAATAATCTTGTCATTGTTAAGTATGTGAACAGTTGGTAAAAATATTATGGGCTGGTAAAAAATGTTTTGTAATGAAGTTTTTTAATCCTACTAGAAAATGATAATTGATATAATACATTTACAACTGCCAAATATTCAATATTTATTTTTCAAAAACCCTGTGCAATCTACAGTATGTTTATGACCCCACAATTTTTTTCTAACTACCTATATGTAATAAATTCTGAGACCTTATTACCCTCTGAAAAGAATGTTTCTCTTACTACTTGCATTACTCCTTTCAAAAAATGCCACCTATGAGGTAGAAATTCGATTCAAGGTGAATTGAACAAATACAACCTACTGTAAACACAACTTACAGTAAATTTTAACAGACCTCTAAAAAAGGGCTGAGTCAAGTGTTCTTGACATACTTGGAAAACTGATGTCTACTATAATGGGAAAAAAAAATCAGAGGCCTTAATTTTAAATCTGTTCTTTTGAGAGCAACTTTATTAAAAGATAAGTCTAAGTAAATATTTTTTTAAAGGATTATGCTCAATTCAATCTATGAAGTGATAGCCTCTTACAAACTCTAAATCTATGGGAAATAATGCTCCCAAGTAAATCACCAGAGATGATTTCAGCAAATTCTGCAGTAACCTGGGACTATCAGAAAATGAAGGTAAGGATGATACCTCTACATTAAAGGAAATTAAACAAG
The DNA here is from genome assembly GCA_028646575.1 of Pseudocheirus occidentalis. Taxonomy (NCBI): domain Eukaryota; kingdom Metazoa; phylum Chordata; class Mammalia; order Diprotodontia; family Pseudocheiridae; genus Pseudocheirus; species Pseudocheirus occidentalis. The sequence goes on from CM053593.1 coordinate 122,272,674, forward strand.
GCATAAGTCCTTTAATGTGATGGAGGTCCCAAAAAGACCAAAAGAAATAGGCTGATCTAACATCTTAAATTTAGCTTCATAGGTTGCAATAAAAGTTCTATTTTGTTATATTTTGAAGATTTTTATTATACACACCTTTGTGTGCCCTTCATTTTCACAAAACAGAATCCTATGAACTCTACTGCTTTCAGTAAATTTGCAAACACATTGGTATTCCCAAAGGTAAAGTCATCTATGTATCTGTGAGGTCATATTCAAAAGGGAAAAATAGGCCTAAGGGTTCAGATCTTATGAAGGGAGGGTAAGTGCTGACGAAATATCAGCTAATGATGGTCAGCTTAACTTAGAGGATGACTTTCAGACACAGACCAGCCATTTCAACTGGAAATATACCACAAAACTTACATGTACACTAACGCATCTTTTAAAAGACGTAATAGTAGGCAGCCTGACTTAGAGGGCCACCTTTAACACAAACTAGCCAATTCAACTGGAAATATATCAGGAAACTGACTTGCACGGTTAATACATCTTTTAAAAGTCTATAAAGCGGCGGTGTGGTCTCCCGCTTCTGACATTTAAACTGTGTGATCCTGAGCAAGTCATTTCTCTGGGCTCCTCCCCAACATCTGCCAAAGAGCCTTAGTTGCTGAGCAAAAGGGGTGTGGAAGTGGTTAAGTCGGGAGAGTGACCTTCCCCCGCCCAGCAGTCTAAGGTCTGGGTCCCTGCGGCTAGGCATGTACCGTTTGCATTGCGGACCCCGCAGCTGCACTGGGTTCGCAGCCCCGAGTAAGCCTCCACCGCCCTCTGCAGCAGATAGCGGGCTCTCTTGCGGGTCAGCCCGTCTGTGTGCACTAGGCCCGCCTGCACCGCCCTCCAGAAGCGAGGGCAGAGCCACGCATTGGGCACCTCCTCCTCGGGGGCGCCCCAAGCCTCGCCCACTCCCGGGGTGGGTAGCAGCTTCTCTGCCAGGGCACTGAGCACCAGCAGCAGCCTTCCGACGCGGGGCGCTTGGGACACCGGGCCCCACCCTCCCGGCTCCGGCTCCTTCTCCTCCTCCTCTCCTGGCAGAAGCCCGTCCCACAGCGCTCGGAGCGCGATCGCGCTGCTTCGACCCAGGGCCGGTAGCAGCCGCCCAGCCACCAGTGCCGCTGCTCCCTCCTCGGCGCTGTGCTCTTCGTCGTCCGCGTCCCCTAGGGCCACAGTCAGGGCTGCCCGTGCCACACGCTCCAGCAGCGCTCGGTCTTCGCGCGGCCGCAGGCAGGGGGCCACGGCCACCAGCACCTCCACGGCCTCCTCGGCGCCCAGGGCGCCGCGCTCCCCCGGAACCGCCTGGGCCTCCTCCGCGGGCCTCCGGGCGAGCAGGTCGAGGAGCGCCTCGTGCGCCAGCCCCTCCGCCAGCTGGGGGCCCCCGGCCAGGCGAGCGCACGAGCGCAGGGCCCCGCCCGCCGCCCTCAGCACGCGGCGCCGGCGGTCGCGAGGCGACGAGCGCTCCCCGTCCGGCGCCCCCGCCCGGCAGCCTCTCAGGCTCCGAAGCAGCGGCACGAGGTGTCCCGTCGCGACTTCGCGTGCCGCCTCCTGCAGCAGCAAAGCCGCGGGACGCGCGCTCGTGCCGCCGCCACCCTCCTGCTCTTCTTCCAGACGCTGGAGAAGGAACCCTAATGTCTCAACGCGCTCGGCTGGGGTCGGGGACTCCCAGACACAAAGAGCCCGGAACAGGACGCGTGGGTCCTGGTTCTGAGAAAGCAACGCTTCAGCTAAGACCCGCTCCATTGGTCACGCGCGTCCCCGCTTCGCAGGCGCCGCGGCCGCTTTACTTCCCTAGGTCGCCCCAGCGCCGTGTGCGTGCGTGCGCGCGCGCTCCCAGGGGTCCTGGGTCAGGGCACGCGCTTGAGACCAAACTAGGGAGGGGCCTTACTCCTGACCTTGGGCAGGCGTTTCTTCAGCTGGTTTACCCCAGCACCCTTCCTACCTAAAATCTGACTTTGAAACAGAATCTGAAAATATTAGAGCTGTAAGATGCCACGTTCAACAACTGGGCTCTCTTCTTAGAATTAAGAGTTTCAAATACCAGTTCCAAATGGTTGAGTGATAAAAACAAAGTCATTTAATCACCTTTAACTCTCAGTTTCCTTTTCTATAAAAAGACACTTTTACTACTTAACTCTGTAAACTTTATAATACTATGAAAGTAGGAATTGTTTATAGATGAGGAAACTGGCAAAGAGGGGGAGAGGAAGAGAAGAAACATTTATTAAGTGCCTACTGACTGCTTAGTGCTTTACAAAGACCTCATTTTGATACCCAGTATAGCCCTGGGAAGTAGATGCTTTAAAGTTGGAGAAACTGAGGTAAGTGAAGTGACTTACCCAGGGCAACTTAAAGCTACATATCTGAGGCTAGATCTGAACTTAGGGCAACTTAAAGCTACTAAGTGTCTGAGGCTAGATCTGAACTTAGGTCTTCCTGATGCCAGGCCTAGTGCCCTAGCCACCATACAACCTGCCTATAATAACAATTGGCTAGCATTGATAGAGCACCAGGGCTTTATAAATATTGGCTTATTTGAACTTCATGGCAATCCTATAAGATGGATGCTATTCTTATCCTGTTTTACAGTTGAGGAAACTGAGTTAAACAAGTAATTATTTAAAATCACCACAGTTTCACAAGTCTGTATTTAAATTCTGGTCTTTCCCAACACCAGGCCTAGTATTCCATTCCCTATACCACGTAGCTGCCTTGCTTAGAAAAGGAGTAGCAGTTCAGAAGACAGATGAGTTCATATCCCTTCTCTGAAGACCATATCTGTGATTCCATGATCTTGTGATGCTAAAGGTCACACAAATTATGGCAGGAATAAATCCCCAAATTTCCTGACTCTCGCTTCAGTGTTCATTCTACATAAATTGCTGCACTATTGAAAGTCTAAAAATATTGAAATATGTGCAACCATTTGTTCAAATACCATTTGTATGAGACTAGTACTTGGTGGAGATTGATAATTCCCTACTTGTGTGAGGAGCAGAATTGGATAGTTACCTATCAACATGTAGAGATAAGTCTTGATATCTATATAGACTTTGTCACCTTGCCTCAGTGAGTACTATTGTACCCTCCCTCCCAGCTCCCTTTTATATATATGTGTGTTCCCCCATTAGAATGTGAATTCCTCAAGGATAGATATTTTTTTCCTATGCCTTGTACAGTAAGTTTTACCATAAGGTATGTTTCAAAAATAAATTTTGTTCCAACACGACTACTATATTAGGGAACATTTTGAGCACAACTTGAATTTCGAGTTTGCTTCTGCACAGTTTCTTATGAGAGAAACATTGAGAATGCAGAGAACTGCTCCACTTCATAATAACTTGGGCAGCTAATGGCTCAGTGAATAGAGTGCTGGGCATGGAGTCAGGAAGACCTGAGTTCAAATCGGACCTCAGACGCTTGCTAGCTGTGTGACCCTAGGTAAGTCCCTTAACCTGTGTGCCTCAGTTTCCTTATTGGTAGGATGGAGATGATAATAGCAATGATAATAGCACTTACCTCCCAGGGTTGTTATAAGGACCAAATGAGATAATTTTGAAGTGCTTACCATAGTACCTGGCACACTTCGAATGCTATACAACCCTTCTAATGGCCATTTCCACCAGCAAATTTCAGGTCTTTGTCAAGGTAAAGTGCCGTGTTTATTGTGTCATCTGGTGCAGTGGGGGCTGTTGGGGGTCTGCACCCCTCCTACCTCCTTCCTCCCAAGGTCACCTGAGACTCTGAGTTTGTGGCCTCCTCAGGTTGCTCATGCAGCCCTGAGGCCTGGCAGCATCCACAGCAGCATTTGTATATTCTCAATCATGTAACAGACATAAAACTGCTCTCAGTTTTTAAGTTTCTGTCTTCTATCTAATGTGCAGCAGGAAGTCCTGAGTTCAAAACTGGCATCAGATACTGTATGGCTCTGAGCAAATCACTGTCTGCCTCAGTTTCCTCATCTGCAAAATAGAAATGATAATAGCACCTACCTACCAGGATTGTTATAAGGCTCAAATAAGATAATAAATGGAAAGTGCTTAGTACAGTGCCTGGCACATAGTAAAGCAGCATATAAATTTTAGCTATCATTATTTCCCCATAACTCTAGTTTTTATTGTATAATTTTTCATACCTAGGGAACTCATATGTCTTGTTATAACAGAACTGCCTATATTTGTATTTTCTGTGCTTAGCACAGGGCCTGACACCCCATAAGCACATAATAAACACTTTATCCATCTAAAATATGTAAAACACAAATTCTCTTTTTTAGTTTCACTTTTTATATGGAAAGTAAGGAGGTTAAAACAAAAACAAATAAATGTGTAAAAGATCTTTGGCAGACCGTTAGCTTTATAGTAAATGCAAAAACAAAATGTCCAGCCAGCTAGATCAGAAGAGATTCCACCCATACTTCTAGTTCCATTTTCCAAACTAAAATCTGGAATCTCTAAATAATGGGTTTGGTTTTAACCCGTTTTCTAGTCATCTGAGCCGGGTGCCAAGATCCTCCATATGTGGTAGATGTTGTTAGGTCCCTGTGGTCTAGTAATTCAGTATCACCACCTCAGTGAATAAGTCTAGACATTCTTAGAAACCCCTAGTTGAATACTAATAGTTATAAAATGAGGGAGATATTATATTATAAACCTTTGACTTCTAAGCAGTTATGTTTTAGTCAAGATACAGAGTTCCTTAAAAAGGAACTACAGTATTAGCATAGGTTTAGTTTGTATCTGATTCATCACTTTAATTCTCTCACACAGTAAAAAAAAACTTCAGTTTTTCGTATAGAGGGCTACTAGGTGTCCAGAATAATACAAAGCTTAGATAAGATAGTACTGACTCCTATGGAGCTAATAATCCTATTGGGCAATCTGAACATAGAAATCCTCCTTCCCTAGGAGCCTGCCAGGAGCTAAACACCCTAGTGCCACATGAGTCCTGGATCTCCTCTGGTAACGTGTTCTGTCTCTGAATGTGAGGCCATTTCCAGAGATACATGTACTGTGTTCCTTTCTGGTAGACCCCTTGAAAAAAGACATAAACAACCAGAAACTTATGGATAACTCCCTTGTCCCCACTCCTGACTCTCAGTTGGAGGCTGGGTCAAAGAGAATTTGCTGCTTAGCTAGCACAAGCAGCTATGTGTGTCTGGTGTTTGGAACCCTTTTGAATCTCTCCTTTGAACATTCCATGTTGGAGTGGAGGTGGCAGAAATCCCCTACCTCCAGCAGGTATAGAAGCTATGTAGTCATTTGCATAGGGGAGCAAGAGCTAGGGAAGCCACAAGTCAGAGATGAGGAGGGAACTATGCATTCCAGGCTGGCCAACACATCTGGACCTTGAGCGAACTACTTACAAAGCAGATGTGAGTTGAAAATGAAACTCCTATATGTGATTTTAATACTTGTATCGTGCTTTAGGTGATTGTCAGGACACATTTATTAGTCATTTGTGTTTTAAGTGTTATTTTTGTGGTAGATGAAGTAATAGCTCTCCTACAACTGGTATATTTTGTACATTGAGTAGTTTTCTTGAAGAGACCCTTGATGTAAACCAAACTTGAGCTTTGTTTAAGTGATTGTCTCCAAAATTGTACTTTGGGGTTGTGATATTTTGAGCCAGAAACTTCTAGAACAGCCTAATCCTTTCTTTGGGGCCAGGCTTCCCTCAGTATGAACCTTGTCTGAATCTGGAATTGGGGGTACTCTCACTTTATGGCAAGGGTGTCCCTGAGTCATGGACCTGTGGTTTTTGCATCATAGTCTCAAAAAACTAAAATGCATGCTAAGTACTTTAGAGAATTATTAAACAAAAGACTACTTGAATTTTCAAATGCCAAAAGGTAATTACCAATATTATGATTAGGAATGGGTTTGTGGAGGATGATTTTTTGAGTTGAGTTTTAGAAAACTAATAATTCAACAGGCAAACAGGGTGAGGAAGAATATTCTAGAAGTATGAGCCAAGGCACAGAAACAAAACACAGTAAGCCCTTAGGACAGAGAGTTGTTCTGTTTGACTGAAGTATAGACTATATATTGGGGAATAACATAATATTAGAAAGGCAGAGTACTATGAGATTGTGGCAGACCTTAAATGAATTTGTACTTTATTCCATAAACTCTGGAGAGCTAATAAAGAAGGAAATGGCCAGACTGATGTAGAAGGAAGATCAATCAGGAAGCCCTATAAGAGATAAATAGGAGGCTGATGTTCCGGACATGAAAAACCGTTCAGAAGGGTTTCACACACTGAAAAAGGATTTTAAAACATTATATTAAACAAATGGGTTTCCATGATCAAATAATTCATCAAATTACACATTTATACAATATAGCAATGAGTCTACTGATGCTGAACCTCCTTATAATAGCTTGGACAGTCCTTTCTGTAGGAAAGTCTGTCCTTTATGTAGGAATTTACTCACTCATTTCCTATGCCTGTGTCCCTGAGAGCAGCAGACTAGTCTGTAGGATAATATCTGAAATCTTTCCAACCTGGTAGAACCCAGCAGAGTTTTCATTTTGCTGGCATAACCTTTGAGAAATCAAGGGTCGTGACTGCTGGAGGTTAAGGCATGAAATCTAATGGATATGCTTCATGATGGGTCAAACATTTCTGAAGATCATTGAGTTATATACAAAATTAATAAAAGAAACTAAATCATTTAAAAATGGTTGGAGAAAAATCACCTTTTTTGCCATATGAGTTCTTGTTAAATAAACGACAACTTGAAGAAAGCACAGAGACGGAAAAAAGTAAATCATCCTTTTTTTCTAAGGTATAGAATAGTCAATTCATCCCCCCCACACACACACACACAAATGGAATGTTACACAATAAAGAATGATTAGAACAGAATTTAGTAACTTACAACTGATTCTTAATACAATCGGTTGAAAGGCTAATATTCATGCCTCAATGGGACATAAACAGTTTTTTGCAAGATTGCTTATTAACCATTTCACATTTTGCTTCCACTAAGTGCAGTCAGAAAACACTAGGCAGGATATTCTTTCTAGTGACCTCACTTTCTTATTGACAGTAATTCCTTGACACTAGTCCTCTCCCACCCATAATCATTAATATGGCTGCTGCTGCTTGAAATATGGTGTTCAGACTTTTAAAAAATGCATGGTTTTCATATATTCCTATACTTCTTAGATTATCTACTATTCTCTTTTCTAGGAGCAAGTGGATTCACAAGTGAGTTCTATCAGACATCAAAAAACAATTAATTCTAATACTATGTAAACTGTTTGCCTTAATAAGAAAAGAAGGTACTCTTCCATACTTTCAGTGATGTAAATATGGTCTTAATACCCCAATCCAGGAGAAATAAAGTAGAGAAGAAAAGTATGGAACAATACCCCTAAGGAACATTGATGTGAACATTTAAAATGAAACAACTTATTAGAAAGATTGTGCATTATGTCCAGATTCAGTTTATACTAGGAATTTGTGGTTGCTTCAACCTAAGAAAGACTATAAATATAATAAACCATGTTAATTACATGAGTTATAACAACATAGTATATCAATAGATGTTAAAAAGACTTGACAAGATCCAAAATCCAACCCTCATTTTGATAAAACCTCTAGAAATCAAGGAATAAATGACCCTTTCCTTCATGCAGTAAATAATATCCTTCCAAATGCAAGAAAAAGCATACATAAAGGAGAAAAGTTAGATGCCTTTCCAGTAAGATCAGGGGTAAAGCAAGGATGTCCATTATCACCATTACTATTTAATACTAGAAATAATAGCTATAGCAATAAGACAAGAAAAATCAATTGAGAGAATAGGCATAGGCCAAGAAGAAAAAAAATTATCACTCTTTGGATGCAGTGATGGTGCATTTAGAGAATTCTAGAAAGTCAGTTAAAACATAATTATTTCAGCAGATTTGTAGGTCATAAAATAAATCTACAGAAATCATCAGTATTCATGGATATTACAAACAAAACACAGAAGGAAGAAATAAAAATTCATCAAAATAACTACAGAAACTAATATATTTGAGTGTGCATCTACCAAGATTTACCCATGAACTCTGAAACCAACTAATACACTCTGCAGAAATATAGTAATTAGGAAACCTCAATTGATTTTGTACCAATGAAGTAGCAATACTACATATATTTACTTACTAATTCAGTGTCCTATCAATAAAACCATCGAAGGAATGTTTTATAGAGTTAGAAAAAATAATAGGGAAATTCATATATTAGAGAGATCCAGAATCTGAAGTATAATAATAATTATTTTAAATGGGAAGGAAACAGTTTTATTAGTACAAGATCTCAAACTGTACTACAAAGCAATAATCATTAAAATGATTTAGTACTGATTTAAAAAGAGGTTTATCAGTGGAACAGATAAAGTACATAACTTCCAAAAGCAAATAAACAGGGATAGCTAAGTGGTGCAGTGAATAGAGCACCAGCCCTAGAGTCAAGAGGACCTGAGTTCAAATGCCACCTCAGACACTTGACACTTAACTAGCTGTGTATCCTTGGGCAAGTTACTTAACCCCAATTGCCCTGCTTCCTCCAAAAAAAAAGCAAACAGTAGCATAGGCTTTGATAAACCCAGAGACCCAAGTTTCTCTGGGAAAGGCTAGTTGACAGACTGCTGATAAAAAACAAACTAGACAGCAATCTGGAAGAAATCAGGTTTAGACTAGCATTTGATACCATATACCACGACTAGCTCCAAATGGTTACATGACCTACAAATTAGAACACTAGGGAAGAACTTGCCCTTTACATCTTTGGATGGAAGAAGAATTCATGACTAAACAAGTGATAGAGAAGCAAACTGATTTATTTAAAAGCTTTTTAGATCTGAGTTGACTGAAATCATCCAAACTTACACTTTACAGATGAGGAAACAGGCCCAGAGAGATTGCTATTTGCCCCAAACCACATAGATTATAAGTAACACAACTATAAAAGAAGTATTTGTTCTAACATAATGCAATGAAAATCTCATTGGATTTTGAGTTAAAGGACTTGGATTCAAGTTCCTTTTCTGTTACTACCTATATGGGAGGCAAATCACTTAATCTTGTTGGGCCTCAGTTTCCTCATCTGTAGAACGAGAGGGTAGCACCTGATGACCTCTAAGCTCCTTCCAGCTGTAAGTCTGTGGTCATATTTGCTATTTACAGCATGCTGCTTCTTAAGAACTGGAAGGGACGTTTGAGTTTATCTAGAGCAATCCCCTATTTGTACAGCTGAGGAAACTGGAGCCTAAAGAGATGAAATTATTTGTCCCGAGTTACAAAAGAGCAAGTAACCAAACTGGTATCCTCATTATAGCTAATGTTTATAAAGCACCTACTATGCTCTAGGTACTTTACAAATATCTCGTTAGATCCTCACAACAATAGTTGGGAGGTTGTGACTTACCCAGGGTCACACACCTGGTAAGTGTCTAAGACCAGATTTGAACTCAGGAAGATGAGTCTTCCTGACTCCAGTCCTGGCACAACATCCACTGCACCACCTAGCTGCCCTATGGCAGATATCTACCTGAGGATAAATGCTATAGAAAGAGAGGAAGAGACATTTATTTTTAGACAGATAAATGCACATGCTTTTAATGACAAAAAATTATGCTGCATATGCCCAGTAGCTATCTGTTTTATTATGTCACTTATATCTCTGGTGAAAATTTTGTAGAAGTACAGGGGCAGCTAGGTGGCTCAGTTAGTAGAGCATTGGCCCTGGAGTCAGGATGACCTGGGTTCAAATCCAGCCTTAGAAACTTAACACACACAAAAAAAACCCAGCCACGTGACCTTGGGCAAGTCACTTAACTCCAATTGCCCTCCCAAAAAATTCATCAATTAATTATTTTAAAAAACAAGTAGTACAATTTTTAGATTTGCCTGCTGCCAATAGATACCTCATCCTGGTTTTGCTAGGTATTCAGGGCAAGGCAATAAACATTTACTGAGTGCCTTCTATGCACCAGGTTCTATGCTAAGTGCTGGGCATATGAATAAGGACCACAAAAAACCACCTAAAACAATCCCTACTCTTGAGGATCTTATGGTCTAATGGGGAAGACAACTATGCACAAACATATGTGTGTGATACATTGGAGATAATCTCAGAAGGAAGACATTAACATTAAGGGGGACAGGAAAGGCTTTTTGCAGAATGTAGGATTTAGCTGAGACTTGAAAGAATCCAAGGGAGCCAAGAGAGAAGAGATGAGGAGAGTTCCAGACATGCCAGTAAGAATGCAGATTGGGGGTGTGAATATGTTAGGCAAGAAATAGCAAGAGGCCAGTGTCACTGAATTGCAGAATATATAGAGGAAAATAAGGTATAACAGCATTAAATTTCAGTCCTGCCTCTGGCCCAAGCTCTCCTCTTTCTTTCCTCTAAAATCAGTACTGTGTTTCTCTCTGTCCCAATGGATCATGATCCTGAAACTACAGCCATCTTAAGAACCCTACCTTTCCACTTTCATCTACAGACTCTTCCGTCATTGTCCAGCATTGCTGTGTATCAGGATCTGCTACCATTCCTGTTACTGGTGGGACTTCTGATGACTTTGATGGATTTCCTGTCCCCTGGACACTCCCCTCTTCAAATGCCTGTTCATCTAAGATCACAGAAGAAGTAACATACACACACAGAGGCAACACATGCAAATGTATAAAGGGTGAGCAGGTGGGAGAAGGGCTGCTGTTCAATCTCCTTCCCGACAGCTTATAGCAATTTTACTTTACTTGCTTCCAGGAAGGGAAATAAGGCAAAAAAGGACATTCAGAGAAACAAATTAGTCCTTTTGTATGCACTCTGTTCCATCCCTGCAACTTTTATGAGTCATCAGCTTCTTAGCAAATCAGAAAACTCTTCATCACTACATAGTACCAACTCCTAAGTCATCCATGGCTAGAAATTGGCTCTCCCAAATCTCCACATATTGGGTCAGAACAAGGCAACATATATCTGCACAGGTTCTGTATAATTCACCACCAAAGGCAAATGTAAGCATGCTCTACAGACTAAGCCCTCATTGGCCAATCCCATCATTGCACAAGGACATCAATCACTGGTTTTTTGTTTTGTTTTGTTTCCTGCATGTGCTACAAAACAGATGGAGAATTAGAATATAGAGAATACTGATGAAAGAAGTATGCAGAGATCTGAGAATACATCTAAGAGCCTCTTCTTAACTCTGAATATTCTTAATTTAAGTACTGGGACTAAATAACCAACAGTTCTAATATTATTATGTCTCTGGGCACAAGATGAAGATATAGGTTTTTTGTTGTTGTTGTTGTTGTTGTTGTTGTTGCTTTTTGGAGGGCAATTGGAGTTAAGTGACTTGCCTAAAGTCACACGGCTAGTAAGTGTGTCAAGTGTCTGAGGCCGCATTTGAACTTTCATCCTCCTCATTCCAGGGCTGGTACTCTATTCACTACAACACCTAGCTGCCCTAAGATGAAGATATTGTTAATGCAGTTAGCTTTCCCATACTTTCTGCATACTATTTAAAGCCACAGAGAGGAAAGAAAGTGAATGCTGACCCTATTAAATAGCCAGAAGAGTTTTGGGCCCCTCTCTCCCAGGCCTGCCTCCTGTTACACAATGCTGATATGTTTAAGCCTTAATCATACCCAGTTTTAATTAGATCTGGCTCCTGAAGAGCTCCCACGAGCTTGCTGATGAGGCACAGTATTAATTCCACTTTCCTCATCCTGAATAGGTCCTCCTAGTTGATTTTTAGAGACACCCCCCACTTTTGCTACTGGTCCATGTTCCTTGAACCAAGTGCCTCAGTGGCATGACAGTTGCCACTACATGCACTTTTTCAAAAACCTTGATTAAAACTATGTCCCTAGTATATATGTATGAAATACAAATTCCACTGCTTATCTACCTACCTGGATGCTATCCCGTGGGATGGGAAGGTGTTGGAGCCCACCCATGACTACTCTGAATGATCGTCTCTCCATACCCCCCTTGTGCTACATTTGGCTGTGTGAATATCAATAAACCGTTCTGACCACCCTAGTGTTGTGGCATGCCATTCACTCAAATTCTGCCTTAAATTTGCTTGACGTGTATAAAAGAAAGGAATAATAATAGTCGTTAGTGATTTAAGGATCTTCCTTACAACAGTCTTATGACGTAGATAATCTAAGAACCATGATTCCCATTTTACAGAGAAAACTGAAACTCAAAGAAATAAAAAGACATACCCACTGTCACAGGGCTCATGAAATAGTAGCTGGGATTTAATCAAGGTCTCCAGACTCCAAACCCAATGCTATTTCCAAAAGAGAAAGCAATTAAATATGTAGGCCAACTCAGTCTCTGGACAAGTCCCTCAGGCTGACTTGAGAGAGCTGGAGGCTGGCCCACAAGGGCATACATACCAAGTTGTCAGTGACAAAGCTTCTTGCAATATGAATTAAATAGTCCTACTCAGAAACTAGGAAGAGTGAGGCGGAAAACAATTAAAGGAGCTTTTTAGCCCTTAGGCCAATATGGAGGAGGACCTGGGGAAGAGATGCCAAACTGACACTGTAAAGTAGAAAAGGACATTGGGATTGAAATAAAGTTTCAGTTGCCTTGAATGCAAATATAGGTGGCTTTTAATAATTAATTAAATTTATTCGTTTGTATATTTTTATATATGTACATGTCTTTTCCCTGGAACTGTCTGCTGGATGGGTTCTCGGCTGGACTTGCGTTGTCTCAGGTACAGAGGTCAATCCACTGTTGTACTCGGTCAATCAGGTTGCTTTTTTGATGAGCTAGATCCTATCTGCAGGTTATGATAGGTGACTTGTTTGGCTCCTACTCTTAGCAGCCACTAGGCTGGACCAGACAGATTTCTTTCCCTTTGGGCAGCTGCTGCCAGACTGGACTGGGCAGATTGCTTTGCCACCGGGCTGCAGGTACCCAGGCTGCTACAGACAGATTGCTTAATCACTGGGTTCCTTGTAGGATGCAACAGCTTTGATGAATAGTTCGATCTGTTGCACTCCCTAGCTTTCCTCTTTAATAGTCCAACACCACTTTTAAGCACTAACTTGGCTAGATGTTACTGCATTTTTCTTTGTCAGCTGATGGGTTACAGTACTCATCAGCTAAGGCAATGACCATTAGCCTTGGATTAGCAGAAACTTTTGCTCTCTGATTCTCTCAGACCCTTAACTATGAGGCTGTCACCTCTAAGTGGGAGGTGGTAGCAGTTTAGCTTCTCTTATTCAGGAATCATTCCTGGTTCGAAGGTGACCTCCCTCAGTTTTGGACTTTATTTTATGATGATCAGCCAAGCTACGCTGACTGCATAGCTTTATTGAGTTGATTATGGCATGGGGCAAGTTCTTGTCCTACAGGCATCTTCCCCTTTACATTTCAATGTAACATTTAGATTCCAATGTCTTTCCAACCTTCAGTTTTGTTGGGATATAAGCAGGGCACAACTTTCCTTTTTTTTATTAGGATCTTTCCTGAGTTCCAACTGCATTTTGGATATTTGAAATGAATATCCTATAGGCATCTGAAACTCAATTATGTTCCAAACAGAATTCATTTCCTCATCACTAGCACCATTCCTCCCTACTCCAATGCCTCCATAAACTACCTTTTTCCCCAATTTTCCTATTTCTGTTGAGGATACCACCATCCTTCTAGTTATCCAGGTTTGCATCCTTGATGTCATCCTCAGCTCCTCACTCTCATTCATCCCATATGTCAAGTCAGCTACCAGATCTTATCCTTTCTCTCTCTACACCACTTCCCTGTTTGTCTCCACTCACACAGCTATCACCATAACTCAGATCCTTGTCTCCTTTTTCATGGACCCTTGCATTGGTCTCCTAATTGCTCTTCCTTCCTTAAGTCTCTCCCCATTTACATCCATATTCCACACAGCTTCCAAAGCAATATTTCGAAAGAATAGGTTCTGCCATTTCATTCCCCTGCCCCAGTGGCTCCCTGTTACTACCTAAATCAAAGTCAAATTCCTACATTTTGAATTTGAAATTCTTCACAATTTTACTTCCATTTATCAGTCAAGCCTTTTTACACATTACTCCTCTACACACATTATTTGGTCCAGTCATTAACCTTCTTGCTATGCCTCATATGTGAAACATCATCTCTTACCACCATGCATTTGTACTGTCTGTCCCCCAGGACCAGGGGTGGGATATCTTTGCCTTTGAGATTCCTGATTTCCTTCAGTATTCAGCTCAAGGGACACCTTTACCTTGAGGCTTCTTCTGCCTGCTCCCTACTCCCCTCCCCTAGCCACTACTATGCCTTCTTTTCACCCCCTACCCTATCTCCTACCACCTGTGTCTTGTTTTTTGTGTTTATGTCTCCAATACCTGGCATAGTATCTTGCACATATTAGGTGTCTAACATTTAATGAATTACTTATTGATATAACATTACCATCAAACTGTCAGATGGGTAGAAGATAAAACATCTAATTAGAAAACTTTTCCAAATTTCTAGGATTGGGGCTCAAAACAGTTGTAAAGTATGACAAACCCAAAGCTAACCTAACCCATTAATGCCATTTGAAATCCCTGGCAAAAAAAGGTTTGTATATAGCAAATATGTAGCTGAGGTCCTTAACACTAAATCTCTAAAGGACAAAGAATATACTTCAGAAGCAGCTTGCTAAGCAAAACCTGAGTCCCATAACTACATTCCACAAAGACTGCTGTAACAACAGACCAATGAGTTTTCAGTAAGTACCATGGAGGAAATCCAAGCCAAAGAAATTTCCTGATGCTGTGATGATGAATATCTTAAATATTAAATTTGATCAGTTTAGTATTTTTAAACATTTGCAATGGTGTAAGGGATATCATAGAGAGGTCCTCTAGTAACCCTAATTTTCCCTTTCTAATCAGAGAGGGGTGAAGCTGAAATTCTCATAGACCAACATTACTCAGCTAGCTAAGAGGCAGAAGCTACAAGCAGATTCTCTCCAAACTCCCCATCTATTTAGGTAAAAGTGATAGACATACAGACTAGCTGCCACGCCCTCAGAAACACCAAAGTTCCAATGTGTTTGTTATTTTGGAGAAATCTAAGTGAGCCTGGAGTCCAAGTTTTAATAGTTCTGCTTGGGAGAGCTATAGGGTCATTTCTAAAAACTAAACTCTGATTTGATTGCTCCTAAGAATCTTTTAATTTTCCATGCTGGAACTGCAGAATCCTAGTCTGTAAAATGCAAACCCCCTCAATGCTATCCCTCCATGCACTTTGTAATCACAAGTGAAAACGTGACCCCAGACAAAGGAAACAAACTTATTTAAAAAAGAAAATCAAACTTACTAATTAACATCAGCTGTGGAGGAAATAAAACTAGGACACAGTGGTTCAATTTTTTTTCCAGTTCTGCCTAAATGAATAGACAAAAGAGATAAGAAAGGAAAAAGGAGATAACCCCTGACAGGGGTAGGGAACCTGCAGCCTCAAGGCCACATGTGGCTCTCTAGGTCCTCAAGAGCAGCCCTTTGGCTGATTCCAGACTTCACAGAACAAATTCCTTTAACAAAAGGATTTGTTCTGTAAAACTTAAACTCAGTCAAAAGGCCTCACCCAAGGACCTAGAAGGCCTCATGTAGCTTCAAGGTTGTAGGTTCCCTATCCCTGCAAGGTGTGTACCTTCACAACTAAAGAGGGGTTGGGGGTGGGAAAATCACTACCTCTCAGTCCCTTTCTCCAGCTGAATTGCTGAAGTCCCCTCTTTTGTCATGATGAGGATGTTAGCCATCCCAGTGAGACTCTGATTGCTCTATATTTTTACTGGACAAACTCTACTCTGTTTCTCTATAGCCCATTTCTTGTTTCTTCCTTTGTGCCATTGCATTCCCAGCCTTACCCTCTCTTCTGTTCAAACTCCACATCTTGTCCCTAATCCCCAAATGTAGTGAGATATTTCCTCCCTCTTCTCCGGGGCTGGGGAATGGCTGGGGAGAGGGGGGCAGGGGCAAGGGGAGACCACATTCCCATGGTGCCTAGATAATTGACATTTACTCTTGAGATTTTCAGGACACAGGTTGTTATAGCGGCATCACTGGGGAAAGGACCCATATCAGTGAGACCATATCTTTATGGAAATATTAGATAAATGGTGCCAAGCATTTTATTTAGTAGTTTAAGCACAAAAGGGGCAGTGCTCAGTCTCATTCCTGTCCAAACCACATGGGGTTTTATTGTTACCTTCCTTGGAAACAGGACTCAATCAATAAACATTTATTAAACAGACACTATGCCAAGAATTGATGATACAACGAGAAACAAAACAGTCCCAGTTGTCTGAGGGCTTATGCAGAGTTAATTTTCCGGAAGTTGGGGGAAATATGTACATTTAGAAATATACACACATATGTATGTACATATATGTGTATGTGTGTGTGTGTGTGTATATATATATATATGATAAATATAAGATGATTGGAGGGGAGGGTACAAGCATCTGAGGAGGGGAAAACATCAGAAAAGCTTCATGCAGAAGGTGGCATGAACTAAGCTTTGAAAGAATAGGAAGTCTTAAAGGTAGACTTAAGGAGGAAGTGTATTCCAGGCATGTAGGATCATCTTTCTAAAAGCACAGAGCTGGGGAAGTGAATTGCAGCACTCAGCACAATATTAGACACATTTTTGTTGTTCGGTCATTTTTCAGTCATGTCTGACTCTTCTTGACATCATTTGGGGTTTTCTTAGCAACGATACTGAAGTGGTTTGCCATTTCCTTCTCTGACTCATTTTGCAGGTGAGGAAACTGAGGCAGAGTGTTAATGTGTGTAGTAGGTGTTTGAGGCTGGATTTGAAGCTCTTTCTGACTCCAGACCCAGCATTTTACCCTCTGTGCCACCTAGTTGCCCAGTGATGATTCTCTATCAGAGAGGAATTAAAATGTTTCACCCAGATGAGGCTGCCAATAGCCTATGTCTATTAATTCAGGAACTGAAGAAGGAAGATATTCAGAGGCACAGGGTGACAGTTCATCCAGGCTTCACTCAACCCCATCAGAAGACAGAGTCTCAGGTTTACATTCTCAGCAAAGGAGGCAGTAGTTGCCACAAGCCATTTGTGTCACACTTCATGTCCAACATGTTCTTTCTCACACAGGACATGGCCTGTTGTCCATCGCTGGATCTGAGGGTCATCTATGCAGAAATAATAAAAGAATACATTAGATTGGCAAAGATGACCAAAAACAGGAAAATTACCATTGTTAAGAGTATCAGTGGAAAGACAGGCATCCTAGCACACTCTTGCTAGAGCTGTGAATTACTAGGTAATATTCTGGATTATTTGAAACTATATGGGAAAATTCACTAAACTGTTTATTCTCTTTGATGCATTGATGCCACTACTCTATATACCAAATAAATCAAAGAAAGGGGGAAAGCATCCATATGTACAAAAATATTAATAGCTGCACTTTTTTGCTGTAGCAAAGAAGTGGGAATGATGGAGATCCCCATCAATTAGGAAATAACTGAACAAATAATAGTATAGAAACCTAATGGAATATTTTTATTTTGTAGGAAGCAGCCAAAGGGATAGATTCTAAAAAGCCTAGGAAGGCATATGAACCAATACAGAGTAGAGTAAATAGAACCAGGGAAGCAATTTACACAACTGCAACATTATAAAGAAAAATGACTTTGAAAGAATCAAAGACTTTGATCAATGCAAAGAGCAACCACAACTCCACAAGACCAATAGATAAATGATACTTCCCAGCTTTTGACAAAAAACTAATGATCTAGAAATATAGAAGACAGGTACAATTTTTTGCATTGCTGGTACATAGCTCTCTTCTGTTTGACAATATTGTTTAATCATGTTTCAATCATGTCCAACTCTTTGTGACCCCATATGGGGTTTTCTTAGCAAAGCTATCAGAGCAGTTTGCCATTTCCTTCTGTAGTTCACTTTTACAGGTGAGAAAACTAAGGCAAACAATGTTAAGTGACTCACCCAGGGTCACACAACTAGTAAGTTTTCTGAGGTTAGATCTGAACTCAGGAAGATGAGTCTCCCTGACTCCAGGCCCTGCACACTATCCACTGTGCCACCTAGCTTCCCTGATTGACTATACTTATTTATTATAAGGATGGGTGACTTTTTGCTGGGAGAAGGGAGAATTAAATTGGAAGAACAGTAATAGTGATTTGTTTTAAGAGCATTAACTAAGCATTTACAAAAAAAATTGTTGTCCATCCTTTGTTTTTGAAGAAGACCAATGGCATCACCAATGATGTCTTGACTTGGCAGTGAATTGGATTTAAGTGAGGTAGAGTTGCATCAAAGTCTAGTGGCAAGACAAAAGTCACGATGACCTGCAGTGGCCCCAGGATGCAGTGAATGACCTTGGCATCTTTGCTGTCTGACCAAGCTCTAAGTGCTACACAAAGCCTGCTTCAGCCATCTGCATAGCTGTTGGAACAAATTTTTCTCATTCACCTTATAGAAGACATGAAAATGAAGTTTAGCAAGCGATATAGACAAGCAGGATGATACTGAAATTACTTTGTTAATTTTATGAGATACTTACAAATAAGCTATACCTGGCTGAGATTCATAATTTCATATGCAATTCTTTTTCTATACTTCTTTGCATATAGAAATGATCATGTTTGTTGATATCAGTTCATTTCATAATAAAAAAAATAACCAAGAAAGACTTAGGTCCTGGTTCAACTTTGGGCACATATGAACCATCTTCCTATGAAGTCTCATTACCTCTCAGTGGCCCCAGACAACTCACTAAATTACATGGGAGTTGCATATCTACATTGGTAGGTGAGTCCATATCTAATGTGCCCTTTACTCATGAGAGATAGAGAACTGACAACCTTTTATTGTGTAAAGAGATACACACCTGGAAAGTGAGGTAGTCTGGTCTTAGAACAAGTGTGTGGACGGCAGGTATCTACCCAATATTAAGAGATATAGATGAAGGCTCTCAATATTTTGGATGGACCTCTACAAAGTATAATTTAGTGGAGTTCATGGACAAGAGTTACAAGAGACAAGGTATGGTAGGTTTGTGATTTGATTGGCAGGGGGACCCAGATACATGACACCATAGCCCTGTCAAAGTATTAGTGTTAAGCATCTGATGAGTAGGTGTAGGTTTTCTAGCTAAGAAGCAGTTTTCTAATTTATTCCTCTCAAACATACACAGATTACTTTTGTGAATCTGATCTAAGAGACTTCCTAGTTATGATGCTGCCTGCAATAGTTGATTTCAGATAATGCTGCTGACCAGGGTGAGTCCAAGGCAAGTAGGCTAAGTTTGGCATTACCTAAAATCAACTATTGCAGGCAGTATCATAACTAGGACAGAGCAACTGGAACTTTTCTTAAGGGCATAGAAGCTTACAGCACTCATTCCTTCAGCCATATAGAAATAACCGAGCTTTGAATGTACTTAAAAGGAATAATTATTTAAAATGGGAAGTCACTAGAAGGATGCTTTCTCTCTCTAGGTGAATTCCTCAACCAAGTCCAGTTCTGCCTTGCTCTCACCTTGTCCACAGCAGTCTCTCCAACCTCGTGGTATCTTGAGAGCTTTATTTCCAGAAGTCTCTCCCTTCCCTTCAATTCAATTTTTGCTAGGTCCATAGTTGACACCTTCTTTAGAGAACAAGGATCCTATTTACCATGAGGTGATGTACCCATAGTACACCTAGTGCTTAAGAAGAGGCAGAGGATACAGGCAAGGAGTTGGACAGCCAAGAGGAACATCTCAAGTTGGGTAGGGATGAAACAAGATGGCCCTGGTGATGTCCAAAAGAAGAGTGTCAGCTACAATAGGTTTAGCTTCTTGACAGCTGCAGAATATTACCTAAGAAAGCAAAGCACAGAGGGGAAAATATTTGGGCTAAAAAATATGTGGTGCTATAAAGGCTGGCAAGAGATCCAAGAAGAGAAGTAGACACTAAAGTTTACAGTCCCTTACCCTCTCCTACCCCCAACCCTCTAAGAGAGTAAATCAGACAAACAAGCATTTACTGAGTGCCTACTCTTGACCAGGTATTGTGCCAAGTGCTAAAGTTACTAAGAAAGGCAAAGACCCTCAAGGAGCTCCCAATCTAATGGGAAAGAGAATATGCAAACAATTATGTATAAACAAGATATATACAGGATAAATTGGAGATAATCTCAATGAAAATGCACTAGCATTTAGGTGGATGGGAAAGACTTTTTTGTAGAAGGTAGGGTTTAAGTTGAAGCTTGAAGAAAGCAAAGGAAACCAAGAGGCAGAGATGAGGAGGGAGAGGATTCTAAGCATGAAAGACAGCCAATGAAAATACATAAACATGGGATATTTGGGACATGGAACATTTTTGGCAAGGAACAACAGAAATCAGTGTCACTGGATCACAAAGTAAATGGAGGGGGGTGGAGCCAAGATGGTGGCATAGAAGCAGCAAAGTTTAGCAGCTCCCACATAGCCACCTTAAATACTAATAAAATATGACTCTAAACAAATTTTAGGGCTCCAAAACTCACAAAAATACAGAAAACACATCTCTGGCTGAAGGCAGCTTGGCAGGTGGGGCTCATCTCAGGAGGCTGGGAGCCAAAATCAGCCCAGCCTGAAACCACAGCCTGGTCCCAGGGTGATCAGGAGGAGCTGCAGCTAGAGTCTTCAGGAGAGTGGATTGGCGGCACCTGTGGCAGTTTCCAGATTTATCGAGCCAGGAGAAATGTGGCTAAAAGAAAGGTCAGTGGAATTCAGCTAAATTTGGTGGAGAAAAGCGGTCTAGCCGAACTGCAAGGAAGCAGCAGAAGCGGCAGAAGCAGCAGCCACCTCCAACCTGGCTGCTTCAGAGCTCCTGGTCTGCAGATTGCAGGGGGGCCAAAGCAATTGATCAGAGGCCAAGTGCTCTTGCATTGAGCATCCTGGATCCAGATCATGATCTTGGGTGGTGGTCCTGGGGTGTGCTTTCAGCAAGCCAAAGCTGGTGGGGGCTGCAGCACCCCCTTAATAGCTCCAGCAGCTGTGAAAACCCCAGCAATTTGGGACAGAGCTTTCTCCTCTGGAAGCAGAGTTCCACAGAGCTAAAAAATCAAGCAATTAATTGATTGGCCAATATGAGTAGGAAAAGGAAGCAAAGTAAGAACACTACCCTAACTCTAGAATCCTTTTTTGGGGACAAAAAGGAT
>CM053593.1:122294401-122320062 GCA_028646575.1 Pseudocheirus occidentalis
AAAAAAAAAACCAGAAAAGTTAGGAAAAGGGATGGATTTTGAAGGATTGAGTTCTGTATGAGATATAATATTAAGAAATATTAATGTCGTGCATGGTCTGGGATCACTCTTTCAACTCCTTAAATTCACTCCAGGTAAAAACTGAGTAGTTCTGGGCTCACTTTCTAGTACTGTATTATCAGGGGTCCCCATCAGTGTGCTTCCTCCATGATTATCAGCTAAGATCAACCAGACAGATTTAATTAGGTTGTTTTTGCATATTTAGAAGTTGTTATGAACTAAGGTGGTATATAAAGAACAGTTGGTATAAAAATGAAGCTCCTAAAAGTGGGGGACACATTCTTCTACAACTACATATCTGATCTGTGGGAAGGTGAGCTCAAATTTAGAAATATATATCACAAAGGAGTAACTTGCAGCAACGAGAAGTCTTTTTCTTCCCTTTGTGTAACACCCACAAAGTGTTCTAGTTTCCTTCTTGTCTACTTGTACAGTCCTGAAGCTACTTTTCCTTCAGAATATCTAGTTTGTCTTCAGCTCCCAATGTAGAAACCAAAACATGGTGCCCAGTCTTTGCTGTTTTGGGGATTTTGCTAAGATGCAGATGAGAAGTCCAAAACCTCCAACCTTTGAAGTTCACAAGATCATTCTCTGGTCAAAGCAAGGTGTAGAGGAGACAAGAGATTCTACTTCTCTTTTCCTGAAGCCTTCTAGAAGAATTTCCATATACTTACTTTACCCTCCAAAGAATCAGAGCTCCTCTATTTTTTCTGACTCTGGTGAGTCAGAATAGAGATGTCTATGTCCAACCTTTTTACTGTCTCTTCCCATGAGAGAGATTAGCCAGGTAGGTAGTATAATGGTTAGAGTGCTGACCACTTCTTCCCTTCCTTCCACCTTCACCCCATCAAGTGGTCCTTCTAAGGCATTTGGCTGGAACTCTCCCTTCTAAGCTGCCAAACACTTGAGTACTTGGATCTGAACTGACTTGTTATTTTGTAGAAGAACCATGGGGCATGACAGGGCATACATTATTTTAATACCTTTGTTTGATTGAATCAATAGAGAGTTCTCACCTGATAAAAGTGTGAAGGGCCAGATATTTTGTTAGTTACTTCAAGTGGGGTCCAGTGATTGATTGACTCAATCGATTCCTACCTTTATCCTAGGCAAGAGCTCAAAACCCAGTTAAACTTCAAATATCATCATAATATTGAACTCAAACTGACTATTGATTTGCAATTTAGGTCTTTTCATTGCTGGGAGGAATTGGGATAAGAATGGGGAGGGAGAAAGGAGGGTTTGAGAGAGACATTTTGTCATTGATTCAAAGGAAGCATAATACATATTTGAACTTACTGATATAAACATTCTCTTCCTTTCACACTGTTTCAGCCTTTAGGTAAAAAAAAAAATACAATGCATAGTCACATGTATTGTTTTCCCTGTAGGCATCAATTGTCTTCCAGGGTGTTTACCTGCACATATTGATTCATGTGTCTCTGTATTGGACCAGTTCCAACATATTTTTGTCTTTACCAAAATATGAGTCACAGAAATAAGCGCAGAAATCCATTTGATCTTGGCACTGGAAAGGACCTTGAAGTTTACCTATTTCAACACATACCTGAAAAATCACCTCCTCTAACCTGTCACTTGCAAGTGATTCTCCAGTCATTGCCTCAAGACCTCCAGTGGTGGTTGATGGACCCTAGAAAATCTACCAAGAGAGAGCCCTTTACACTTCTGGATAACTCTGTTAGGAAGTTTTTTTTCCTTACATCAAAACAAAAGTTTCTCTTTGCACTTCAAACGGTGCTCTTAGTTCCTCCCCAGAATAAATCTAATCCCTCTTTCATGTCAGACCTTCAAATACTTGAAAACCACTACCATGGCATTCGTCCCCAGTTCCTTCAACAGACTGTCATATAGCATAATGCCTTTCATCATCCATATGGCCTTCTTCTGGTTGTCCTTCAGTTTATCAATCTCCTTCCTAAAATGTGACATCCAGAATCAAGCACAATACTCCAGGTATGTTTTGACCAAGATAGAATAAGAAGATTTTCATCTCTCTTGTCCTGGATTCTCTGTCTCTCATTGAAGACTATGCTAAAATACTCCAGCTGTGTCCTGACCAGAGCAGTGTACAGGGAACCTATCAATATCCTAACTTGAGATGAACCAACTCTGCTAATATTGGATCAGTATTGTTGACATTCACGTACACTGGGTAAACTCAAATTTAGCTTGCAGTCTCCTAAAACCTGCAGGTCTTTTAATATGAGTTGTTTTCTAGCCACATTTCTACAATTTTATTCTTGTGCAAATGTTTTTTTAGTCCCAAGTGCAGCACTTTATATTTATTCCTATTAAATGTCATTTCCTTGGTTTCAGTGCTTGCTGCTCCTCTTACTTCCAATATAGTTCTAAAAAGTCCTTTATGTTATCCTTAGCATCCATCAGAAGCTTAAACTCTACCAGACTTGTATACTCCTGACACTTTTCTTTGAGGATCATGCCCCTCTTTTGAATTTATCTTGGTATCTATTCTCACCTCCAGCTTTTATACACTTCCTTTTTGAAGGTGAACTTACCCATGAATTCTCTGTGCAGACACATTGGTTACTTTACAGTATCTCTTCCCCTCCCTTCTTCATTGTAATAACTGGTGAATGTTTCATTATTGAGAGCCTTCCCATTCTTTTATCTATCACTATTTTGACCAGCTGAACGCACATCCCAGGAAAATTACACTGTCTCAATTAGGCATAATCACCTCGGTACTTCCTCAGCAGAGAGTATGTCATGATGTCTCTCTTTGCTCTATGGCCAGGAAAAAAAGAGTCCTGCTTCGGGTGAAAACTGTTGATCCTCCTTCTTATTCTGTGGAAACAGAGAAGCTGCTTTTTCTTCATCATAAGCTCCCTAGGAGAATTGCCACATATATATTTTTCCCTTGTAAAGGCTCAGAGGTCTTTCTGTTCTCCCTGACTGGTAAGCCAGAAAATAGAATTGTGTATCTCCAGCCTTTTTATTTTCTCTTCATATAAGAGTAATGAACCAGCTAGGTGGTATAGTGGTTAGATTGCTGAACCTGGGGTCAGGAAGACCTGAGGTCAAGTCCTTCCTTACACATTTACTCAATTTGTGACCTCAAGAGGATTAACTTCTAATTCATCTATAAAATGATAACAACAATTGCATTTCCTATAGGAGAGTTAATATTTTTAGCACCAGTTCCTAGTTGTTAACACTTCAAGCTTTCTTTCAAGTCAGATGCAGTTAGAATAGACATGCCCTACCAGTTCTTTAACTTCACCTCTGGAGACACTTGATTAATTTCTAGGGGGAAGGCAAAGTCACCTGAGAAAGGGACCTCTTTTTCAACATTGATTCTTCAGTTTGATGGCATACTAACCAACAATGGACTGGTAAATGTCTAATAACTGTCTGTGAGGAAAATGTATGATTGGCACACTTTTAAGCTTAATTTGCATTATTAAAATTTACTCCATCACTTTCTCACTCCTAGATAATCAACAAAACAAATCAATATCTGAGATCTGTAGGATTTGCCAAGGCATAAATGTTCACAGTGACAATTTAACAAGTGGCTCTCAAGAGCTGGTATGAGCTGTCTCCAACACACCTCTGGCCCACCTTCTCCCCTGCCCCACAGCTACATCCCAGCTTCACCTCCACCCAAACTTCCAGTAACTTGCTAGTGTGAGAGGGGGCCAGGCTGCTGTCCAGCCAGTTGGAGCAGCTGGCAAAACTGGATTCTGTTTTCCTATGTCTCTTTCCAGCTGATCGTCCTTGACTTTACTTCTAAGACTACTTCTGATAACTCTTTAGGGTCTTAGGTATATATTTTCTCATGGGAGTTCACTCTGCCACCTAGTTTGGGTGGATCTTATTACACTGATTCATTTCCTCATCAATCTATCTGATGCCTATTATAATTCCAGAAGGTACACCTTGAATTGTAACTATATATCCTATATTCCCTGCTCTGCTCCAGCTGGAGAGGTGAGGAAGAGAGAGACAAGTTTCTACCTAGGATGAAGGTGATAAGTCCTCTTGGTCTGTTCCTTGACATGTCAGTGACTAGTCATAAATAATAACAGTATGTAGTTTTTTCTTTAATACTTCAGGCGATCCATGATTGCATTCTTGTGGGAGCTCACTCTGCTTGGGCAGACAGAGCACAACCAAATCCACGTCTATGTTCACCAGAGGGAGAGAAAGAAATTTTCTATTCAATAACTGGGACCTTCCCAGCCAAGGGCTCAGGAGGAGCAAAGGAGATTTTATTGATTCATATCTCTATAGTTTCAGATGCAAAAGCAGGGAATACATGAACCCAGATTCCCTGAGCAAGGGAGTTAGCAGAGGCAGGGAATGGAGCATGGGGATGGGGAGCCAGGCACAGCAGGTTTCCAAGAGAGCTGAAATTAGCATTTCTGAGGCAGTTCCCTTAGGAACCCCTGATTCCTATTGTTTCTTTCGAGTCAGGTTTAAATACAAAACCATTCTTGCTGAGTGGTGGAGCTGAGAGTGTTGACTGGTTATTGTTCAGTTGTGTCTGACTTTGTGACCCGCATTTGGACTTTTTGTTTGTTTTGTTTTTGCTTTTTGTGTTTTGTTGTTTGTTTTTGTTTTTCCTTTTTGGCAAAGGTACTATAGTGGTTTGCCATTTCCTTCTCTAGCTCATTTTTAGATGAGGAAATTGAGGCAAACAGGGTTAAATGACTTGCTCAGGGTTGCACAAGAAGTAAATGTGTAAAGCCAGATTTGAACTCAGGTCTTCAGTTCTCTATCCACTCTACTACCTAGCTCGTTGTCCAGTTGACAAGAAAGAAGCCATACCTGAAAGGAAGAATGGGGAAAGAGTGGTGCCACCCTACACCAAAGGGTGGGACTCAGCCAAGAGGGTATAACTGACCTCACTCCCAAATCAAACTTCTTCTTCCACCCCCACACAAAGGTTAAACAAGGAAAAAACAAGAAAGCCTCTTCCTTCAATGAGTTTATCTCCCATGGGGGGAAGAGGAATTTGGAGGGAAGGGGGCAGTAAAACGTGTACAGAAAAAGAAATAGAAACTATGTACACAGTAAATACAAAGTAGTTTTCAGGAGTACCTTATACCTAAAGGATCAAGAAAGGCCTTGTCTAGGAGATTTCTAGGAAGTGTCAGCTGAGCTGAGCCTAGAAGGGACCTAAGAATTTCAAGAGGCTAAACAAGTTGTGGTATATAAGTGTGATAGAATACTATTGCACTATAAGAAATGGCAAGCAGGATGCTTTCAGAAAAAAACTAGAAAGACTTACATGAACTGATGCAAAGTGAAGTACATAGAACCAGGAGAACATTGTGCATTGTAACAGCAATATGGTACAATGATCAATGATCAATGATTTAGCTATTCTCAACAATTCAGCAATCCAAGACAGTTCCAAAGGATACAAGATGAAAAATGATATGCACTTCTAGAGAAAGAACTGATGGACTCTGAATGAAGATTGAAGCATACTATTTTTAAACTTTATTTTTCTAGGTTTTTTTCTATTTGTGTTTTCTAAGATGGAATTATGTTTTGCATGATTGCTCATGCATAACCTACATCAAATTGCTTACCTTCTTAAGGAAGGAGGGATAATTTGGAACACAAAATTTAAAAACTGTTTTACACATAATTGGAAAAAATATTTTAAAAAAAGAATTTCAAGAGAAGAGGAAAAAGAGTATTCCAGGCATAGGGAAGATCTTTTGCAAAGGGAAAAGATGCTAAACCATCAAGTATAGAGAACAGTAAATAGTCCGGTTTGTCTAGATCAGAGAGTGTGTTCTTTTCCTCCTCAAATTATCTTATGCTTCCTTGTTTGTTTATGCATTCTGAAGATCCTACATATCTGCCAATAAATGAAAAGCTCTGTGAAGTCAGGAACTATTGGATTTTTTCCCCTTAGTGTCCCCAGCCATAGCATAGGGTCTTGTAGGCATTTAATATAAAATGCTTGTGTTTTTAATTATACTTGGGTATTGTGATCCTGAATGAGGGGAACTTAAACTCTCCAAGTAAAGAGAGCTTCTGTGGCCCAGTAAAGAGAGAGAAAGAATATAGGAAGCGTTGCCTGATCCCCTTCTCCTTCCACTTCAATGTAATATGCTGAAACCTGTTTATATTATTTTCTATTAAAAAGAATTCACTATGAGGCAAACCTGTCTTAACACCTTCACAGGGTTTTAGTTACAAAAGTAACAGAATGATGTCATGATAAGGTGGTCTCATGATACGAACTCTAGGGGTTCATATTATCACTATGGCCCTCTGCTATCTTTCCCCTGCTCTTGTTTAGTTTAAAATTGAATTTAAAACTGACTCAGAGGGTCCCATTCCCATAAACAGATGGGGGGGCAGGAAACACAACAGCTATCTCAATGGTAAGTGCAAGTATGAGGAGGAAAGGGGATATGAAACAATGAAAGTAAATACTGACCAAGAAACATTATAGGGAAGTCCATAGAAGGAGGAGATTTTCCAAAAACTTTTCCCAAGAAAAATTTATTTCAGAATTACATAAAGGTAAATTGTCCTTTGCTACCATGTTTTGCTCATAAGACCAAGTATTTAAGCCTAGGGTACCAAATGGATAGAACTTTGGTTCATGTCAGAGTGGCTGAGGTCCAATTACCAGACTGAGGAGATTTAACATCTAGGTTTCTAATCTGAACTTTTTATTTCCAAAAAACCATTTATTCTAGTAGTGTTCACGCATTATAGGCCACAGAACTATGAGAATTATTGCACTTGTCAGATGTTAAGTCACATGTCCTTCATCCAAGCTTCTTATAGTGATATAACAGTAATTCTGTTGGTGCATATGAATTTCACTGTCACATAAAAATTGGCATCCCTTATAATACCACCCAAGGCTTGCCATAATCACCCAGAAATGTACTGTCAGTCCTGTCATAGTTAATCAATTTTCAAGATCCCCAAGGTCTTTAGATACAATGACTTGTGGCAAATTAATAGATCTTTTGGATTATCCCATTTAACTTCATCAAAAGAACTGACCCCAAGATGCAAATTTGGCTTAATTATAATAATATTTCATATTTAAGGAGTGTCCCAAAGCAAAGAGGTCTACAGATTTTCTCTTAATTCTTAAAGCACCATTGCATGATGCATCTAGATTTATTCTTACAAATATATATTTGCAAAGATACATATATGTTTATCTGTGTATCTGCCATCTCTCTCATTCTTTCCACCTCTCTATCATCTTCATTGATTTCTATTTATCAAGTCTTTCCTCCCCCCTCCCCCATGCAAACTTTTCAAATGGGGAAACTGAAGCACAGAATTTTTAAGGAAAGCTTCCTGCTATAAAATGGTATGAGCTTAGTAATATGCTTTTGATTCTCCGTCTTATTTTTCCTCCCTCAACTATGTTCTTATTCAAGGAGATGATGGAGTCATCTTGCTAAATTTCTGCTCCACACATTTACACTTCAGAAACTGGCAAATGCCACAAATCAGGGTGTGATTTATTTATTTTTAAAGTCTAGACAATAAATTTGAAGAGAAAATGTTGAAAGAGCAGATTAAAAGTATGCACTTACTACTTTGGGGGGTAGAGGAGAGCCAGTTGTTAAATGTTTATCTTTGCTCTAATTTCCTTGATTGTTTAGATATTATTTAACATACAAAACAGCTATAGAATGAAATATTGTTTGTGAACTGAATACCTTATTCATGTATAAGGTGTATTATGGCTGAGATAGTGTGGAACAGGAGAAAAGGGAACTTGTCTTGGACCTAGGAAGACCTGGTTCAAGTCTGACCTCTGACACATACTGGCTATGTTACACTGTACATGGGTGCCTCAGGAAACTCACTCTAACTATAAACTGAAGAACAGGTGCGGATTGGTGTTGGTCGAGAGAATTCCCTAAGCCAATAAAATCACTTGTCTAAGCCAGAAAGGGAAAACAATGTCTCCTGCAATATTCACGTTCAGACAGTGAGTAGAGAGCAGGAGTGGAATGTAGTAATAAATATAGGACGTAGCTGGGGCTCCATGATACTCTACACCCCACAGGGTTCTATATCCATGTCTTACCTAGTCTGACAGAAAGATGTTGTTTTCTCCCTTTCCCTTTTTCTTTTTCTTCCCTCCTTTTGGGGTTGGGGGAGGAGGGCCTCTGGCATGATAGTACAAAAGACACTTGTGTTATGGTCTCAGTACTACTATTTATACACTGTGACCCATTGAGCACTGCTTCCTTGGTTGGAGTTCTTCCATCATCTCCTAAAAAAAGAAAAAAAAAACAAATAGCCAGATTAAGGAAACAAGAATAGTAGTGCTCATTTACAATACTTGGGTCAGGAATTTGGAAACATGAGCCCAGCTAAAGCCTTCAGAGCCCTCATATCAAATGCTGTTATTTTTGGGTGGGTTGAAAATAAGGCTTGTCAAAGAGTGGACAAGGTGCCGGAGTGACTGTGTCAGGAAGCAGGAGCCCACAGGGGAATGGGGGTGGGGGGAGGAAACCTGTCAGGACAAGGGTCTTGGCTGTTGGAGGAGGGGCCACCAGCTGCTAAAACTCTTCTTGGAAGGTCTCCCAGTTGTCACCGAGAAAGGCTTTCCTCTCTGTTGCTATTGGGGGAGAGGAAGAGAACTCCATCTTTCCTTAGCCCATTTCTTGTTCCTGGAATGGAAAATGAGTTACAGTCATTTCCCTCTAGGTTTGCTAATGAAGTTGGTGAGGAGCAGCCCAGAGTCCTTCAGAATCTCTCTGGGGAAGAGCCTTAAGTCAGACTCAACCGACCTCCCACAGGTCTTGGCTTTTATTTAAAGAGGCCATGTTATTTATGAGAGAAGAGTTGCCTCCCCCTCTTTGGGAAGGTGCCGACTGGAGATATTTTTAAGCTCTGCCTGGAAAAGGTGAAAGGGAATTTAGGCTTAATATATCATCCACAAAGCAGCACCCTAGCAGACAGCCCTGTAGTGTGAGTGTCAGATTTGAGGCCTTGCCCATGTTTGGTTATGCAATTTAAATTCACACACACGTGACCAAATGGTCTCCCTAAAATGAAAAGCACCAAATTTTGTGCTATAGGTTAAAAATGATTACTGTTGAAGTCTTTTCCTGTACATATTGTAAAGAGGAAAGGATCTTTATTGAGGTTAAAGACTAGCATACTGGATTTTAAAAAAAATTCTATTCTTGGAACCCCCAATAGCCCCTAGACTTTTTGGATTACACATGTGATTTCATTGGTCTAAGCATCTTCTGATGAGGAAATGGTAGCGATGTAAGTAGGTACCTCCTGTGCAATTCATAGTCTTGGAGATCTGTCTAATTCACCAAGTTACGTAATTTACCCAACATCCCATAGCTAGTAGACATTAGAAGTCTGACTTGAACCCAGGTCTTCTTAGCTATAAGGCTCATTCTCTGTCTTCTATACCCTATAGTTTCTTTACTTTAGAGAAGTCATTTAAAATATCTAGCTTTCCTGTCTTAATCTTGAAAATGAGAATTAGAGTGAATCATATACTTCTTCCATGTGTTATAGTGGAATAAGTTTTTAAATATACATGTATTGCTTTTTGGAGAGGGGAAGGCAGGACAATTTGGGGTTAAGTGGCTTGTCCAAGGTCACGTGGCTAGTAAGTGTTAAGTTTCTGAGGTTGGATTTGAACTCTGGTCTTCCTGACTCCAAGGGCCAGTGATCTATTCACTGCATAACCCAGCCACCCCCTTAAATATTTTGTAAAAATTATTCTTAAAAATATTAGACAAGAAAATAAAATATCTGTTTGAATTGTGGAGGAGAGATTACCTTTTCAATTCAATCTATCTAAATTGTGGAGGAGAGGCTATTTTTTTCTATTTAACAAATAGGAATTATTAGGGACAAGACAGATATGTTTGACTATATTAAAATAAAAATCATATAACAAAAACAATATATCTAAAATGAAAAGAAAACAGCAGATTGGAAAATTTTTATGATGTGATAGAAACTTGACATCTAAAATATATTAATTTCTAGCCTATAGAATTAAACAGCGATCATTAAAAAACATCTGGTATCACTTTTAAAAATTGAAAAGTAGATCCATGGAACATAATAGACAAGGAGGAATAGACATAATTGAACTCAATAATTCAATGTTTGATAAACTCCAAAATATAAATTACTTAAGAAAGAATGCCATATTTTTGAAGAAATGTTAGGAAAAATAGAAAACCATCTGATATAAATTAGTCTTGGACTAACATCTTATACCATATTCTATAATAAATTCAAAGTGAGTATGCAGCTAGAGTGTGAAAAAATATTATAAAAATTAAAAGAGTAGATCATATACCTTTTCTAAAAAATCTGTAGTAGATTAATTCTTACACAAGAGATAGAGACAATTACAAAAGATTAAACGAATAATTTTCTTCTAAATTTATTTACTTTTAATTTACAACATTCAGTTCCACAAGTTTTTGAGGTCCAAATTTTCTTGCTCTCTCTTTTCCCCCCCTCCCCTCTGTGGCAGCATGCAATCCAATATAGATTCTACATATACCTTCACATTAAACATTAGTCAAGTTGTAAAGAAGAATTATAACCAATGGAATGAACGAGATAGAAGAAACAAGACAAAAAAGAGAGAGAGCAAGTGGTTTGCTTCAATCTATATTCAGACTTGTTAGTTCTTTCTCTGGATGTGAATAGCCTTTTCCATCATAAGTCTTTTGGAGTTGTCTTATAGCCTTGCATTCCTGGGATCATTTTGATTACACAGAACTGAAAAACTTTTGCAAAAACAAAATCAATGCATCTAAGAAGGAAAACAGTTGTCAGGAAAAAAAATTGTACCAAATTTCTTATGTATATAAATAGAGACAGTTATCAGAAATATACAAGACCAAAAGCCATTTCCCAATTGTGACAGAAGCATATGAACAAATAGTTCTTAAAAGAAAAAAGAGTACTCAGATATGTGAAAAAATGCCCCAAATTACTAATAATAAGAGAAATGCAGGTCAAAACAATTCAGACCTAGTAAATTCACAGAAATGGTAAAAGAGGAGAATAGTCAATGTTGGAAGGACAATTTTGGAAAGACAGGGACAATAATGCAATTGTAAGAGTGATAATTTAATACAACCATTCTGGAAATAATTTTGGAATTGGATAAACAAAAGTATCTAAAATGTTTAATCCTTTAACCCAGAGATTCTACTGGTAGGCATATAACACTCAAATAATTCACTGACAAAAAGAAAGACTCTATGTACACCAAAATAATTATTACACCATTTTGTTGTTGTTGTTGTTGTTGTAGCAAAGTATATGACCATTATATGGGGAATGGTTAACAAATTGGGGTGGGGTCATGAATGTAATGGAACATTACTGTAATTACTGTAAGAAATGACCAATATGATAAATACAGAGGTGCACAATGATTTACATGTACAAAACACAAAGTAATGCATTCAGGTCCAAGAAAACAACAGAGATAATAATCAAAACTATGTAAAATGAAAAGAACAGCCACAAAATAATAGAAAATAAATGCTATGAAATTACCAAGAATAAGTTTGCCCCCAAAATAGATATATGAGGAGACATTCCCCCCATTCCTTTGCAGAGGTAGAGGTCAGGGTGGGGTCCATTAGTATAAAACATAGCATATGGCCAGATTTTCTTCCATATATTGATCAATTTTGCTGAATTTTTCCTCTTCCTTTTTTATTTTTTCTTCTTCAAATTCTTTTATTATAAGAGATAGTTTTCAGGGAAAAAGCGGGATAGGATATAAAGGAAACTGAAGTAACATAAAACCAATGATAACAATGCAATGTCACTGAAATTGAAATACATAAATAATTTTTAAAAGTCACTATGATAATTTCCAGGTCACAACGGATAAATGATAAAGAATTTTTTCTTCACTTTTTCTTTTTAAAAATCATTGCCTTTTGTTTTTATATCACATCTCTATCTGACTATATTCCTTCTCCTTCCCCCTACTGATTAAACCACCCATTGTAACAAAGCTTAAAAAAGAGAAAAGAAGAAACAGAAACAGTCAATATAACCAAACTTTCAACACTATATTCACTATTTCTCACCCATAGTGTCCCACCTCTATCAATGATGGAAGGTAGGTAAAAATTCTCAACTTTCCTCTAAGGACCAAGTCATTATAATAATTTTCCAGTTGAAACATACATTTTTCAAAAGAGAAAAATAAATTATTAATAATAAGTGAAAATGCTAAATTTATGAAAGATAAAAAATTAAAACAATCTTAAGGTAGAAACTTACACCCATCAAATTGGCAAAAATAATTAAAAACAATAAAAATTCAGTGTTGGTAAGGTTATGGCAGAATCAGTTCAGTCATTCATTTGCTGATGTAGTTGCAAATATCTAAAATCTTTCTGGAGAGCAATCTGAAAATACTCAGAAAAAGTTATGAAAATAATCATAATCTATGACCCCAAAATTTCATTGTTGGGAGCCCACTCTTTAAGAATATTTTTTAAAAGTCTTTATTTTCGCAGTTATCTCATATATAATAAAACAAACAGCATCAATGTCCAAAAATAAAGGAATGGTTAAATAAATTGTGTAGCACCAAAATGGTAGAATACCATAAAGCAATTAAGACTTACAAGTATGATGAATACAAAGAAAGCTGAAAAGATCTTTATGAAACAAATTTTCAGCTATATGAAAGAAGGCTCAAAATGACTAGTAATAAGAGAAATAGGTACATATGCAAAGTGTATAACATAAAAGGAAGAGTGAATGAATATGAATGGACAAAGATTACAAATTAGAAGTCATAGGGAGTGGCTGAAAAACGCTATGATATTTTATTTGTTGAAGTTAACTAACATGAATGTTTTCCTTTTGTCAGCCAACTAAAATAGGCCTCCAATTCCTTGTCTCTAGAACAAGGAATTTAGACTAAATGATCACTAAGTATCTGACGAACTTTAATATCCTATATCCTATGATTCTGTTATTCCAAGAGAAATAAAAGCATCATTGTTGTTTTAATCAAGTGTTTTTTTTTTACCATAAATGGGCCAAGAAGAAAATACATCCTTTATGAAAGTCGAAGCAAAATGTTTTTGTTTATCCCATCAGCAGGGAGGTGGTGCAGTGGGTAGGAAGACCTGAGTTCAAATGGGGCCTCATCTCCCTACTAGTTGTGGGACCATGGGCAAGTCACCTAACTCCTGCCTGCCTCAGTTTCCTCAACTTTAAAAGGGGATAAAAGGGATAGTAGACACTTAATAAATGTTTGTTCCTTTAACTTTTCAGTGCACAGATATTATTCTCTTTATCAGGATCTGCAAAAGCTCAGAAGTACAGAAGACAAATAATATTAACTCTGATGGACAATAAAGATTATTGCAAAGGTAACCTTGATCAAATCCAACACTAAATGGATGTTCTCAGGGATTAAGAGCAATTAATACTAATTTCATAAAAGATCAACCTAACACATGGTACATTGATTTTTTTTAATAACACAAAAGTACTAATCGTTTTTGGGTGTTCAACTTACCATCATTTCTGCTCACAGGGGCAATAATGAGTAATGAAGAGTTTCTTCTTCAAATAGTAAAATAATTTATCATTGCATTGTTTCTATGATTGAACTGTCTTCTCTCTTGTAGAAGTCATTTTATGAAGATGACTATCTCTTTAAAAAAGATATGTTCTTTATGGTGCCAGCTTGCTCAGTTTTCATAGGCAAAGCACTCGAATGGAAGTATCATAAATGGTTCCCTCAAATATAACCAGAGGCCTTTTTAAAAAGCACTAGTTTTTCTTATTCCCATCAGTTGTAACTGTACCTTTATGTTGTTTTTTCATCTAACTGACTATGGAGAGATTTACAAAATCATAATCTGTGTGTGTCTCCTTAGAAAGACAGCATAGAGCCAAGGAAAGAGTTGTTGTTCAGTAGTTTCAGCCATTTCTGACTCTCTGTGACCTCATCTGGGGTTTTCTTGGCAAAGATACTAGAATGGTTTGCCATCTTCTTCTCCAGCTCATTTGACAGATGAGGAAACTGAGGCAAAGAGGATTAAGTAACTTACCCAGGGTCACACAGCTAGTAAGTATCTGAGGCTGGATTTGAACTCAGATCTTCCTGACTCTAAGCAAAATGCTCTACCCACTGCACCACCTACCTGCCTTCAAGGAAAGAATGCCAAAAGTGAAATCTGAGGACCTGGGATCCAATTCTGCTACCACTTGAATAACTGTGAGCAAGTCACTTAACTTCTCTGTTCCTCTGTTTCCTCAACTGTCAAGTGAGGAGTTTGAACTAAATGATCTTAAATATTCTTGCCATCTCTACATTTATGAGCCTATGGTCCTAATGAGTTCTAACATTGATGGATGGTTCCTATCCAGTGTAACCAAATGACAATTCAAAGGTAGGTAAGCAAAATGCCAAGCTTTCCATAAACATAGAAAAGGAAAAAGGAAAGATGTGAGCAGACTGGTGCTAGAAATAATTGTGTAAAGCAGAAGGATGGAGGCAAATATTTATTAAGCTCCTACTATGTGTCAGGAATGATGCCAAGAAATGTATAAATGTTATCTTTTCCCAACAACCATAGGAAGCAAGTGCTATTATTATTTTATTTTGTACTGGAGAAATCTAAAGAAAAAAGATGCTAAGTGACTTGCCCAGGGTCTCACAGCTTGGAAGTGTCTGAACTAGATTTGAATTCAGGTCTTCCTGACTTCAAGCCTAGTGTTCTATCCATTGCGCCATCTAATTACTAAGAACTATATGACTTCCCAGTTCTGGTGTGATTAGCCAGGGTCAGTTAGTAGCAAAGGCTGGTTCAAAAGGGCTTTCTAAGAGCCCATTGTTAAATTTATAGTGTGAGTATTCACACCTTAGAAGTCTGTAAACACCACAAATCAGAGCCTGATTTATTGTTTTTGTTCATTGTCTAGACTTAGGAAAGTGATGGAGAAAATATGAGTAATGTAGATTAAAGTTTAAGGTGTGTCACTTTACCAGAAAGCAGTTGTTAAACATTGACCAACTTGCTTCTGTAGAGGACCACAGATTTAGAACAGGAAGGGAGTTTAGAGGTCAGGTATTACAATCCGCTTCATTGTATAGATAAGAAAACTATGACTAAGCTAAGTGTAACTTTTCTAAGTCAAACAGGTATTAAGTAGCAAAGCCCAGATTGCTGAATCTGCCTCTCTGTCTCTCAGAAGGCAGATGGTGGCACAGCAAATTCTGGGTCTAGAGTCAGGAGATTGTCGTGGTTCACTCATTTCAGTCCTGTCTGACTCTTCATGACCCCATTTGAAGTTTTCTTGGAAAAGATACTGGAGTGGTTTGCCATTTCCTTCTCATTTGGAAGATGAGGAAACTGAATTAAATAACTTGCCCAGGGTGACACAACTAGTAAGTATCTGAGGCTGGATTTAAACTCAGGTCTTCCTGACTTCAGGCTAGGTGATCTGTCCACTAAGCCACATAGCTGCCCCAAGGGTCAGGAAGACCTGAGTTCAAATCAAGCTTCAGACTCATATTAGCTCTGTGACCCTGGGAGAGTCACTTAACCTCAGTCTACCTCAGTTTCCTCAGCTTACCTCCCAGGGTTATTGGAAGGATCAAATGAAATATTTGCAAAGCACTTGACATGTAGTAGTAGATATTCAATAGCTACTCGTTCCTTTCCCAGTTCAGTCTTTAATGCCCGTCATATTCAATCAAACCTATCTCCTACAGCAGAGGTTCTTAACTGGAGATCAGTGAGCTTATTTTAAAAGATTTTGATAATTATTAATGAATATATTTGTTTCCCTTTCAACCCTATGTATTTTATTTTATACCTTTAAAACCGTTATTCTGAGAAGTGGTCCCTAAGCTTCACCAGACTGCTGATAAAAAGATTAAGAAGCCCTATCCTCAAGGGACCCAGCCTCAAAGTTCACACTTTCCTGGCCCTCTGAACAATTCAGGATCTTTTGCTCCAGAAACATAATTGCTGGAAAGTATGAGATAAAGCCTTCTAACAGCAATGAGGAAAGGCCTATATGAAATGTTCTTAGAGAAATATGACTTTTAAGGACCCTGAGGTAAATAATTCAAAGAACATTTTAAAAAGTGAAATAATGAATGGATTAATTAAATAAAATAATAAGATCTCGCACCCCTCTTCCTGACAGGGTCCAAAATGCCTGATTTCCAATTTTTCTATTTTTATTTTTTTGCTTTTTCAGAAGGGGGAAGGTAGGGCAATTGGAGTTAAGTGACTTGTCCCACAGCTAGTAAGTGTTAATTGTCTGAGGCTGGATTTGAACTCAGGTCCTCCTGACTCCAGGGCTGGTGTTCTATTCACTGAACTACCTAGCTGCCCCCCTTTTTTTTTTTACAAAAGAAAACTGCCTGTTCACATTCTTTGATCATTAATTTACTAGAGAATGAGTTTTGCCCTTTTGCCCTTACAAATTTGAATCCGTTCCTTAAATATCTTCTCTGAGAAACTTGTTGCAAAGATTTTTCACTGTTACCTGTTTGTCTTCTAATTTTAACACTAGGATTGCTTGTGCAAAAACTTGTAATTTTTAAATGATAAAAATTGTCCATTTTATCCAAAATAGGTTACTGCTGAGACAAGTTGACAACTGCTGAAGGTTAGTTTGCCTTGGCGTTGAGGTACCTATAAGCTAACTAGTGTCCTAAAGGGGCCACCTAGCTAAAGCACAATTTCTTGAAAAAAATGTTTTTAATGGTAATACTATTTTTTTAAATATCACTATCACTTCCAAATGAATACTTCCTCCATTGCATCTTTAGTAGAAGCCTCCTTATAATAAATAAATCCAGTCAAAGCAAGCAGGATGATGAACCTGTGTTAAACTGCATGCCTTAGTTTGCACCTATTTGTTCCCTACCATTTTGCTAATAGGTAGGAGGCATGTGAAACTCTTTCCAGATCTAATCATAGAGAACCCTAAGAGAAACATTTAGATAAATATATGATATAAACACTTAATCTGGTTCACTTTTGCATTTATTTTATTTGAGCTAGTTCTCTTAGCACAGTGCTAATGAGGCTAAGGTCACATGTTCAGTCTCCACAAGGGCCATTTAACTTCTCATAGAGAAAAATTCTGCTCCCAAGGAACAGACCACATCCCTAACCGTAGTTAAGCTGTGTCACACATTTAGGATACTAGCCCCCATAGCTTGAGAGGCAAGGAAGAAAAGAGACGAAAATTCAATACAAACCGCCATTGTACAAGGGGAGGGGGAGGGAGGAGATGGATGATGAAGGAGTAAAACCTGTAATCATTATCTACTCACAGTGGGCCATATTAGCATTTTGCTGTACATATAAAGCATATTTTCATGTATTTGTTGATTTTTATTGTCTTCACTGTTATAGGCACTCTAAACTTTTGTCCATTTTTAATATCAGGATTGGTTTTCAGGCTCACAGGCAGCAAGGACTATGCCTGACTTGTTCTGCATGGTGCCATATGCAAATAGGCACTTAGTTATATCTTTTTTATGATATCAAGGATGATGAAGAATGGGTGATAACTGAGGCACTTCAGGTTAGTGCAATTTGTGCTACTCTACATGGCTCCATGCTTTCAGAGATGGGCATGACTCCCAATTGGAGTTATAAACTTTACTCTCACCTGGTCATCCATTCCTATGTGCCTGGTTGCCTCAAATTGGAGGTTAAAGATCATTTTAAACATTCATTTTTTTAAAAAAATTTGAGTCCCACATTTTCCCTCTCCCTCTCCATTTCCTCACTCCATAAGAGAGTAAGCAACTTAAAATAGGTTAATATATGTGCAATCATATAAAACATATCCCCGTATTAGTCATGTTGTGAAGGAAGAAACAGACTAAAAGAAAAAAACATGAAAAAAATAAAGTGAAAAGTAGAATGTTCTAATCTACATTCAGACTCCATCAGTTATTTCTTTGAAGGTGCATAGCATTTTTTCATCATGAGTCCTTTGGAATTATCTTGGATCATTTTATTTCTGAGAACAGATAAGTTAATCACAGTTGATCATTGTATAATATTGATGTTAGTGTACACTGTTCTCCTGATTCTGCTTACTTCACTTTGCATCAGTTAGTTTAAATCTTTTTGTTTTTATTTTATTTTATTTTATTTTTGGAGAGGGGAGGGTAAGGCAATTGTTAAGTATCTTGCCCAAGGTCATACAACTAATAAGTATGTCAAGTGTCTGAAACTGGATTTGAACTCAGGTCCTCCTGACAACAAGGCTCTATTCACTGTGCCACCTAGCTGCCCCTAGTTTAAGTCTTTTTAAAATTAAAAAAAATCTTGGGCGGCTAGGTGGAGCAGTGAATAGAGCACCGGCCCTGGAGTCAGGAGTACCTGAGTTCAAATCCGGCCTCAGACACTTAACACAAAAAAAAACTAGCTGTGTGACCTTGGGCAAGTCACTTAACCCCAACTGCCCTCCAAAAAAGCAAAAAAAAAAAAAATTAAAAAAAAATCTCCACTTAATAGTATTTTATCTTTTGTAATTACATGTAAAGATAGTTTCCAATATTCATTTTTATAGGATTTTGAGTTCCAAATTTTTCTCTGTCCCCCCTCCTGAAGACAACAGGCAATCTGATATGGGTTATACATGTACAATCATGTAAAATATATTTCCACATTAGTCATGTTGTGAAAGAAGAATCAGAATAAAAGGAAAAAATCACAAGAAAGAAAAAAAACAGAAAACATCAAAAAAGTGAAAATAGTATGCTTCAATCTACATTCATTCAGACTCCATGTATTTTCTTCTAGATGTGGATAGCATTTTCCCTCATGAATCTTTTGGAATTGTCTTGGATCGTTATATTGTTGAAAAAAGTTAAGTCTACCATAGTTGATCACTGCACAATATTGTTGTTACCTTATACAATATTCTCTTGGTTCTGCTCATTTTACTCAGTATCAATTCATGGAAGTCTTTCCAGGTTTTTTTGAAAGCTGGTTTTCTGTTTGTCATTTCTTAACTCACAATAATATTCCATGCTATCATATACATGTCCGGCCATCCCCCAACTGATTGGCATCCCAGCAATTTCCAATTCTTTGCCACCACAAAAAAAGAGCTACTATAAATATTTTTTGTGTGTGCAAATAGGTTCTCCTCTCCCCCTTAAAAAAAATTTCTTTGGGATACAGATCTAGTAGTGGTATTGCTGGGGCAAAAGGTATGCACAGTTTGATTGCTCTTTGGGGATAGTTTTGAATTGCTCTCCAGAATGGTTGGATCAGTTCACAACTCTACCAATAGTACATTAGTACCCCAATTTTCCCATATCCTCTCCAATATTTATCATTTTCCTTTTCTGTCATGTTAGCCAGTCTGATAGGTATGAGAAGGTACTCCAGTATCATTTTAATTTGCATTTTTCTAATCAATGGTGATTTAGAGTATTTTTTCATATGATGGAAGATAACTTTGATTTCTTCAAAGGAAGAAATCTATGCTATAAATAATCATAGGAAAAAATGCTATGATTCACTAATAATTAGAAGAAGGCAAACTAAAGCTACTTTGAAGTTTTTTCTCACATCTGTCAAACCAGAAAGATGACAAATGAGAAAAATGACAAATGTTGGAGGGACTCTGTGAAAACAGGTATACTAGTACTCTGTTGGTAGAACCATGAATTAGTTCTGCCATTCTGAAAAATAATTTGGCACTGTGCCCAATACTTACCAAATTGCACATACTTTCTGACCCAGGTGAACCATGTTTAGATCTATATTCTCAAACAAAAAAAAAGAAACTTAAATGAAGATGATCTATATGAACAGAAATATTTGTAGCAATTCTTTTGGTGGTAGCCAAAAAATTGAAACTAAGTCTTTTTGGGGGAATGGCTCAACAACTTGTCTTATATGAATGTAATGTAATGTTATTGTTCTATGAGAAGTAACGAAATGAAAAATGTCAGAAGAAATTTGGAGGGCCTCTATGAACTGATGCAGAGTGTGAGTAGAAGCAGGAGAACAATTTGCACAAGATAATATTATAAAGAAAAATAACTTAATATTGTACTCTGAACAATGCACTCTTAAACTATGAGTCCAAAACAATGAAGACAAAATACCCTGTTCACCTTCTAGTGGGGAGTTGATGAACTTAAAATGAAGAGACTTGTTTTGTTTTACAAAATGCTTCTTCCTTTCCAATAACACTTTCAGACATGGTTGTTATGGCAATTTTGCTTTGCTGGACCAGGCAGCTATTTATTGAAATTTTGGTTGGCTTTTTTTTTTCAATTTGCTCAGTGGATGGATTGAGAGGAACAGAATAATCTTTAAAATGCTTGTTAATTGTAAAAGTAAAACTAATAAACTATTGAAAAAAAACAGTGACCTATCCTCAAAAATCGATATAGCTTTTCCATTATTTCTAACAGGTTTTACCTTTTGTGGATTTTTCCATTCATCTGTCCTGCTCAGTCCTGTCTTTGCCTCTCGTTATCCTGCTTTCATCAACTCACTTCTAACTTGCCTGTCCTTTTTGTCAGCTCTCTCCATTTTGACTCTGTAGCTCATTCAGCAATTCTGTTACTTTACCCGACATCCCACAGATGACCTTAAATTCACACTAGGGACAAAGTGACTCCCACTGATCCCAGTCTGAACTTCAGTTGCTGGATGCTTAAGTCTTTGCCTCCCACATTATTTCATCCCTGGTTCCCAGAGAAGGAAGAGTTGTGGGAGATTCATCGACAAACTGCATGAAACCTAAAGAATTAGCAGGTCAATAAAGATTTATTAAGCATCTGTTGTTTTAAGCACTAAAGGAGCTAAAGGGCTTAGATAAGATATGGTCCCTACCCTCATGGTTCTTCACAGCCTTGGGAGGTAGAAGGTTCAAGTATTATCATCCCAGTTTACCAATAAAGAAACTGAGGCTATACAACATTTTGATTCTTTCAGTATCACAGAACTAGGAAGTGTCACATCCAGGACTCCTACCCACATCTGATTTCTATGCCAGCATTCTTTCCACTACCCCAAAGAAGCCTTTACTCTTCTGCTTAAATAAAATTAAATATAATAAATGCATATTGATCAATTATTAAGTGAAAGCCACAAAGATACAAAGCTAAGTATGATGCAGTCTGACATTATGGAGCAGATATTTCAGTAGGGAATAAATACTAGAATTGTCAGGTAGTACAGTAGAAAGTGTTGGATTTGGAGTCAGAGGTACTGAATTTGTGTCTTGTCTCAGATACTTACCAACTATCTGACCCAGGGCAAGACATTTAACCTTTCTCTGACTCAGTTTTCTTGTCTGTAAAATAGGGATAATAGTAGTACCTATCTTACAAAATTGTTTTTTAGGATCAAATGAAATCACATATGTAGAGCGCTTTGCAAATCTTAAAGCACCACATAAATGCCAGTTATTATTATTATTATTAAAAATAAGACAAATATGCAAAGAATTGTAATACAAAGTAAAATATAAATGTCAAGAGTCATATTAAACACTTTACAAATATATAACACTTTAACAATGTTTTTTGTTTAACAAAATGCTTCTTATAAGACACCATAAGGTAGAGAAAGTATTTTCATCTCCAGTCAAAGAAATGAGGATCAGAGACATTAAATAACTTGCCCAAGGTTATTGTTATTGTTTAGTTGTGTGTGACTCTTTGTGACTTCATCTGAGGTTTTCTTGGCAAAGATACTGGAAGAGTTAGCCATTTCCTTCTCCAGATCATATTATAGACGAGGAACTGAGGCAATCAGGATTAAGTAACTTGCCCAGGGTCACCCACCTGGTAAGGGTCTGAAGCTGGATTTGAATTCAGGTCTCCCTGATTCCAGGCCCAATACTCTGCCCACTGTGACACCTAGCTGCCCTTACCATGGTTACCAATCAAGAACAAGAGTTGGATTCCCTGGCTAACATTTTGTTACACTATACCCTACAATTTTGGTGTTCTAGAGGTTCAAAGAAGGAATAAATTATTTCTTGTAAGAGGAATCACAGAAGGCTTCCAAAAGGAGGTGGCTCCCATGTGGTTCTTGAAGGATGGGTAGAATTTTGCTAGGTAGACATGGCAGAGAGAGCATAATCAAATACATAGAAACAAGAAAATTCAGGTTTTATTTGAGGAATGATAAAACCCTAAATGTCTGGAATGTAAGAGATGTGAAAGAGAGTAATGGGAAATATGGTTGGATGTATTGCCATGGTGCCATATTGTAAAGAATCTTGAGTATCAGATAAAGGAATTTATTCAGTAAACAAGGGAGAGATTTCTAAGGGTTTTGTTCAGATGCCAAGATTCATGTGTCAGTGATGCATGTGTAGTCTGCATTAAGGGAGTGTGGAGAACAGTCCAGGTGAGAGATAATGAGGACCTGAACTAGGATACAGGCAGTGGAAATGAAAAGGAGACAGATGCAAATAACATTTCTATAGAGCAGTAGTTCCCAACCTTCCTAAAGCCACGACCCTTTAATACTTGTATGTGAGCGTATCTGCATGTGGGTGGACCCACCTTCAGATGAATAGAGGAGCGGTGTCTCAGTTCCTAAGACCACTGGAAATATGTGTTTTCCAATGGTCTTAAGCAACCCCTCTGAAAGGGTCATTTGACTCCCAAAAGAGTTAGGACCCACAGGTAGAGAACTGCTGCTATAGAGTGTCATCATTTCTTCTGGCAAAACAATATTCTAGTACAAACATACGCCATAATTTGTTAAGCTACTCTTTCATAGAAGGGCATTCCCTTAGTTTCCAGTTTGGGCCTACTATGAATAGAGATGCTTCTTTTTAAACATGTAGGTTCTTT
The DNA here is from genome assembly GCA_028646575.1 of Pseudocheirus occidentalis. NCBI lineage: Eukaryota > Metazoa > Chordata > Mammalia > Diprotodontia > Pseudocheiridae > Pseudocheirus > Pseudocheirus occidentalis. The sequence continues at coordinate 122,317,317 of CM053593.1, forward strand.
TCCTCTTTAATTTCTTCAGTAATGTAAAATCTAGTATAGATATAACTAGGTTAAAATGTATACATACTTTAGCAACTTTCTGGGTATAGTTCCAAATTACTTTTCAGAATGGCTGGACCAATTCAAAGTTCCATCAGCAACGCTGAGAATGACACATAGAGTATGAACTTGGGTGACTGGAAGGATGGTGGTATCTTCAACAGTTTAGGAAAGTTAAGAAGAGGGGAGGGTTTGGAGGAAAAGATACTAACTTCAGCTGGAGTATGTTAAGATAAAGTTGTCTACAAGACAGTTTGAAATGTCTAAGAAGTAATTGCTGATGGAATATGGGAGAGAGATCAGGGCTGGATAAGTAATTTGGAGATAAAATGATCTGCATAAAATGGTCATTGAAACCATGGGAGCTTGTGAGATCACTAAATGAAATAATATAGAGGGAGAAGAAACAAGAGCCAGGGGCAGAGCCCTGTGGGAAGAAAAGTAGGAAGAAAATAAACATTAAAAAAACACTATGTCACTTACTATATCACTAAGGTGATCAACAGGGCAAAATCTTCAGAGACAAATGAGGACTGAGAAAAAACCATTAGATTTGGCAAGTAAGACATCATGAAAAACTCTTTAGAGAGCTGTTTAGGTTCATGATGAGGTCAGAAGCCAGGCTGTAGAAAGGTAAAAAAAAGAGGAAAAGGAAAGAAAAGTAGAGGCATCTTTGTGGAGAGCTTTCTCAAGTTTAGCTATGGAAGGAAGGGAGGAAGGAAGGAAGGAAGGAAGGAAGGAAGGAAGGAAGGAAGGAAGGAAGGAAGGAAGGAAGGAAGGAAGGAAGGAAGAATATCAAAGGTCAGCTAGTGAGGAAGGACAGATCACCTGAGGGCTTCTTGAGGAGGGGGAAAGACATGAGCATGTTTGTATGCAGTAAGGAAGCATCCAAGAGATAGATAGAGATCGAAAGATTAGTGATACAGTAGGGATGAGAGAGAGAGAGAGCAATCTGATGGAGAAGATGGGATGAAATGGGATCACATATAGAGGGATTGGTCTTGGCATGGAGCAAGGCTACCTTGTTACATAAAACAGGTAAAGGAGGTGATGGTGGCTGAAGACTTTTGAGAGATGTGAGATGAGAAGTGGGAGCTCTCACAGCTGATCTCAATTTTTTCAGTAAACTATAAGTCCTCAACTGAGAGGATGGAGTGAGGAAGAGCTATGAGAAATCTGAGGGGATGAAATGATTTTATAAACCTCCTCTGCTGAGTAGGAGAGTGAATCAGTTAGGGAAGTATGAAAGAGTTGCCTTGCTACAGGGAGAGCCCAGTTGGGATTGTGCAACAGGGAGTTGTAATGGACCCACTAAGCATGATTTTCTCAAGCTTTATTCATTAGCACGTGAATAAGAGTCATATCAGTGAATGGCGAGAGCAGGGAAGAGCAAACTTTTTGACTGGATAAAGAGGCAAGGGACTGAAGATAAGGAGACAGTATAGAATTGAATCAGTTCAGCAAGGTGTCAAACAGGGAAGGGAAGAGAGTTTAGCTAGTGTAGGACTGATTATCTGGGAAAGAACTGAGAGAGAGGGGGGCGGTATTAGATATTGTGTTGAGGATGAAGAACAAGGTTTGTGCCTATAAGGCAGAGGGAGAAGTGAAATAAGAACAAATTATGATCAGATGAAACAAATACAGAATTCGTGAACACAAATGTGGAACACTTATGAGTGATGGCAAAATCAAGGTTATAACCACCTCTGTGTGTTACTGTAGTGGGATGGAGTAGGTCGTGAGAAATGAATACATTGAGGTGAAGTCCCCTAGGAGCAGAGGAGGAATTGAGGAGGAAAGACTCTGTATTGGGTACTGGACTCATTGAAGAACTCCAGATCACTTTCTTTCTACTTCTAAATCTCCAAGACACTCTCTAACTTCCTTAGTGAGTACAAGTAGAGGATGATGCTTCTGAATGACTCACATTTGAGACTTTTGTTCTTTGTCTTTTCTCCATCTATTCATTCGCACAGCAGGCTAAAAAATAAAAATAAAAAATCTTGAAGTTTCTAATCCCAAGTAGAGGTGGGGGTGGGATCACATTCAGAAAATAATTTGTCTCTTGTTGAAAATGGAGGCTCTGAAAATATTCTGAAAGGGTGAAGAGTTTGACATTTGCACAGTAAGCAGGAATGGCAAACACTTTCAAACTTTATTTTTGATAGTGGTCTGGATCAGAGACATTGTCCTTGGTGAACATAATGAAAGATGTTAAGAAAATCTTCATCATCTATAGGTGCTACTTGGCTAACTGGCTGCTTGGTGTTCCAAAAAAGCTTGGCATATGGATACAAAATTATTCTTTTAGAACGGAAAACTCTCTGGGAGCCAAGTCTCTGAAAATTGACAGACTGGCAGATTCTCCTTACAGGGAGGAAAAGACAACTAAGGTAGCTCCAGAACTGAGTCAGTGTGGAGTCCGTGTGCTTCATTCACTCAATTCGCACAGTTCCTTCAACCATACAAAAAGATCTCTGCAAGTACATATTGACTTAGAAAACCGCATAATAACATTATGTTTTATTGTATTTTGTTAGATATCTCCTAATTATATTTTATAATTTAGTTTTTATTTGTTTTCTTGTTTACATTATTCATTTTCATTACATTTTTGAATTACACATTTTCTTCCCATCTTGCCCCTGCCCAACCCCAAAACAGCAATTCCACTGTAAAGCCCTTCCCCTGCTCTGCTCTCTTATTT
>CM053593.1:122320562-122342206 GCA_028646575.1 Pseudocheirus occidentalis
TTGGCCAGTCAATTAATTGGTTGGTTTTTTTAGGTCTGTGAAACTCTGCTTCCAGAGGGGAAAGCTCTGTTCCAAATTGCTTGGATTTTCCCAACTGCCAGAGCTATTAGGGGGGTGTTGCAAGTCCCCCAGCTTTGGCTTGCTGAAAGTGCACCCCAGGACCACCACCCAAGACCACAATATGGATCCAGGTCGCTCAACACAAGAGCACTTGGCCCTGATCAATTGATTCATCCCCCCTGAGGAGTCTGCAGGCCAGGGGCTCTGAAGCAGCGTGGTGGGGGCCGCCACCGGTTCCAGCAATTCCCTTCCCCCACTGCTTCCTTGCCCCAGGGGCAGATTAGCTGAACTGCTTTACCAACCCCAAATTAATTTTCAAAGTTTCACTTTCACTTACCGACTCTGAGGATTTTAAGATCCCCTTAGGCAGGTACTTTAGATTTTCTTTGAAGTTAACTGAAGCTGCGGTTTGGGAGACTCAGCTCCTCCAGGCCACCCTGGGGCCTAGCCTGGCCATGGCTGCGGTTTTGGGCTGGCAGTTCTGTGCTAAGCTGTAGTGTGAACTGCCCCTCTCCAGTCCTGTTCCTCACGCCTTAGCAGATATGAAAGTGCTGGAGGCTGTAGAACCGCTGCTGACTGGCTGTGGTGCCCGCTCAGCTCAGCTCAGCCCGGCTCCTTCCCACCGTCTCAGGCCTGGTCCCAGTCTCGGCTTCAGGCTGTTCCAGCCTCCTTTCTGGCTGCCGCAATGAGCCCCTGCTCCCAAGCTGCCTTCAGTGAGTGATGGGTTCTCTGTATATTTGTGAGTCTGAGAGTCCTAGGCTTTCTCTGGGATCATAATTTTATGGGTATTTAGGGTGGCAATGTGGGAGCTGCGGGACCTTGCTGCTTCTATGTCGCCATCTTGGCTCCGCCCCCCGCACTCTCCTAATTACATTTTAATCTGATTTGTATCAGATTTTGGAATGATGGCCCAGGGGCTGCGTATTTGACCCCTCTGTATCCAGAAGCGAACAGCCTTAATGTGAGGGTAGTTGAATGAGTTTGGAAATATTTATTCCATAGAAGAAAAAGCCCCTGGGACTTGGCAGGAGGTAGGGGTAGGGGCTGTGGCAGGGGTTGTGGCATATGAGAGCATTATTCAAGTACTTAAAAGGATGTCCTATGGAGAAAAAATTAGACTTCTTATTTTTGGCACCAGAGGGTATAACTAGGAGCAATGATTGGAATTTGCAGATGCCAATATCAGCTAGATATAAGGAAATATTTTTGACAGAACTCTCTAAACATGGAATGAACTGCCTTAGGAGTAGAGGTTTCCCCTCCACCCTCAATAAAGGTATTAAAAAAAAAGCCAAGATGACCATTTATCAGGTATATTTTGGGGGTATGGGTTGGACCAGATGACTGTTTTTCTAAATTGCTCATTTTAGTTTATTTTTTAATCTCTTTGTAGAAATTACACAAGCTAACAGTGTGTGAAATTGGAGTTACTTACAATACATTACTTCTTGCAGGGGAAGGGGGTTCTCATTGTCTTTCTTACTACCAGTTCCTTTCATTTGTATTTTTCATGGGCACAGTTAAACAGAATCTTTGGAGGACATGAAAAGGAAAAATAAGTGTGTCTGAGTGGGATGGGAATTTGATCCAATTCCACAGACATTTATCGATGACCTGCTATGTTCAAGACCCCATATTGTTTGTCTATTCTTTCTTCTGAACTTCCTTCTCTTCTTCTTTGCACATTTTAAAAAATGTTTTAATGGTTCTCTTTTTTTTTTGGCTTTTTTTTTCATCAACCCCACCCTCAATCCTTTCTTACTTCTATGCACAATTAAAAACAGAAGAATAAAAGCTAAAAATCTTGTAACAAATTGGCATAGTGAAGCAAAACAAAACCATATGATGGTCATGTCTAAAAATATGTCTCTTTCCATACCTTGAGTCTATCATTTCCCTCCTTTCCCACCAGCTGCACTGCTTTTGAACTTTAGGGACTTCTCACTCATGGTCCAGGAACCTCATCATAGGGAAATCTTATCAGTTGGTGAGATCCAAAAAGCTTGGTACTTATAGATAGCACATCTGCCCCTCAGACTGGACCCTCTAATGGGAAGGCAGAGTCATGAGTTCCAAAACCTTTATCTGAAGAGGGTGTCCAGGTCAATCAGCTCCTCATTTCCCATCAGCTTCACTGCTTTTAGACCCCTTTGTAATTTATCATCATGCCCCCTAGCCAGGTATCTTCTCTCCCGTCCCCCTGCTTTGCAGCTTCCTGTTGTGTGTTGTCTTGCCCCATTAGACTGTAAGCTACTTGAGGCCAGGAACTATCTTTTTTTTGTATTTGTATCCCCAGTATTTAACATAATTCTGGTCATAGAGCTTAATATATGTCTCTCTAGAGATGCATACAGCTAGTTCTTGCTTTATACAAGTGGACCTGTACAGGTCTGTAATGTGAATTTGTATTGGAAGTGGGAAAGAACCAGGAGGGGGTCCCCATGCACCCATGGAGGGAGGGAGAGGTACACAGTTCCAGGATGCATGGGGCACTGGGGACACAGAAATGAGAGCAGGAGGAGGTACACAGAAACATGGGAGCCAAATATATAGGACCTGGACACAGACACAGAAAAGAGAGGACAGGTGATAGGCAGGGCTAGGTAGGAACAAACACTCAGGACTGGACAAGTGGCAGGTGGGCAGAGGAAGGAAAGGTCTTTCCCTGGAGGTCTTAAGCCAAGCCTCTGGTCTTTCTACTCCACTGTAAATCAGGTCTTCTCCTTTGACTTGGAGAATTGGGGGTTTTGTTTGTTTATTTGTTCATTTTGGTTAGTTTCATTTTTAGTGGGGTGGTGGGGAGGCATAGAGCCAAGGAACAGAGAGAAAAAGCACAATATTGTACAGAAAAGTTATAATAGGTATTATTTGGAATGTGAATTTCTTTCAGAATTATTTCTATAAAGCCAAATTTGCATAATGTGAATTTACATAAAACAAATACTCTCTTGTACCAGATTTCATCATAGGTCCTCTGGCGATGCAGTTGGCTCTTGCTTTGATCCAAGTTTTTAAAACTTTCAAAAATTGTTTTTCTTTACAATGTTGTTATTGTATAAATTGTTCTTCTGAATCCGTTGACTTCATTCAGTATCAGTTCTTATTTCACAGGATTCTCTGAAACTTCCTCTTTCATTGTTTCACTAGTAATATCAAAAAAGTCATGAATTTAACTAATTAATGATTATATTTATTTAGCACAATTTGTTTAGCCATTCCCTAATTGTTGGGTGGACCAGATGACTAGTAAGGACATTTCCAACTCAAATTCTTCAAAACAGAATGAAAAGCATTTATTAAGCAATTATTATATGCCAAACACTGTGCTAAGGGCTGCAGATAGAAATAGAAAATGAGACAGTCCTTGCTCTCAAGGAGTTCACATTCTAATTAGAGAACACACAACCCATAAAAGAAAGCTTATGTAAGTTCAGGACTGACAGAGTGGCTACTCAGTCCTTACATTCTGGCAGGGAATGTTAAGGCACATAGGAATGCCCTTTTGGAAGCAAAGGTAGGTCAGATGGCCCATTCTCATGAGAATAGTGGGTCCAAGGGTTGAAGTGGAGTGTTTTGGGGATGACTTCAAAAATGTATGATTCTATAATGAAGCACATCCTTGAAATGACTGATACCTAGGGGTAGAAAAAAAAAACCTAGGAAAAAATCTGTCTACACTCCTTGCCTCCACTTCCTTATGTTCCATTCACTTCTCAGCTCCTTTGCAAATATGGTTTCCAACCCCAACACTCAACTGAAACTGCAAACTGCTCTCTCCCTCTCCCTCTCAGTCTCTTTCTGCCTTTGACTCTCTGTCCCTGTTTCTGTCTTTTTTTTCTCTCTATCTCTTTTTCTCTCTCTGACTCTGTGACTCTCCCAGTATCTCTGTCTCTCTCCTGAGCTCTGGTCTTTATTAACTAGCTGCCTACTAGAGGAGAAAGTGAAGCTGGTGACTTTGTACAGCCTTCCCTCACTCAAATCAAATTCAATTGCAAGTCATGTTATCATCTCCCTGATGTCATGGTCATCTTCAAGAATGAAGGACAAAAACCATACAGCTTACTGAACATCTCCACCTTGTTGTCCCATTGGCATCCCAAATGTAATGTGTTCAAAGCAGAATTCATTATCCATCTCCTTAAACTCTCCTTTCTTTCTAACTTCCCTATATTTGCTGGGGTTACTGCCATCCATCCAGTTACCCAGGCTCCAAACGCTGGAGTCACTCTCCCTTACTTTCATATCTAATCATTTGTGAAGTCTTTGGTGAACAGTGTCTTTCACATCTGTACCCTTTCTCTCTATTCACACTATCACAACCTTGCTCACAACCTTATTAACTTTCTCCTGGACTATTATAATAATCTAATTGGTCTCCCTGCCTGTAGTCTCTTCTCTTTCTCCTCTCCAATCCTTCCACATAGCTACCAAATTGGTATTCCTATAGAAGAAATCTGATTGTGCTTTTCACTTGCTAGAGAAGCAACTTAATACCCCCAGGATAAAATGCAAACTCCTCTGTTAGCCAAAAACATTCACAATCTGGCTCTAACTTGTGTTTTCAGACTGATTTCACATTACTCCCTTTCACATACTCCATGTAATGGCCAGTTTGCCTGAGCTTCTTACCATTACCTGTAAGTGACATTCCACTTCCTTTTCCTGTGTCTTCCCATAGGCTTACCCCATACCTGGAAGGTCTTCTCTCCCCACTTCTGTCTCCCTAATACCCTTCAAAACTCAGTTTAATTGTCACTTCCTGTAGAAGAAAGACCTCTTTAATTGACCAGTTGTTAGTGTTCTACTTACTCACTCTTCCCCTCCCCTCAGTAAATACTTCGCATCTACTTTTTTGAGTGTTTTACATTTATTTACCTGTGTACATGGCTTTTTCTCTCCAACAGAATGAAGTTTCTTGAGGAAAGGAGCTATTTCCTTTTTCAGCTTTGTGTACCTCGTATCTGGTACAGTAGCTGGCACATATAGGCACCTAATAAATGCATGTTGAATTTAATTGAACTAAATTGAATTGAGTCAGACTAAGCAAGAAGGTAAATGTAGTCAAATGGGAGAAACAGACTATGAGACTGGGTGACTGCGTAAGGGATCAAGGGCATGCTGGATGTGATGAGGACAAAGAACTAATTTAGTAGGATTGAAGGAACAAAGGTTAAAGGACAGAACATTGGGGAGTTTCAGAATTCGAAATCAGTGTTGTGGGAACTTAAAATGGAGTGGAAATGGAGATGAAGGAAATAGGAGGTCAAGGCATTATAAGGATCAACATGGTTGCTGAAGTCAATGTAGATGACAGAAGAATGAGTGGAGAAGATGATTATGGGCCTATTGTTAGAGTCACTGAGGATGATGGAAAAGTATTAGAGATTCGCAGAAGACTGGAACCAGGATGGTCCTATGATTATACAATTGGATAACATGGATTTCTTTTTTTAATTTTAATTGGTATCTTTTGTTCTTTACATCATCTTTTTTACATCACCTTTTTACTTCACATTTTTTTTACACCTTCTGAATATCTCCTACGTCATTCCTTTACTCACTGAGTTATAAAGTAAAAAAGAAAGAGAAAAAAAATCTCAATAAAACCAATCAACAATTGAGTCTGGCAGTATATACAGTGTTCCACAGCCATAGTCCCCAATTCCTGCAGAAGTAAGCATGGATTTCAAAAGAGGCTGTTACTGGGTGATGAAAACAGAGTAATAGTCTGAAAGGAATAGAGAACAAGAGCCAGGAGGAACATGAGAAGTGGCCTCTTTTGGAGACTTTCAAGGGATTTGGTATCAAGGGAAATCCACATTTCACTTCATTTAAGAAGGCAGAAGGAATTTTTGAGGAAAAGTTCAAGGTGGTGAAAGTTTGTTCATAATACAATGGAACTTTTAGAGAACACAGTAAAGGGGTCAGTTCAGAAAATGCCAAAGGTAGATTAGATTTGCTGAGAGACAGGTACAGAGCTGGTAGAACCCAGCACAGATACAATTCAGGCCCTGATCACAGAACCCAAAGATCTTCTGCTCCCCCTTTTCCCCATGGTAACATTTGTTTCAGTGGATCAATTTTTAAAATTGTTATAACAGGCTGAGTCCAGTGATTGACTACAAAGGCAGTTGAGCCCCCATCTTGCAGGCCAAAGTGAGAAATGTAAAAGAGGACTGTGAAGGAGCAAAACATGTAGGTTCAAATAGGTATGAGTATTCCAAGAGGTGTTTGAAAGATAATAGAGAAAACACTTTGTGTGCAGAGTACGTAGGACATTTCTGAGGAAGGATTTATGAGAAAGGATGCATTTTTTTTTTACATAGCTTGGTATGAAAGTTTGGAGGAAGAAGTAGAAAGACTAAATAAAGGATTCACTGAGAAGTTTCCTTGAAAAACAATATTGAAAGACTTCAAAACTCTGGTAAATGTAGTGATCAGTCCTGAATTCAGAGGACTAATGTATCTTTTTGCCTTGTAGTGAACTATGGATGTGAAATGGGGCATACATTTTCCAACACAGTCAATGTATGAATTTGCTTTGCTTGGCTGTACTGATTTATTAGAAGAAAGGGTTATGTTAGCAGCTACAGCTGCTACAAAGGAGCAGAAAATTTGGAATATAATATTCTAAACGGCAAAAGATATGGGCTTACAACCAAGAATAACTTACTCAAGAAAACTGACTCTAATCCTACAGGGGGGAACTGGATTTTTAATGAAATAGACTTCTAAGTATTCTTGATGAAACAACAGAGCTGAGTAGAAACTTTGAAATACAAACACAGGAATCAAGAGAAAGATTATAAAGTGTAAACTAGTAACAGGATATTTAGATTGAGATGTTTTAGAGAGCTATAAGGAACAAAGATGGAGGGATAATGGAATTTTTTCATTATTGTTTAGTCATTTTTCAGTAGGATCTGACTCTTTGTGACCCTATTTGGGGTTTTCTTGGCAAAGATAATGGAGGGGTTCACCATTTCCTTCTCTAGCTCATTTCACAGAGGAGGAAACCAAGGTAAGCAGGGGTAAGTGACTTTTTCAGGGTCACACAGCTAGGAAGTGTCTGAGGCCAGATTTGAATTCACAAAGAAGAGCCTTCCTGACTCCAGGCCCAGCATTCTATCCACTGTACCCCACAGCTGCCCATGGGATTAGAGATTTAAAACTTTAGAGGTCATCTAATCCAACTCCTTCACTTTTTAGATGAGCAAACCAAGTCCCAGAAATATTGTCACTTGCCCAAGGTCACTAGACAGTAAGAAGCAGGGGGAGGCAGTAGGGAGTAGTAGCAGAGTATTTGACTTGGTATCAGGAAAATCTGGGTTGGAATCCTGCCTTCAGATACTTGCCACAAGATGTTAGACAAGTTATTTAATCTTGCTCAATGCTAAATTTGATCATCAGGAAATCTGATCATCATTCCAAACAATATCCAGACTATATGGGATTGGTTTGAGGACCAAGGGAGAGAATATATGTAGAGTGCTTTGGCATCTTAAGTTTATATGAACATCAATTGTCCACAATCTTTTTATTACTAAGTGGTAAGGTCAGTGACTTGGACCAAGCTCCCCTGGCTCCAAATTCAGTGCTCTTTCCATGTTGTGGGAGAGCACATTCAACTGCCCAGAGTGTCCTCTACCCTTACTTCCTTGTGACTTTGAACAAATTTCTTAAACCCTCTGGGCCTCAGATTTAGGTATCATGTTCTCAGTCCATGGGACCAGGGTATCACTAGGTGGTCTCTTTGATGAGAAGCCTCTGACAGAGACTCAGTATGGTCAGAGAGACAGGGAGTAAAAAAGGAAAGGAAAGTATCCTATAAGCCAGTGGTGTCCAACTCATATGAAAACAGGGCTCCATAAGGATCCCTGCAGGTTACATATTAACTTAGAAAATCACAAATTAACATTATCTATGTTGTATTTTTATTTATTTTGTTAAACATCTCTCAATTACATTTTAATCTGGTTCAGGCTGCTCTGGAGTTTGACATCTCTGCCGTAAGCCATCTTGGTGGTTTATTGTAAGCCAATATTGCCTCACTTATCTAAAGCTATATGGAGCCCAGAAAGGATCTAAGTCACCTTGGAGAAAAGCATTTGTGCAAGATAAATTTCCCTTAGCTTACAGTTTCTTATCACAAGTAAAAATACCCTCTCTATACTGATCTTGAGCCCCCTTTAAGTCATTTATTGTGTCAAAAGAAAAAGCTGATAGGGATATTGTATCTTAGGTGGTCTTAAGTTGAAACACATCCCACCTACAAGATCTGGCATCAGCAAGATTGTGTTCCTACTCCTACAACCTCAGACCTTTATCATATCATTTACTTAGAGACAATTGGGAAGGATGGGCCCCTTGTTAGAACATCAAGGTTGATTTTCAGTATTTGGCAGTGAGGCCTGAAATGGTGCCCCTCTGTTTCCAGAAACACCTGCCTTCCCCACCCCCAACTCATGACATAAAGCAGAGCAGCAGAGGGGAAACCCAGAGGATAAGTGGGCCTGCTTGTCAGGATGGGACTCAGAGTCACAGCTGTGTTCATTAGCAATCTCTTTGTAATCTCTCCCCTTTTTTCATTATCTCTCAAGCTCAACTGAGCTTTGCATCAGACCAGTAGCCTCCAGCTATTTGTCAGGGGAACCAGGAGACAGGGAGGGAAAAGTTTGCCTGAAAGTCAGCAGTGAGAAAGTTATTTTTGTAGTCTGTGATGTCATGTAATGATATCTCTGGTGAAGGAGATAGGTCTTACTGACCAGTCTTCTACAAAGAAGACTTGAGATTGTTTGGCAATAGCTGGACAAAAGATTTTGAGTCAAATTATACACTGAATGGACACTTAAAACAAATCTTGAAACCACCCGTTTGCAGCCATACCAGTTGGCCAGAAATAAAATAATGAACTAAGCTAAGGATTTTTCAGAAAGAGAGAATTTTTTTTTCTTTCTTTACAAGCTATTTATATATTTCCTATCTGCTTATCTGTGCTTTGCTACAGGACCTATCACCATCTGTTTTTCTATATGGCCTATCTCCACCCAAAGTCTAACACACCCCTTTCCTTCCTTTTACTCTGTTTATATGTTGTTAATTTAATTATCAGTTCCCTTTGCTCTGGTGCTCAGACTGTTCCCTAGAAGTGACCTTCATTGCTCACCTCACTTGGGTTTCCCTCAGCATTTTTAACTCAGCGTTTTTCTTTCTTACATAGTTTTTAGGATAAAGCCTCAATCTGCTGCTTCATTTTGACTCAGACTTTCCAACAACTGACAGCAACTCAGTCTCAGAGACGGATGGATATGAAGGGGGAAGCCGTGGCTATACTATAATGGCTATGGGAATTGGAACTTGGAAGGTCATAGGTGTCCTCTGACCACTTACTTCCTTGTGACGTTGAACAAATTTCTTAATCCCCCTGAGCCTCAGTTTCCTTATCTGTAAAATAGAAAGTTGGACTAGATGTCCTCAAAGGTCCCTTCCAGTTCTAACACTATGATCCTATGAAGATCTTATGACCCTAGTTCTCTGGCACATGTTCCTTTCTTATATTTATAGGGTCATAGGATGACAGATTTTGGAACTTGAATTGAAAAGAAGCTCCTACAGCTAACATGACTTGCTCGGGAATTAAGTGGCATAGCTGGGACATGTTAAGGTTTTATCCTTCTCCTCACTCCCCTCACTAACTTCATTTATTTTATGCCTCATATAAATTTGTTTCAAATTTTCCTATTATCCAAATACTTACAAGTTTCTAAGCCAGAGCATGTCATGTCAATGTTTGAACGTGGACTTCACTGAAGGTTAAGCTACTCCTTGGTGTTAACTTGTGTTATTAAGTGGCTAGCTCTGAAAGTGTGTGTGGTAGAATGAAGGGCAGATGCCTAGGAAAAATTCATAACATCCTATATGAAATAATAGTGATCTAATGAGAGGGAGAAAGAAAAGAGAATGTTTAAGAACTACTGCCGTAGATAGAAAATGCCAATATTGAGGGACAAGTACTTACTACTCACAATACACAGCATTCCATTATGTCCACAATATCTTGAATTCACTCCCCAAGCTTTGTAGAATCTTTAGACCATAAAGAATCACAGAATCATGAACTTTGAAGGGTTTCAGAGATCATCTAATCCAATCCCCACCTAAAGCAGGATAATGAATGTTGATTACCAACCACCACCAACTACCACCAACCTAGACCAGACCTCATAACCTCTCATCTGGATAAATGCAAGTACCCTCCTCATTTGGTCTTCCTGTATTCAACTTCTCTGCTCTTCATGTTGTCTGCTACACAGCTGCCCTATTAAATCGTTAAAGAACTGGTCTGACTGCACCCCTCCTTTCCTCAAGAAATTCCTTCTTGCCTCCAGGATAAAACAAAAACTCCCTGTGGCTTTTAAAACCTAGACTCAAAGATCTAGAGCTGGAAGGCATCTCACGGTCTATCTAATTCAATTCCCTCATTTAATAAAGGAGAGAAAAGGGACACAGGGAGGTCAAGTAACTTGCTTAACATTACACAGAGCCTAAATATCAGCCCTATAATCAATCATTTATTTAGTTGTTTCACTAGTGTCTGACTTTCAGTGACCATATTTGGGGTTTTCTTGGCTAAGATACTAGAGTGGTTTATCATTTCCTTCTCCAACTCATTTCATAGATAAGGAAACAGAGGCAAACAGGGTGAAGTGACTTACCCAGGGTCATATAACTACTAAGTATCTGAGAACAGATTTGAACTCAGGAAGATGAGTCTTCCTGACTCCAGGTATGGCGCTATATCTGCTTTACCACCTAGCTGGCCTATCAATCATCAAACATTTCTTAAGCACCTACTATATGCCCCCAACTCGGCTCCAGCCTCCCATTTCAGGCTTAGTACATATTATTTCCCTTTATTCATTCTACATTTCAGTATAATGGGTCTATTTACTGCTCCCAGTTGGCAACATTCCATTTGCAATCTCTGTGCCTTTATTGTTCACCGTGTCTGGAATTCACTCCCTCCTCAGAGGGACTGTGTAGAATCTTTAACTTCCTTCAGGGCTCAGCTAAACCACTGCTTTTCTCCTGAAGGCCTGTTTCCAAATCCTTCTCCTATTTCTTTGTATCTACCCTGCCCCCTAATTCCTTTGTATTTGCACTATTTAATACTGAGTTTTCTGTATAGGTGTTATATCATCTCAGAAGAAAGTAAACTCTTTAAGGATGAGGATTATTTTGTTTCTTTTTTTATCTCAGCACCTGGCACAGTGCTTGGTAAAAGGGAGGCATTTTATAAGTGTATTCTGAGTTAATGAATCAGTAGGTCTTTGCTTAGAGATTTTATTTGGTTAATGATACATCCGGTCTCTCATTGTTATTCCCTAAATTCACCTATGAGCTTTGCTAACATAGGTATCATCCTGGACTATTGCCATGATGTGTGTGTGTGTCACCCTTACCTTTGGCCTGGGACTGCGCCTAGAAATGTGACACATCTCCAGTGGTTAATTAGATTGAACAGTAAGGATCTTGACAATACAGTGGGGAAATGGAAAAATGCTAAGAACCCAAAACAGAATGCATTAGAAATTCCAAGAAGTTGAGAATACCAAATCCTACCCAAAAGTTTATTGAGAATCCTAGTTATTTATTCTGCTGCTCTATTTCTCTTGTTCCACATCAATTTGGGGTTTAGTTCAGCAGTGGTATCTCCTCTTGTGGGAAGGAATCAGTGAGCTAGGGCTTAGTCATGGTGGTAGAGAAGGCCAGGGAATTAGTGGCAAAAAAAGGATTAGATGACAATGGGGGCTGTGCCCTCCCCACCAGAGCAATCCCTCTTCTATATCTCACTGGAATCACTTACATTCAAAGTGGTGAAAGCAATCACTAAATTAGTTGAACCTCCTTCAGATCCCTGGTGGGACTCGCTCCTTTAGGCTACTCTAGCAAGCAAGATAGTGTAAGCAGATTCCCCTCCTGGCTGTGTTTTAACTCTTGGAACTTTGTCAACATGACTCAGCTGCCTTCCCATCCTGCAACATCTCTCAGCACCTGGGGCCTTCTCCCCCTGGAACATACCTCTACCATACTGGCCCCCTTCTACCATTGGTGAGTTCCTTCAAGGGCCTCCATTTTGGGAACAGGCCAAGGTTGCCTATATTTCAATTACTTCCTACTTTTACTTCTGACTCTCTGTACTTGACCACCATGTTCCCCTCAGCGTGTACCTTCTCCCGTGTCCCCTTTTTCCAGTTCCTTTTAATGTGCTTGTCTTCTACTAGAATGTAAGCTCTTTGAGGGCACAACTGTCTTTCTTTTTGCTTGTTTTTACACCCTCCCAGCTGAGCCCAGTACCTTGCACATAGTAAGGAATTGATAAATATTTGTAGCCTAACTGCCTGAAGAACTTATATCTCCCGTCTAAATTAATGGCAATAGTAGTTATGGAAAA
Source organism: Pseudocheirus occidentalis (assembly GCA_028646575.1). Taxonomy (NCBI): domain Eukaryota; kingdom Metazoa; phylum Chordata; class Mammalia; order Diprotodontia; family Pseudocheiridae; genus Pseudocheirus; species Pseudocheirus occidentalis. Next base: position 122,333,077 of record CM053593.1, read on the forward strand.
CCATAGCAAAGGTGGGATGAATAATAATATAGTGGAATATAAATTCCTTGAGGGCAAGGACTCTTTCACTCTTGTATGTGTACCTCCAAAGCCTAGCACAGTGTCTGGCACATGTCAGTCATTTAATAATGATGCTTCTTGATTGATTGATACAATAATAGGACTCAAACTATATTCTAATGAATGAAAAGTAATATAATTGGACTTCCCAAAGTAACTTTCACTCCTGACACTGATGTTAATTGACTAATCAATCATACATAGACATTGCAATAATGTTCTCTAAGAGGAGTGTGGGATTTAGTTGACCTAAGAGTTTGAAAACCTTAAGGGTGTGGCAATAGATTTAGGTCATTTTTTGCCTTATCTTTTTGCTTCTCTATTCAGCTGTCTGTCAATCTGTCAAACTGCGCTGTGCATTTCTATTGGCTTTATCATTCTGTACCTGGGACACACCAGTGACTCAGCCAACTCAGTAACTTCTCATTACACCTGACATGACATATCAATTTCATTTCACTGCTGTGGCATGTTTCTTCCCCTATGGCCAATAAACAAAGCAACTAAACCTGGAAACCAAAGTAAATTCTTTACTTCTGAGTCAAAGTTTGCACACTGTTCTGACAACCTAACCAGAAGTGTGCTTACATGTCCAAACCCTTGTAGATTAGGACACACTTTCAAGATCCACCATCAATGTATTTTTATTTCTGTTTTTGTGAAACCAAGTCATTTAGCCTGAAAAAGAGGCAAGAACTTTGAAGTTGTTTTTATTGACCTATTCCAAATTGAAAAAAAATATCCATTTTTGAACTGTTTGGTCTGTCAAGTGCTTCTAACAGGGGACTACAAGTTAGGATTTGATTCCTACATCATAAGATGGTCGTTAGCCCAAGGTCCGGGAAAGAACACTCTCTGACATCTGAGTATCTCAGCTCCAATGCTGTCTCTGACACTAGCTCTAGCTATCTTTGTGACCTTTAGGAAAGTCATTGAATTGCCTTGGGTCTTAACTTTCCTCAATTATAAAATGAAAAGATTTGGCTCGAGAGCCACTGAGGTCCCTTCCAGCTCTGGATCCATCAAGAGCTATTGATTTGTTACATGACTTTAACTGAGGTAATAGTAATTACAGAATGACTATATTGTAATTTCATTTCTCCCAAAGTAACAAAATGGAGATAATTATACTTGTCAACAAATTATATTTTCAAATGCTCTAGATTTTGAGATTCAAATGTTCAAAAGAAATATTATTAATTTTTTATTAAATGAATAAATCTATGAGAGAAACAGCATGACACCACAGACAGAAAGACCTGGGTTCAAATCCTGCCTCGGATATTTAGTTCTGTGACCACAGGTGAATCTATTAACACACCTTTTCACCTGTGAGCTAGGACTAATGGTAGTGGCAGAACCTACATTCTAAGATTGTTTTAAGGCTCAAATAAGTCGACATCATATATATTCTTTCTGTGTCTCTCTCTGTCTCTGTCTTTGTCTCTTCACCATTTTAGTTTGACTTTTGAATTTCTGGTAAGCTTAGCCCATTGTAACTCAAAACTCTTGAGTTTGAGATCTTGCCAGCCTGCCCGCATGTGCCATCATACCCAGCAACATATATACTTTGTAAACTTTAAAATACTATATAGCTATTCATTAAGATATATTATATATTAAGTTATTATTACTCAGTTATTACTCAGCCCAGTGATGGACAGAGTGAATGGAACTCTAGACTCAGGGTGAAGAAGACCTAATTTTAAATCTGGCCTCAGACATGTACTAGCTGCATGATCTAGGGTGTCACTTAACCTCTGTCTTCTTCAGTTAATTTATGTCTTGAATTTTGTCTTGCCCTTGGACTTGGTTGATTCTGGAAGAGAGAGTGAGGCTGGTGACTTTGCATAGCTCTGCCTCACTTAAATCCAATTCTTTTGCAAGTCAGGATATTACCCTCCTTATGTCATTGGTCCTCTTCCAATATGCGTAAACTAAGGATAAGAATAGTCCCAGGGTTCTTATGAGGAACAGATGAGACAATATTTGTAAAGGATTTCAAAAACCTTGAAATGTTAAATAAATGCTAACTCTTACTACTTATTAAAAATAGAGCCAGACCCTATTTTCAAGGTGACAACTGATGAATCTGGTGCCTTTCTCCACTGAGTCGGTTCATCTTAGAAGCAGAGAAACTATTTTAGACACAGCCAAAGTTTCTCAGACTTTCAATGTTAACTTTGTGCTAAACCTGATTTCCTTTTCTACAGGTTTCATTCATATTTCGAGTTGTCTTTAATTTGCACTAGCCAGAGGATATTCAGCGCAGGTTCTAAGATGCCTTGGGGAAGCCTGTTCTCAAAGCACATACAGCTGAATCCATGGAAGGCCCTAAAATCTTCCTGGCAAGTCTGGCCTCTTGGGATTGTAAGCCTTATTTCTAGATCAAAGAAGTTTGAGTAAATGCATTAACTTTAGAATACTTATCTTGCCCAAGCCTCTAGTCCCTTGGCAGTTTGCCCATCACAGCTAAGACCTGTAAGTAGCTATATATTTGGAGGAAGAGTGTCTTGAAGTTTCATCTAAGGTACTGATTTTCATGTCAGATAAAACACCCCAAGTGTGTTTACCCGTGTTGACAAAATTGTTAAGGACGACTCAGAGTTTCCAGAAAAATAACATTGCATTCAAGGTTGAAGTAAGTAACTGTGATTACAGTGCCCTCGTTGACCCCTTTGTACCCTAAACAATTTCCTACGCATTTTCCAGGAGTACAATACAGCTTTTATCCTGATCACATACAGGCTAGCTAATCTGTGACTTAATCAAATATTTTAATTTCACCTTTCTCTTTTCTTAGCAGACAATAGTTATTTTGCTAGAGAAAAACTGCTTTTAATCACAAATGGGGTTTCAGGAAGTACAGTTCCACAGATAAGAAAAGAAATTTAACTACTAAGAAATTTATCCCTTCCCTTTCCCACCTAGGTTTCACTCTCTCTTTAAATTTTTATTTTCATTAATGCTTTCTTTTAAATGTTGCTGTCACTTTCCAATGATACGCCTCACCCTGCCCCCTTACAACAAAGAATAAGCAAAATAAACCTAGACACTATATCTGGTAATGTATGTCTCATTTTATGTCTACAATTCACTGCCTCTCTGCTGAGAGGAAGTGTTTTACCCTCTAGAACACAGGTTCTTAACCTGGGTCAATGGATCCTCAAGAGGTCTGTGTTTAGATTTCAGGAGGTCTGTGGATTTGGTTGGGGGAAAAATTGTATATGATTTGCTGTCTTCTAACTGAAATTTAGCATTTCTTTCAATTAGGAATTAAAAAAAAATTATTCTAAGAAAGTACCCACAGGCTTTACTAGACTGCCAAAGGGGTCCACAACACATATGAATTATATCAAAAGCCCTTGCTTCAAAATCCAGATTTTCATCTAGGGCGATTCTCCTTACAGTACCTCTAACACCTTAAAGAGGTCTGGTCTTCTTAGGTTAAAAACTTCACTATGGATTCCCTGTTGGGTACATTCTCTGTCTGCACTGGGCTGTTTTAAGAGCAACCTGATCATAAGTGGCATTTCCTCAGGAGAAGAACCAGTTCCCAGATCACATTAGCAGAGGGCAAGTAGGAAGGTCTTGTGACTTCCACCCAAAGGGAACCCCAGTAGCAGACTGTTCTGGCTTCCTGAGGAGCTGGAGAGGTTACAGAGGGAGATGACATGATCTCTGCAGATGTGCGTGTGCGTGTGTGCGTGAGAGAGAACATAATTTTCTCCATGGTGGAGAGCCACAGCATGAGTCTTCAGTTAGGCCATGGGCCAGGGAGAAAACGAATGGCACCCCAAGGCCCCAAACTGCCAGAATTTCCTCTGCTGGCTCCTCCTTCTCCTCTAACCAAGAGGCAGCAGCAGCAGGAAATGAGCCTAAAAAACCCAGGGGCTTGGCGCTGACTCGTGTCAGGCACAATGCTGAAGGGAAATACAGGCGAGCTCAGCTGCAACAGGGTTTGCTTCTAGTTCCAAGGCCTTCCTGGCACCGACTCTGTTGGAGTGTTGATAGTAGAAGCAATGGGGAGCCATGCCCAGGGCCCCAAAGTAGCTTCCTCTCCCTGCCAAAGGAACAGCGGCTGTGGCATCCCTCCCAGGCATGTGTACAACAAAGCAGCAGCAGACGCTATAAAGATATTGTGGATGAATCTGGTTCCAGCCTCGAGGCCCCTAAGCAGGGTAGTTTGCTCATAATGCTTTGCAGAGAGAGAGGTAGAAGCAATTGGAGAGTGGGGAGAGGGGGGGAGAGAGTTCATCTAAAATCGAGACTGCTGCCAGTTCATCATCCTCTTCAGCTGCAAAGCAGCCCGAATTCATTCTGCAGCAAAAGGGTTTGTTTTGTTGATTTCTGGCCTCAGCTGCTCCCGGGAACTCAGGGTATTCAGGGCAGCTAGCATTTCTCAAATCTTCCTGCCTTGCTCTTGGAGGATAGGAATAAATCCTGAGAAAATTCTATAGGTTTATCCGTCGAGCATTCAATCAACCCATCAGCAAACAATTATCAAGTACCTATTCTGTGCCAGGCATGATATGGGGCACTGAGATTACTAAGACAGAAATGAGACGAACCCTGCCACCAAGGAGCTTATATTGTGTGGGGGGGGGGAGATAGAAATTGGGATGGACAAGATATAAACACAAGATACTTTTGGTGGGGTGAGATGGGCAGGCAGTGAAGGAACGCTAAACATAGAACTAAGAGACAATCCTGAAATTAGAAGACCCTTCTAAAGAGCTACCAGTGATCTTTTGACTTCTTTATCCCCCTCTTGTCTTGCGTTTCATTTACTCCATCTGCTGGCACCCTGAGTATCTCCCCCGACTTCACCTCCCCTCCCCCCATTTGCCACTTCTCTGGAATATTGTTGCCCAGAATATCCTCACAGAAGCCATGGGCCTTCTGCTTTGCATGGGTACAAAGTGTTGCCTTTTAATGATGGTATATGCACTATGGTTATTGTTCTTTCTAAAAATGATCTCTTCCAGGTAACAATCGAGTGGTTCAGAAGAACACTTAGTGTTGGAAAACACCCATATTGCAGGTGTTATAAATTCTCATGATGAGAGAGATTACAGGAATGGACAACTCTTGCTAACCCCCTTCCTTCCTCCTTCCCCTCCCAACTACTATGGGTTACCACACTAAGATAATGCCTGATTGTCCTCCACGGGCATCTTGCCCTGGAATTCATTGGTCAAGAACATTTCTCATAGGTCCCAGGGCAAGTCAAGATTAATACTCTGTGCCTGCAAATTTGCAACTCTGCGTGTTAGCTCCTAAACTATGCTCATTGTATAACAAGGTCCCCTGATACCTATGAAACTTTACGAAGGTGACTTCAAAGTACTTTTACCCACTTTATCTCATTTAATCCAGGCAATATCCCTGTGAGATTGACACAGAAACAGAGAAGTTAAGTGATTTGCTTCAGGTCACACAGCTGACATACTGGCAGAACACAGGTCTCCCAACAACTTGCCTCAAGTTTTCTCCCCAAGAGCATACTTTCTTTCCATAAGACAAAATGATTTGTCCTTGGATCTTGGTTTCCTCCCTACTTCCTACCCATTTAATGATCAAAGTTCACTGTCTCCACTCTAGAGGCAAAGTGCCATATAGTAGAAAAACTGCCCATAGTCCTTCTGCAAAGCTCTCTATGGCTAAAGAGAAATCCAAGGACTGGTCTGCCGTCTACACAATGTATGGCAGGACCTATTTATTATTGCTATTACTATTTATGAACATAGAAAGCAGACTGCCTGTCTTCAGCTCCCTCCCTCTATGAAGCCCTCCCTCCCCCAAGGAATAACTTCTTCAGAAGGGTCTGCTGTGACTGTAGCCAGGATTATTCGGAGTTGCTCTGGCTGTAGGTGGGGAGAAGCAGGGAGGAGGAAAGGAAAAGATGAAGGCTGGGGGAGGACTGGAGAGAAGCCATGGGAGTGAGGCTGGTGACAGGAAGAATCTATCAATCTTACGTACAGAGCCAAATATGGTGCTAGTGTTCAATAGGTAATAAACAATCATAACATTGCAGGCCTGACAAGGAGAGACATTACAGATTACAGTGGGAAAGGACTTTTACGTCAGTGTGTAGAGTTCACTGAACTTGCCTGAGTATATAAACTGGCCCAAGGGTGTGGGAATGCCGTATTTGTCTTCGCGGACCACACATTTTTCCTACAAGGAGGTGGGGACAGGGAAGAGTTCTGTTCCTTTTTTTTTTTTTTGATGGCTCCCATTGTCATTCTTGTTTTGAATTATAAACTTTTAGTGGACAGGATCCAGGCTGACTACATAACTCACTTTATTCACCTCTGTGCAACATCATCCTTGGGGAGCATTTTTGACATCCATAAACAGGTGTTCTGCCAAGAAATGGAAACTGGGTTGTTGTTGTTGAGTTGTTTTTATCCAAGTGAAAAGATATAAGTAGTGCTAAAAGTTATGAGTAAAAACATTTAAAATCATAAGAGCATTTATCAAAGTTCGACTTTTTCATTTTACAAAATTCAGCAAGTGTTTCTTGAGTCCCTATAGAGGCAGACCTGTAGAAGGCTCCAAGGAACACACAAAGATGTTTAAGATATAATCCCTCCTCTCAAGGTGCTTTTAATCTAATTGGGGATATAAGACTGCTATGTACTACCACTGCGACCTTGGACAAGTTACTTTTCCTCCCTATGACCTATGTTTCTTCATTTGGTGTGAGGTTAATCTAAATCAGAGTTTTGTCAACAAACGTAGAGTCAATCAATAATCAATCACTATTGATCACCAATTATATGCCAGGCATTTTGTTGTTGTTGTTCAGTTGTTTCAGTCACATCCTCCTCTTTCTGACCCCGTTTGGGGTTTTCTTGGCAAAGACAGTGGAGTGGTTCTCCATTTTATTCTACAACTCTCATTTGACAGATGAGGAAACTGAAGTAAACAGTATTAAGTGACTTGCCCAGAGTGATAGAGTGAGTAATGTCTTGGGTCAGATTTGAACTCAGGTCTTCCTGGCTCCAGATACTTACTAAGTGTTGGATAGACTACAGGGGTCTATGGATTTAGAAGAGGGGGGGGAGAAATCATATCTTTATTTTTATTAACATCTGACCAAAATTTAGCATTGCCTTCAATTATGAATGTAGGCAATAAATATTCCAAGAGAAAGTCCATAGACTTTGTCAGACTGCTAAAAGGATCACTGAAACAAAAAAGATCAAAAAACCTTGGCCTAAATCAGTGGTTCTCAACCTTCCTAATGCCACAATCCTTTGATACTCATATATGGGCATATTTGCATGTGGGCGGACCTGCCTGGAGACTGATAGAGGAGCTGTGTCTCCATTCCTAAGAACATCAGAAATATGTGTTTTCTGACTGTCTTAGGCGACCCCTGTGAAAGGGTCATTAGACCCCAAAGAGGTCACAACCCACAAGTTGAGAACCACTGGCCTAAATGAACTCCTGAGTTTCTTCCAGACCTAAATCCCATGGTGAAAATTTCTTTTAAAAGCACTCATTATCTGTCATATTTATGGATAAGGGAAGAATTTAGGAACAAACAAGATATAGAAAGCATTATGAAATGTAAAATGGAATGTTTTGATTGTATCAAATCAAAAAGGTTTTGCAAAAACAAAATCAATGCAACCAAATTAGAAGGAAAGCAGAAAATTGGGGAGGAAATTTTTACAATAACTATCTCTGATAAAGGCCTTATGTCTCAAATATATAGAGAGCTGAGTCAAATTTTTAAGAATATAAGTTATTCTCCAATTGATAAATTGTTAAAGGATATGAACAGGCAGTTTTCAAAGGAATCAAAGCTATCTTTAGTCATATGAAAAAAATACTATAAGTCACCATCGATTAGAGAAATGCAAATTAAAACAACCTCATATTCATCAGAGTGGCTAATATGACAAGAAAAGAAAATGATAAATGTTGGAGGGGATGTGGGGAAACTAAGGCACTAATGCACTGTTAGAGTTGTGAACTGATTCAATCATTCTAGAGAGCAATTTGGAACTATACTTAAAGGGCTATAAAACTGTACATACCATTTGATTCAGCAATACAATTACTAGTTCTGTATCCCAAAGATATTAAAATGGGGAGTGGAGGGAGAGAGAACCTATTTGTACAAAAATATTTATAGCAACTCTTTTTGAGATGGTTAAGAACTGGAAATTGAGGGAATGCCCATCAATTGGGGAATGACTAAACAAGTTGTAGTATATGATTGCAATGGAATATTATTGTGCTATAAGAAATGATAAGCAGGATTATTAAAAAAAACCCTGGGAGTGGAGCCAAGATGGTGGTGTAGAAGCAGCAAGGTCCCACAGCTCCCACATAGCCACCCTAAACACCCAGAAAATTATGAGCCCAGATAAAGTCTAGGACTCTCAGACTCACACAAAAATACAGAGAACACATCTCTCGCTGAAGGCAACTCGGCAGCAGGGGCTCATCGCGGCAGCCGAGAATGGAGGCTGGAACAGCCTGAAGCCGAGACAGCGGCCAGGTGCATGGGGTGGGAAGTAGCCTGGCTGAGTTGAGCCAAGAGGGCACTGGAGCCAGTCTGCAGGAGAGATCTACAGCCTCTAGCACCTCCACATCTGCCAAGGCGTGAGGAACCGGACTGGAGAGGGGAAGCTCAACCGCAGTGGAACAGGGACCCAGACAGCGGCCTGGAGGAGTGAGCCTTGTAAGCCTCTACTTCAAAGAAAATCTAAAGCACCTGCCTGAGAGAATCTTCAAATCCTCAGAGACCGGTTAGTGAAAGTGAAACTTTGAAAATTAATTTGGGGTTGGTAAAGCAGTTCAGCCAACCAACCCCCGGGGCAAGGAAGCAGTGGGGGAAGGGAACTGCTGGAACCCTGGGCAGCCCCCACCAGGCTGCTTCAGAGGCCCTGGCCTACGGACTCCGCAGGGGGGCTGAATTGATTGGTCAGGGCCAACTGCTCTTGCGTTGAGTGGCCTGGATCCGGATCATGGTCTTGGGTGGTGGTCCTGGGGTACACTTTCAGCAAGCCAAAGCTGGGGGGACTTGCAACACTCCCCTAATAGCTCC
>CM053593.1:122342706-122386918 GCA_028646575.1 Pseudocheirus occidentalis
GCTTCAGCTGTCCATTTCTGCATTTCAGAGCTTTCATAGCCAGGCTGTTGACCTGAAAATTCTGATACTTTCAGCAGAAGAGAAAAAAAAATGATTTTCAGAAGTGAGCAAAAGGGCATCATGTTCTGATTAGTACTGACTCTGTCTGAACACTAATGGCCTGAAATCCTGTGTGTCTGTCACAGGACACTGAGTGGCGGTTTAGCTTGAAATTGCTTTGAAATGCTATTGCAGAGCTAACTATGAGACTGGAATCCATCACCATCAATGTCCTGATGATCATCCTCCAGGAAAAATGCTTTAAAATTCAGAAAAAAGATTTCTCTGGGGACAACCTATGCCCAGGATGAGGAGAGGGAGGTGGCAGGTGAAGCCCCTGGGTTATCTCCCAATGTAGGAGCCTACCAGTCTATAATTTAAGACAATGCACTTGACACACTTAGTATAGTGTGGAATGGTGACCATATATAATCCACACTGTGAATGTTGCTTTGCCCTCCTGTTTATTCTTTTTAATCAGTGTCTGAATGAGAATCATGAGATCCATGGGCATTTGACTCATTTTGCACAAGAGAGGTAAATCTTGATCTATGGAGCAAAAAACAACAACAACAACAACAACAAAAACATACCCCAAGTAAGAGAGCATCAGTTTATGATTTTCCTGTCACAGAGTACTAACATGGCAAAGAAGTAAGAACCCTGGTGAACCAAAGCCTATTTGATGAATGAGTAATATACAAGAAATGTCTTGAACTCCCCTAACAACAGACACCATGGAACCTGAGAGCATTACTATTTTCTCAGGGGTAGAATTGAACCTAAAATATGATTTATTGGTCCTAGTCATAAACTTATCAACAGACTTTCACCTCACAATGAAGCTACATTAAAAATAGCTGCTTAAAAAAATAAATAAAGGCTAACTGGAGGTTCTGAAGATTAAGTCATTTGTCACCTATAAAAATCCACACGTACTCTGTGACAGTAAAATCAGCAAATGAAATATTAGGAACTAGCACATGTTATAAACATTCAGTTCAATGTTAATATTTTCATAAAGTCATTACAACTGAAATAAAACTATTTTTTATTTTATACTCTTAATATTCATCAAATGTTTATGAAAATACCTTACAAATAATTATGTAAAACACATTGCTTAAGTAATAAAGATGAAGGAGATGATAATTCTTGTAAATATTTAATCTGCAAAATAAAGAACATACCATTAATAAGACTTAATTATATCATTAAATATTTAATTTTACTTTTTCTACTAAATTTTGTTTGTATTTTGCATATTTTAAATGTGCAGAGCTTTTAAATAAGATTTGTAGGTACAGCAAAATCAAATGCCAAAGCACTTAATTTTGACTTACTGCTTTCATCAAATTGAACAAGTTTCATTTTATTTATCATTAAATGAAATGAATAACCCTCTTTTTTAGCTTACTACAATTTATGCTTTAACTATTAACTGGGTTTAATAATTAATTCCAAGATCATATCCACAAAAATATTTTTACTAGAAGACACAAAATCCCTATTTCCTTTCATTGAGTATAATGCAATTTTCAGCAGCTATTACTTTGGCACAGTGAAACATAAGCCTGATTCTGCACTGTATCTTTAGACCAGTTCTCAACATTTTAGCTTGCTGGTCCACATTCTATAGGATAGGCCCTAAATATAAGACTTGTCTGACAAAAGCATATCCATCAGTTTCCACAGAACTGACCTTCCTGAGAGCACAAAATTGTTTCTTTTAAAAATTCTGCCTTGGGATCCTTGGTATCTCAGACAGTCAGATGGGCCCTCATTCTGCTCCAGACCACCCTGCCAAAGCCTTAATTGCTTAGCCCCATTTAGCTCCTTCTTAACTTTCACCAGATTCTGAAAGGTAGTCAATTTTCTTCTGAAATACATTGACTTATCTCACCTCAGTGGGAAAGTTGTCAGGACAGATGTCTCATTTTCTTCCTATTTCCCATTAGTCCATTCCTCAAATTAAGAAGCTCCTTGAACTTTGAAGTGAGGGTTTCATGTTGAATAGGAGTATTTTGTGCTGCTGAGTCTCCCTGGTAATCACTGAGTACAACAACTCAGGTTTGGGTACAAATTGGCAACAACTAGAGAGAAGCCCCCAGGGCTTTGTCCAGGAAACTGAAATGTAGAAGGAACAAAGACAACTAAGTTTACTACCTAGTTAATAGTTGGTTTTTTGAACTGGAACTATGATCTCATTGGTATCAGAAACTCTCATAGAGAAAAACCCCTTGATCAATGTAGATTGACCCTGCTCTACAACGTATATGTTTAGGAAGTTGTCTGGAGCACCTATTTAGCAAGAATAATTAGTTAAAATAGGAAGTTATAAGATAGCATACTTCCTCTCCTCCCCCTTAAGATGTACTCCAAGTAGTTATTCCTCAGCCTGGAACTGACTACTCACCTGCCAAAATATTGATTTGAGGGTGTCTTGTGCTTGCCCTGGGGTCCAACATTGGTAGTTAAAATATAAAATGTGGTTCAGGGGATGGTTTCCTCATTCACTTATTTGTTCCTCTTTTTTGATGCCTACTCATATAAATGAACTTCTAAGTCAAGTCAACAAGGATTGATTAAGCACCAACATATGCCAGATAGGCAGCTAGGTGACACGGTGGATAGAGTGCCAGGCCTGGAGTCAGGAAGAGCTGAGTTCAAATCCAGCTTCCAACACTCATTCACTGTATGATTCTGGGCAAGTCACTTAACCTTTGTTTGCCTCAATTCACTAGAGAAGAAAATGGCAAACCACTCCACTATCTTTGCCCCAAACAGGGGCATGAAGAGTTGGACAGCACTGACATTTTTGTACTGTGCTAAGCTCTGGGGTACAAAAAAAGGGAAAAAAAACAGTCTGATTTCAAAGAGTTCAGTCTAATAGAGGGGACAGTATGCAAACAACTGAGTACAAACAAGAGACGTACAAGATAAATTGGAGACAATATCATAGGGAAGATACTAAAATTTAGGACTGGGAAAAGCTTCCTAAAGAAGATGGGATTTGGCTGAGACTTCAAGAAAGTTAGGGAAGCTAGGAGGCAGAGATGAGCAGGGAAGAGTTCCAGTGAAAATGTCAGGAATCTGACTATGGAATGTTGTGTTCTCAGAACCCCAAGGGTCCCATGTCACTGGATAACAGAGTACATGGACTGGGGGTGGGGGATGGAAGTGGCTGGTAGTCCCTCATTTTTCAAAGAGGACCAATGATATCATGAGTGATCTTGACTTGCATGTGAATTAGATTTCAGGGAGGCAGAGTTGCACAAAGTCATCAGATTCACTCTCCCTTCCTAAGTCGTTGACATCCAGTGGCAGGACAAAAATCAAGATGACTGGTGATGGCCCACGATTACAGTTGATGACCTTGGCCTCTTCAATGCCTGACCAAACTCTAAGCACTCCACAGCCGCTGAAAAAGTCTTCATGTGTTTGGGATAGAGGTCTCTCTAACTCATCAGTGGGCTTGAGGCCTGTAAGTTACCCTCGACCTGGTTTAGCACATCTCCTGAGACAGTTTACTGGTGTATGGCCACTGTCCATGCTACAGCTTCTTGGGGCCAAAGGTGAGAATTGAGTGAAAGTGGACACCAAAGGCGGACAAGCGGCTCACATACCAGAGATGTTAGTCTTCCCTGATCATTCCAGACACCTATCAGGTAGAATAAGACTATAAGAGCAGAAAGGGGCCAGGTTATGAAGGGTTTCGAATGTCACACAGAAGGATTTCATATTTAATCACAGAGGTAATAGGGAGCTACTGGAGTTCATAGAGTGGGAGGGGATGTGACATGCTCAGCCCTGACTTTTAGGCAAATCACTGTAGTTGCTGATTGGAGGATGAACTGGAGTGAGTAGAGACTTAAGGCAAAGAGACCAACAGTAGTCTAGGTGTGATATAATAAGCCCTGCACCAAGCTGGTGGCAGTGTTAGAAGCACGTACATTGATGCTCCAAGCAAAAATTCAGGAAGGACAGACACCCTATGAATTGAAAAGTTATGGAGCATTAGCATAGAAGAAGTCCTCTACTGTCAAGACCACACCTCTCAACATAAGGACTACTTCAGTACTGTATATTAAAAACAAGTATACCATGATAAACATTTAGTTACATAATAATATTCCCATAAAGCTCCAGAGTAAGAAGGGGTAGTAAGACACTGAGTGACAGCTGGTCCTATACTGAGGGGTCAGAACAGCTCCAAAAGAATGGGAATGGATAGAAATGAGATTCTGGCCAGTCCACAGAGAAGATGCAATCTGTTTAAAGAGACTTCCAGTTCCACTCCCAGAAGCAGAAATCAATAAAAGTCCCAGTTGGAAACCACATGGGTTTCAGCTGCCTCTTTTCTTTCATTCAGAGTTATGAATTTCTTTTCATGATAAAAAAAACTGGCATGGACACTCATAGACCTTTTATTAGTGTATACGTAGACCTCTTCCCTGACTTGGGGAATTTGTTTCCAGCCCTTTTCTTCTTTCAGGGTGCTTCTCCTATTAAAAAAATATCCTAAATATTTATCACTAATATTCTTACCATAGGCTAATGAGCTTTTGCTTATCATGTTATTTTAAATTTTGTTTTATATTACCGATAGTCAAATGAATTTGTGATCTCATCAATTCTGGTACAATGCTAATGCTTGATCTTAGTCAAAAGGCTGAGAAGATACTAAATTATGTTACTACTACTACTACTACTACTACTACTAATCCTTTCCTGATCCTCCCAGATCCTAGTGCTTCCCCTCCCATTATTGCCTTTGCCTTATTTTGCAAAAATTCTGTATATTCTTATTTACATGTATACTGTCTCCCCCAATAGAATGTGAGCTCCTTGAGGGCAGAACCTCCCAACCATACCTGTCCTCCATAGCCAGCTTCATGAGCTGCTGTGCTCATCCTTATTCTGGGCTTGTAACTTCGCTCAAAGTTTCTCAGTCACTAGGAACATGCTCCTTTGGGCTTTCCTTTCCAACTGTGCTGATGGTGCTGTGAGTAGAATAACAATTCAGGCTCCTGGGATGCAGCAGTCTCTCCACGTCAGCATCTTGATACAAGACAAACAAGAAGGATCTTTCTCCCTTGGTAACCTCCACAGGCACTTTCCTCCCAATGCCACATTGCCCTGTTTAAATAGCACATTTTAAAAGTTGCTGGACAATGGTTTATAAGTAACTTTTCTTGCTTTTGTAAGAAATGGAAGCAACCAGAATAATCCAGGTCTAAATTTGTTTGACCCTTGACATTTAAAGATCGGTCTGAAGATGGAGCCACTTTCCTGTTTCCCTTAGCTTTCCATCTCCTCACTGCAACGATGGGGGAAGGGCGAAGGGAGGCGGGAGAATGGAGAGGAAGAGAGGGTCAGAGGGAGGACCTGAGTCACAGGCATTTGGCACAGTACTGCTGGCTTAATGGGGGTGTTTGGGTGATTCTCCTCACAGCTGGGTGGTCTCTGCCTATGAAGTGGGTATTTAATGCACCAGCTCAAAGGAGATCTCAGCAGTCAGCAGGAGGCTGCTGATTGCAAAATATCTCAGAGGATTATAAAGGATGAGAAATATGACTACAATCACTGGTTTGGGCCTGAAGATCTATACTGCCTTGCCAGGCCAGTCTAGCCCATTTACTCATGCATTCTCCCTCCTCCTGCCTGCCATATCCTGTCCCTTGACATTTTTGGATCATAGCTCAGAGACTGCCTAATCCAGGAAGCCTTTCCAAATTAGCTGAGCTGATTCCCCATCCTGCCAACACGATCCTTGACCCACATGTTAAAAAACAGGGATGTTTCAGGGGGATTCAGGAATCAAGGAGGGCATTGGACTAGATGATCTTTTTCAAAATGAATTTGTTCTTAATGATTTTATTGATATATTTACATCAGTCAGGTGTCTTTCTTATCTATTATATCTTTATAAAATAGAAACATACAAAGCATAAATATCTGCCACTATTGTGCATGCATCCCACAAACATTGAAATAACCAACCTTTGCTTAAATGATTTGTGTCATTATAATAGATTATGTAATTATTATGACTCAATATTCAAATGAATCTGTGATCTCAACAATTCAGTAGTTTCTTGCCACCATTCAGATCACAACCCGTAATAATAAAAATAATAAAATATAATAAGCCTTTCCTGATCTCTTTCAGTTCCTGGTTTCCTCCCTCCCAAAGCTGCCTTGGATTTATTTTGGATATATTCTGCATATTTTTTATTTATGTATATATTGTCTCTACAGTAGAATCAACAAGCATTTATCAAGTGCCTACTGTGTGCCAAGAACTGTGCTATACACTGGGAACAGGGAAGAAGGGCAGGGCTGGTTCATTCTTATCCTTGTATCCTAGGTGCTTAGCCCAGTGCCTCGCACATAATAGGCCCTCAGTAAGTGCTTGTTACTTGCTAGACTGATTTGTTGGCTGATAATAACTTACCTTATATAGGATTTTATGGTTACAATGTGCTCTTACATACATTATTTCAACTTAATACAATTACCCTTTGAGCTAAGTAGTATAAGGACACAGCTTCAGAGAAATTAAATGAGTTGTTCACAATCACAGAACTAATCCACGGAGTCAGCTCTCAAATATAGGTCATGGGACCATTGGGTTGCATAATATTTAAGCCTGAAGGGTCCTTAGAGATCATGTGTCCAACCCTTGCCCAAGTTCACATAGGAAGTTAGTGGATAAGCCAGAACTTGTCCACTAACTGCCAGGAGCTGCATCATTCATCATTTTTTGACTTTTGGTCCAATGGTCTTTCTCTAGATGTTTATACACAATTTTTTTCACAGACTGATTTCCTACATATGAAATACTCCCAGTATAGTAACTTCTTTCACCAACATATATCAGCAACTCCTCTATAACTACCATCTTAGAGTTACCCGGAATAATGAAAGTATATAAAATATATAATAGGTATTTACAGACACTAAAGGGTAATGCTATATGCTAACAAGAATGACTTCTCCAGTAAGGGGAAATCATACAGCTACTGAGGTTTACCGTTCCATTTCTGGTCAGTGGTTATTAATAGGAAATTGTTTCCAGAAGTAAAGACAGTACTCCAGATGTGTATGACCTAGCCAGGGCAAAGAATAATGCAAGTATGACTTCCCTCATTCTGGACACTATGACTCTCTTGATGTAGAATTGGAAGCATTCACTTTTTTTGACTTCTGTGTAATCATGACTCATATAGAGTTTACAGCAACTCAAACTTCCAGATAATTTTCACAATGTGTGTTGTCTATTCATACGTCTCTCATCTTGCACTTGTGAGACTGATTTTTAGAACCCTGTTCTAGAACTTTGCATACATTTTAACATGTCACTGTCTCTGTAATCTCATAGATGTGGGTGCTCCCTTCAAGGAAGCGTGTTGTTGCTCATCCACAAGCTCTCATCCTGTTTGACAGTTGTCCACATCCTCCTGGAAATCCCCTGCAGTGGGTTCACCCAAAACTCTTCCTTCTTCTAGACTTCTTGACACTCCCTGATTACCAAAAAAAGCATTCAAGCTGTCTGTTGGTTTTTCCTCACTCTCACTACATAACTGACCAAA
Source organism: Pseudocheirus occidentalis (assembly GCA_028646575.1). NCBI lineage: Eukaryota > Metazoa > Chordata > Mammalia > Diprotodontia > Pseudocheiridae > Pseudocheirus > Pseudocheirus occidentalis. The sequence continues at coordinate 122,350,341 of CM053593.1, forward strand.
ATTCTTTTCTTGCCCTCCATTTTTCTGGTGAAAGTCTCTAAACTATTTCTCCTATGCAGTTCTTCAGTGGTAATGTGTCAGATTACTCACATCTATTAAATTTCATCTCATTCAACCCATCCCATCCCTACAGCCTGTCAAGATGTTTTGGGACCTAACCTCCCTCCAAGTTACATGACAATGATATTCCACTAAATTCATATACCACAAGTTGTTCAGAGATTCTCAAATTGGTGAGAGCCTCCTTACTTTCCACTTCTTTTCTTTCTTTTTAATGTACTTTTCTGAACCGAAAATTTGTTTTGCGTGTATTTTTTCCTCTATGATATTATCCGCCCTCCTAACATTCTCCTGACCCACCCTTGCTCATTCCTATCTGTTTCCTCATTGAAGCTGATATATTTTTACACCAAAGCATGTGTTCCTTAGTACTTGAATTCTTCCTTTCTGACTGCTTACAGGATTTTTTTTCCCTCTTTGACATGGAATCTCTGGATTTTGACCATAATATTCCTGGGATTTTTCCTTTCGGAGTTCCTTTCAGAAGGTGATGGGTTCTTTCTATCTTTACTTTGCTTGCTGGTTCTAATAGAGCTGGGCAGTTTTCGTTTGCAATTTATTGAAATATTGTGTTCAGGTTATTTTTAAATCATATTTTCAGTAAGTCTAATAATTATTAATTTATCTCTCTTTGAGCTATTTTCCAGATCAGTTGTTTTTGATACCCTTTTATGTGTTGTCTTTTAGCATTAGAATGTAAAACTATAAACTCTCCAAGGGCAGGAACTGCTTTTCTTGTTGCCTATATTTGTATTTCCAGAGGTTAATACAATGCTTAGCATATGGTAAGTGTTTATGCTTGGGTTTGTTTTTGTTTTGTTTTATATGTTTTCTTTTGCTTGCTTGTTTTTGTAGGGAGTTTTCTGGGAGATTAGGTTATGAGACTTGTCCAGGGACACATAACAGAACATAAAGTCAAGTCTTCCTAACTCATCTATCCACTATGCCATGTTTCTTTGTGTATATGCACATAGAAGAGTCACATACTACTGAACTAGTAAACAACAATGCATATAGACATATAAGTGTCTATGCAGATAGACAGATTAAAAAGACATGCATAGATAAATGATAGATGACAGATTAGATAGACAGATACATAGATATATAGATGATAGAATCTTATTGTTGATCTTCTGACTCCAAGGCTAGTACCATTTTCCTCAATATCACACTACTTCTCTCTACTGATAGATATTCAGTATCTTGATAGAGCCAATCTGTGTGTTAGAGTAGAATGAATGGGTCACTTAGACAAACTATACACTGGAATTAGGAGTTCTCATTCATATTGTCAATAAGTGGTTCCATGACCTTAAGCAAATCAATTCACTTCTGGTTTATTATTTTAGTTTCTTCATAGATAAAGAAAGGCCCAGCAAAGATTAGACCTTAGAGGTAGGCTGATGAATTGGTCATTGTTACTAATTTTGGGGACAAAAATTTGTCATTCATGATATGCATGCAAGTTAAGGCTAAGTTAAGCATCATAAAGAAGAATATTGCTCCATGTTCCAGGCTACTAAATTCATAATGCTTTCATTGTACAATGGGAAAACAAGATTAAAGGCTGGCCACCACTGTGTTCAACACAGTCCTCTGAATTTTTACCTTCCAGTTTTTCAAAGATACTTTTGCATTTTGCTAATCTCATAGTGATATAAAGTAGGGATTGGAATTAGAACCTGGGAGAATGCACATCTAATTCCTAGCCTGTCTTTTTGTCATTCACTTTCTTTTTTTTTTTTTTTGCTTTTTTTTTGGAGGGCAGTTGGGGTTAAGTGACTTGCCCAAGGTCACACGGCTAGTTTTTTATGTTAAGTGTCTGAGGCCGGATTTGAACTCAGGTACTCCTGACTCCAGGGCTGGTGCTCTATTCACTGCACCACCTTGCCGCCCCTGTCATTCACTTTCAACAGGACCCTCTGCAAGTCATTTAGATGTGCTGGACTTTATTGGTCTGTATTTGAGTGATCTGGAGGAAAATAGAGTACTTGCTATATAATATTATTATATAACTTTGAATGGCTTTGTGACCCTGGGCAAGTTATTCTCCAAGCACTGGGGAAGGATTCTCTAAGACTGTAAATTGCAGAGAAGTGGTGATTTGAATTAGTAAAGGAAATTCCTTTCCTGAGAGTTTCATATACCAGTGAAATAATAGGTCCATTAAAAAAAAAACCTAACCATGTTACTTTCACACATGCCTGATGTACTATTATTCTGTGGACCATAGCAATCTTTTTCCTGGTTAAGATGCAAGCCCTGTGAGGGCAAAAACTGTTGTCTTTTATATTTTTGTACCCCTAGCACCTAGCACAGTGCCCAGCACATAATAGATACTAAATAAATAATTATTAGATTGAATTTCTGAAATTAAACTAGGAAGAACTCACAAAACGTATGATTAACACATACTGCATGAGACAGAATGTGGTCTTCTAGCCTTTTCAACCCTTTCCCATTGGCATATGACAAGATGCAAAGGAGGAAAGATATCAGAATGGAGCTTATTAACATAATCCTGGAAACAGTCTATGTCATAACCTAGGTACCAATGTTGCCTATTTATGCTCACCCTTTTAATCAATGACTTACTAAAAAGGCATCTAAATGGTTCTGTATGTAGAGCACTGAATGCAGAGTTAGGAAGACCCAAGTTCAAATTTGACCTCAGAGTCTTAGTCAACAAACATTTATTAAGTACCTATCATGTGTTAGGAACTTAATAGGCTGTGGGATCATGGGCAAGTCACTTAATTTCTGTCTGCCTCAGTTTCCCCATCTATTAAAATGGGGAGAAAAATGGCACCTACCTCACAGGATTGTTGTAGTACTAAAATCCAGATATTTGTAAAAGATTTCTCAAACCTTAAAGCATAATATAAATGCTAGCTATTATCATTATTACCATTGTCAGTCACCAAAGCTACTTCCTAGTTGTATTATCCAATACTTTCCCATTCCCCAAACTCTCTGTAACACATAACCAGAACACTCACTGTCTTTTGCCTCCTTACAGCATCTCAAGTTCCTAACATTAGCCAAAAGTAGTATTAATCGAGCATTATCATTGCTGTGTAATGCATGCCATTTTGATCTCTGCCCAATACCTGGACATGTTTATGTCCATCCATTCTACCTAATGTTTTATATTTGTGTATGGAAACTCTGGTCTTATAAAAATCTTTGCCAAACACTTCAATCAGATTAGCGTTTTCTTTGAGCCAACATATGAGGAAGGTATTAAAAATATTATTATCTCTATTTTGTTATTATTCAGTTGTTTCAGTCATATCTGACTCTTTGTGACCCCATTTGGGATTTTCTTGGCAAAGATAATGGAGTGGTAAGCCATTTCTTTCTTCAGTTCATTTGACAGATGAGGAAACTGAGGTAAACAAGGTAAAGTGACTTTCCCAGGGTCACACAGCTCATTAGGGTCCCAGGCCAAATTTTATTTTGGGTTTTCCTGACTCTAGGTCTAGCACTCTACCCACTGCACCACCTAGCTGTCTTAGATCCATTTTACAAGTGGAGAAATTAAAACTTAGCTCAGGGTCACACAAACAGTTAAGTAATCAGAGCCAAGAATCCAACCCCAGTCTTCTGACTCTAAGAGTAATGCTCTTTATACTAAACTGCAATGCCTCTTTACTGTAATTATTCTTTACTCCAAAATTAACAAACGTTTCTAAAGCATCTGCGCCATGCAAGGTATAGACACTACTGTGATGGAAAAAGGCACAGTCCTTGCCTTTAAGGAGTTTAAAATTAAGTCATGCACTGTCATTTTTTTTTCTTGAGCCCAGAGTGCTTTGTCATTCTTCACATCCTGTGAGGAAGGTAGGTGATGAAATCTCAGCACAGCAAAATTAGCTGATCTCTCCAAGGTCATCCTGAAAGTCAGTGGGCAAGTCAACCAGAGCACACTGTCTGCTGCTGAGCCTGCTCCCCTAGCCAGTTTTGTGATTCTCCTTTGGTCTGTATCTTTCTAGACAAATAGATTTATAGGAGGAAAGTTCCTTTATGCTAAGATGTGGTGGAGATCCCTAACAATTCCCACCATAGATAATCCCTGTCATATTTAAAATTCTAAGCTGTCATAACTTCTATCTGTAGAAGCAAAGATGCTAAAGTATTTATTTCTCATTAATGACTTAAAAGTGGTGCATGCCTTTTATTCTTTCCTCTTTATTTCTCATCCTCTCCTTTCTGTGTGCTGCTTTTACACTGGTTTCCATAGTAACAAATCTCTATTGTATCTATGACTGAGAGGAGAAATCAGGCTGATGTTACCACTGATCCAACACCTTTCTGTTGCTATTTTGATTCACAATCTCCTTATTTTCTCTCCTCCTTTTCTGGTTCTATACTGTCTTCTGCCCATATTTCCTAAATACCATTTCCACCCTTCCCTCCTCTTCCCCCATCAGAAAGGCTTCTGGGAAAATCCCTTTTGCTCAAAAGCCTAGTTCAGGATGAGATGGGAGAACCACTGGATTCCATTAATCCTTCAGGTGGCTTCAGGCACACTGATGAGTGCAACTCCCAGACAGTGAGTATGCTGAACACAAAAGCTCTAAGGAATATATTATCAAAAGAATCCAGGCCTGCTAACCCCACTTGCTGGCACCACTTAAATCTCTACTAACTAAGTGAGATCCTTACATTAAAGAACCATAGGATAAATAAGTACTGTCTCAGAGTACTAGCTTACCATAAAATCCCCCCTTCTCCCCATCAAAAGCTTGTGGTACATCTGTGTTTTTGAACATCTTCACTATGCATTTTTCCCTTAGCCATCTTTTCTTTTCTAGTTTTGAGGGCTGAGCAGGCATGAAAATGCAAAACACATACTGGATACATATATTTATTTATCTTTACTTTGAAGCTCCGCACCAAGGGAGTGTGAATCACCACCATTCCATCTCCAAGCCAGGCACCAATGGTGACCTGGGGAGTCAAAAGCAATCCTGCTTAATCAGTTATCCTCTGTAATTGTTTTCAGAGTTCTTTGCTTATCATTCCTGTTGGAACTGGGCATTATTCTTTTGATTATAAAAACCTGACAGCCTGATCATAATAAACATGTAACCAAAGAGACCTATTCCTTTCCAGCTGCATTATTTATTCACCTAAAGCAAAGGCTGAGCTATATTTAGCATATGATGTCAGTGGGTTGTTTGGATTCTTGGAAATTGGCAGGAAGCCACCTCTCACATGATATATGAAATCACTGATAAATGCTTCTTTTCACCAAAAGAAAAACAGCTTAATAAATGCAGCTCTTTTCTGCTTTCATTCTCCTTCCCTCAATGCACCTCCCCCAGATCCCCCCCCCCCATTCCTCCTCACAATCCCATCCTCCTCTCCCCACCCTCCTCTTACTTCTCCCACGTCTGGGATTTGTCTTTCTATGGCACAGCTCAGCAGAGCTTGTGAAGTGGAGATGAGTTGCTCAGTATCACAGATCAAAATGAGACTGTTGGGATGCTCAGGATGTTTTTTTCCTCTCCTAAAGCTTGGGCGGCTGCCAAAGCTCTGGTGAATCAGACACACACAAAGAGGCAAATCTATACGGCAGTGGCTTTATGGGGGCCCAGTATTTATGGTCTGGCACCAGCTCTGGGTTGCTTTTTTGCAGACGGAGATGGGAAATAGATAGTGATTCAGTATTGCCATTAAGTGTGAAAACAGCCCCAGTACAGATTGGGTGTAATAAACCAAATACATCGAGAGGCTGTAAGGAGCTTCAGCGCTGCTCCCCCAGATCAGACACCAGGCCCATCAAGTCCTGATTCCTGCTGCAGTCGATACCTGATGCTTCTAACGAAAACAAGCCCCCTGCTTTCCTTTCTGATTTTCCCCATCATGCATTTCGCCTATTATACCATGCTGTGAAAGGGTGGAGGAGGAATGGGGTTTGGGGATTAATTCCCTTCCCCCTGTGGTGATCAGTTTATATAGCCTGAAGCAGGAGATTTAATTACCCTTATCTTAGCTGGTGTAAAAAAACCAATGTCATTATTGATCATGGAATCACCCAGTCCCTTTCGAAATCAGCTCTAACATTTAACTCAATGACCTCCTACAGGAGTTGAACTGATTACTTAGGGTTGGGGGTGAGGCCAGAGGAACAAGGGAGCCGATGAAGGGAGAGAGGGAGGGAGGGAGAAAGGAGGGAGCCGTCAACCGCTAATAGGGTTTTAGATTTATTTGTCTTCAGTTTCATCCAGTGGGACAATTGTTCTGAGATTAGGAGACAACTTGAAAATGGGGAAGGATCCAGTTTCAGCCATTTCTTATCTTGATTCCCTTTATTAAGCTCCCTTCAACTCTTGTCCCATTTCAAGACTAAGTCCTGGCTTTTGTGATAAATGGTCACATGCAGGGTTTTGATGGTTTCAAAACACCTCAGTCACTTTTCCCATCTCATCCAGGCTAGAAAGTGTGTCCCAGCCCCCTCTCCCGATGTCTACCTCAAAACAAACAAATTAAAAGTGCCAGATGTGAGATTGTATACAAGAATTCACACAATAATCCCCAAATGCATGCAAAAGCAGCCACAGAACCACAATGTTAGTCTTCCTCATCTATAAAAGGAGGGGGTTGGACCAGATGACCCCTGAGTTCCCTTACTGTATTGACATTCTGTGATTCTATAATTCTGTCATCTTATGATTCAAGCCCAGGTGAATTCATCCCTTTCTGGGAGGCAACTGCTCTCCCAAGTGAGGTGAATGAACTCTTCCCTGGCTCTAGGGTACTGTTTTCAGAAATAAACCTCTTCCAAAGCACTGTATGGTGAATTGCTTTTTCTTGATGTTCCCAGAAGAGGGAATAAATCTACCTCCCCTAGGTGAACATTTGACTCCTCTGCAACATTTGACTACTTACTCTGGCCCTCTCAGTGGGCAGCTTTGTATTTATAATGATGACACTTTCTATTTAATACACAGGAAGCAGCTCTTTTCACTGAAAGTGCTCCAAGAGTTCACAATTATTTATATCAACCCCACTCTTCATGCTGGATAGGGCCACAGTAGCCAGTAAAATACCTGCCCCACTTACCCCCCCTCCAGAGGTTGTTCCAATCATTCTCCACCCCTGGGGTGCTGGTGCAAGGCCAGAGCGCAGAATTCCCTGTGGTATGATTACTGGACTCCCATGCTCGCCCTTCAAATCTTCCTTCACTTTTAGATATCACAAGCCATAACCCTGAGAGGGAGGGATATTTTTGGCTTATTTTAGTCATATTTATCTTAGTGGAAATGAAGGTGGAAGAGTAGGTTTTGACTTAGGAGTTGGGAAAAGAAAATCCTATAGAGAGAAAGGCTGGGTGAGTGGGTAGGTGGAGCATCTAAAAGCAAACTTCACCTAAGACTGTCTCTGCATGGCCTTCTATCCAGAGACCTGCCTTCATCTGGACCAACCACTGGGAGGAACAGTTTGGGTTGGTCCCAAGATGTCATTTACCTCCTCTTTATAGCCTAACTGGAGCTTAACTGCAACTCACAAGACATTTACCATTTGCTCCTTCTTTGTACATAGAAACTTTATTTGGTTTTTACCCTGTCAGTGCCTCTAGCTATCAGTCAACTTCTTTCTCTTTAAGTTTCTAACTTCTAGAATGAGGGGTCTGTACCTTCTTTAACTGCCTCACCCCACTCATTCCTTAATCTCATGGAATCTGGTTTCCATTCCTGCTATGTTATGGAAACCAAGGTCACCAGCAATTTACAAACCACCTAATCCTATTGGATACATAAAAAAGCAGCACCTCTGACTCATATTATGTGACCTTGGACAAGTAACTTAACCTCTTAGTCTCTGTGGTAACTCCTTAAGCCTCTAATTACAGATAAATTGCTGATTTGCACCCTGCAACTTGAAGCAGGTTGCTCAGGCCTGAGAAATTTTAAGTGTGAAAGCAAACCAGCAACAACAACAAAAGTACAGGACTCTTCCCACTGCTCCATCCTGGGTCTTCTGCTTCTCTGACCCTGTCTTTTCTGTTTGCTATGCTAATCCTTTGTCCCATAACCTGTGTGTGAGCACAGGGCCTCTTCTCTCTCTACATTGACTCCTTTGGCAAGCCAGTCTGTCCTTATGGCTTCCATTTTGACCGACGCATGGTACCTCCCAAAGGTAGATTTCCTGTCTGAAATCTTTTCCCCAAGTTCACATCACAAAATCATAGTATTTCATGGTTGGAATGGATCTGAGAGGCCTTTGAATGCAACTTATACCTGAACAAAAATTCCTTACACTACACAATTAACAAATGGTCACCCAGCCTTTGCCAGAAGAGCTTTAGTGAATAAAATTGATTTGAAAATGAAAGAATTTTTAAAGTTGCCTTAGCACGGTGCCTGACGCAATAACAGTCCCTTAATAAATGTTTATTGATTGACTGACTACATGAAGATTTGGCTGCAAAGGTTTTGCAGAAGTATTGTCTAAAATGAAGACTTCTGCTCTTATATGAAGTTTAAGGCAACTAGGTGGTACAGTAGATAGAGTGCCAAGCCCGGTCAGGAAGCCTCATCTTCCTGTTATCAAATCTGACCTCAGACCCTTACTGGCTGTGTGACCCTGGGCAAGTCACTTCACCCTGTCTGCCTCAGTTTCCTCATCTGTAAAATGAGCTAGAGAAGGAAATGGCAAACCACTCCAGGATCTCTGCCAAGAAAACCCCAAATGGGCCATGAAGAGTCAGACAGGACTGACAATGAACAACGAAATATAAAAATAAGAATAAAGAGACTAACAGCAATAGCTCCAATTTATGCCACAATTTAAGGTTTCAGAACACTTTGTGGTTCTCATTTTATGCATATAACCAACCTGTGAGGTGGGTACAAATTATTGTCTCTATCCTACCAATGAAGAAAGTGAGGCTCCAAGAATTCAAGTGATTCGACCAGGGTTAAATGGTTAGTGAGTATCACAAGCTGGATTTGAGAACCTCTGGTACAAAGGATCCAAGCAAAAATAAATAAATAATAAACTTTCTGCCTTCAGGGTGCTGACAGTCTAGTTGAGGCTAGGGCACCAACAGACATGAAATGTTAACAATTAATGACAGAATGTAACTAAGTGCCCGCAACATAGTACTTTTATAACTGGTCCTGAAAGTCAGGAAGGGAGCCCCCGGTGGACTTCCATGAAAAGTTCTATCAGGTGCTAAAAATAATCACAGCCGATGGTACCCAAGGACGCTGGAATCCTCTGACCCTTTGCTAATGACCTCTTGTCCTCTTCCTTAGAAGATTCTCCAAATGTATCAATCACTGACTCCCATAAGAGCTCAGGCTTTTTTTTTTTTTGGTCAGCTAATGTTACCTTACACTTATCCAAGCTAAATTTCTTCTCCTAGGCTCTACCTTATCCTGCTGAATGTTTGGATCTATTGAGAATTTCTCAGCCTCTTTTTGGGGATTAACTGGTTACCACAACTCAGCTTAATGTAGACCTCTGAAGAAAGATCTTTCATTAAATGTTCAGATGTGGGGTGGCAAATGGGGGAGGGGGGTGTTACATGAAAAGCAAGTTATTTCTGTCTAATTTGCTGACTTATTATTAATTCCTATAACTGTGCTTGTTTGTACCTGGTGGAGATTTCTTTGAAGTGATAATCAGTAACTTAGTGATGGTTCTTCAGAGCAAATTCTGCTATTGTGCAGAGTACTGCAAATATATGAAGCTATACATGCATTCTATTTTCTAACTTACATGGGAAGCCAGGATGGTAACAGGACATTTAAAACCCCAAAGCAAATTATGGCAAGGAATTAGTAGGAAATGACTACTATTCCATGAATTTTTTTCTGCCTTTTTTTTTTTAAGTCAGGCATTCAGAGGCCAGGATAAAAGTTGACCTGTCAAACAAGTCCATTCAAGTTCACAATTCGGCTCATTTGCCCGTTGGGCTTGTGATAAAGAACAAGGATAAAAACCTGTCAAAAATAGTGCCACTAAGAAACTCAAATTGCTCCATGCATGGGAACCAACATCACCCAGCTCTGATGCTTTTCCACAGGAGTGCAGCATCATGGGCCTGTCCTGACTGAAATGTTTTTTGTTTTGGGGTGTATATCCTCAGGCCTCTGAACCAGAGAGACTTAGTAAATAAGAAATATGGAAAGCTACAGATGTGAATCCCCACAGAAATAAGAGAGAGAACAAAGTTTACATTGAATACCTTGACTTTCAAAACAGCATGTTGAGACAACCCAGCACCCAACAGGTTTGCCTGAGGCCTGGGCCCACACGGAGCTTTTTCAGCCTGGAGAGTTACAAAGGAGAAATATAATAGCCTTATATTCCCCAGTGCCAAGTTACTCTCTGACCGTATTCTTTTGAGGCTTCTAATACACCGAAGGGTACCCTAGGGACCCCAAAAGAGTTAGCATTGTCTTCCAAGGACTATTCTTATTTATTATTAGGGAGTGACTTAGGTAGGCCTGAGGGAGAAAGAAACCAAATTTACCAATCCAAGCCTCAGTGGCAAAGGCCAGAATAATTTAGTTGTGAGACTTCTAGATTAAATGTCAAGAGCCTCAGATCTTTGCTATAAGCTATGTTGCTAACACCTGACTTTGTGCCTCAACTTCACAATGTAAAAATTAAGGATAATAGAACAAGGATATAAGTATTTGTGTACATATATATGTATGCATATATACATATATAAGAATATATATTTTATGTATAATAAGATAAGAAATAAGATATATGATACCATAAATGTATTTTATAATAAGATATAAAACTATATATAATAATATATTATACATTATTTATATTAATATATTATATAATTATATAAAATATATTGTATTAATATAATGAATATATAATAATATAATAAATACATTAGATATTATATGTAATGTAGAATAAGATGTAATAAAAATTAATTGAGAATTAAAGGGATCTAAATTAAGGAAGTATTGAGAGAGTTATTTTGTTTTCTAAAAGAGATCAGGTAAATAAATATACAAAGTCAAAAGACAAAATCAAGGTCTTTGATACTTTTTTCACGTGAGAAACTGTTGTACTACCCTAGAAATCATCTGGGTATTTTATCACTTGTACTTTTTTGCATTTTTAAACTCAAAATGAAGAGTAATTGTGTCCTGACATCCTCGAATACTCTGCCTGCTTATCCTGGCCCCCTGGGAACTTTGTCCAATTTGTTAATTTCATTGCTTGAATTTGTATGAAGATTTTTCTTGATACTTGTTTTTATCATTTGTTTTAATCCGTCAACAAGCATTTATTTGGCACCTCATGTGCCAGGCTCTGTTCTGGGAGCTGGGAATATAAAGCCAAAAAGAAGAAGGAGGAGGAGAGAAACAATTGCTACTCTCAAGGAATGTATTTTATAATAAGTGATTCCTGTCATGGGATTTTCTGTTGTACTTTTTATTTCTTCTCGCTACCCTTTTGGGCTTGGATCACGCTCGGGTACTCTTTAGGCAGATAATCCCAACAACCACCACAGATCTGGAGACCAAAGAAGCAAATGAGAAAAAGCTGTGAAAAGAATCAGTGAAATGATGAAATAAAGTGTGATAAAGTGGGGAAGAGGTTCTTCAGGTCCAAGCTCTCCTGTGGGCCTTCTCCAAGAGCATCCTGTTTAACAGGCATCAATGACATCTACTGGCTAGTTGGAGCAGAACTCCCTCAGCCCCAGTTTCTCTCAGCATCGACTCCTTTCTGTTGTGCCCGGTGAAGCAGATTGTTGAGACAGATCGGCTCCTTGGGGATGTTCCCCAGGAGACCCTATTCACTGGCACCCTAGTACAGCTGTCACATTGTCCCAGTTGTTTTGTACGACAGCATTCTCCAATGTTCACGTGAAGTTGACTGGGGCATGACATTGTCATGTTGATTTTGCATACTGCTACTTTTGTCCTCAACAATAAACAAGTTGACATTGTGTGAGACCTGGGTTCAAACCTTCCCTCTGATGCTTACAGCCCCTGTGACCTTAGGCAAATCTTTAACTTTTTTAGCTCTCTTCTGAGGGGAGTGGTTTAAATGACCTCTAGGGTCCTTCTAGCTCTAGGTCTGTAAGAGCTACAGTTACATAGTCCAGTAGATAGAGTATTTATTGAACTTGAGTCAGGAAGACCTGAGTTCAAATTCTTTCTTAGACACATCGACTGTGTGACCCTGGACAAGTCACTTAACTTCTCCATCTTAGTTCCTCCTCTGTAAAATAATAGCATCTAACTCAAAGTAATGTTGTGAAGCTTAAGTGAGATAATATGAAAAGCAGTTTGAAAAACTTAAAGTGCTATATCAATTATTGGGTTTTTAAATTTTTTTTCTTTTTTCTTTTTGGAGGGCAGTTGGGGTTAAGTGACTTGCCCAAGGTCACACGGCTAGTTTTTGTGTTAAGAGTCTGAAGTCAGATTTGAACTCAGGTCCTCCTGACTCCAGGGCTGGTGCTCTATTCAATGCGCCACCTAGCCACTCCTATATCAATTATTGTTATTATTATCCTATGATCTATTGGCTTAGTCCTCTAAAAGGTTTAAGCCATAGTCCTTATGGATCTTACGTTCTGTTTTAGTTGTATGCTAGCCCAGAGTGCCTGTGATAGTTTCCCAATCTAACATTTCAAACTTTATATTTGTTATTTGGGAACAATAATTCAGACAAGGAGAAGCTAGGTGGTGCAGTGATAGAGCACCAGCCCCAGAGTCAGGAGAACCTGAGTTCAAATCCAGCCTCAGACTCTTAACATATACTAGCTGTGTGACCTTGGGCAAGTCACTTAACCCCAATCACCCTGCCTTCCCCCTTATAAAAATACCCCCCAAATAGTTCAGGCATGTGAAATTTTAATGAATTCTTACAGAAATGCTCTGCTCTTTGGAAGCCTAAGATTTCCTTTATAGACAAAAGATCTGCATCCAAGGGGGTATTTGTCAACCATTTTTTTTTAAAAGAAAAAAAAATCACCCCACAGTTGATTCCCAAATCTACATATCCCACCTTTACAACTCTCCCAAGTTCTAGTCCCACATTGCTAACTACCTGCTGGACATCACCACTTGGATGTCCCACAGGCATCTCAAACTCAACATGTCCAAAATAGAACTCCTTATCTTTCCTCCTAAACTAATCTCTCCTCCTCATGTCCCTACTTCTATCATCCTTCCACAACTTGGGTTTGCAACCTTACAGTCCCCCTTAGCTCTCTACTCTCTTTAGCCCATACGTCCACCATAGAGCTAGTCAATTGTCTAAAATTATTCATTTTCTCTATATCTTTCACATCTGTTTCCACCTTTCCACTGACTAGCCTAATCCAGTCCCTCATTACATTTTGCTCATACTATTGATTCCTCATTTTGCTTTCAGACTCTCCTCTCTTCAAGGCACCCTCTGCACAGCTGCAAAGGAATCTTTCTAAAGAGTAGATCTGACCATAACACTTCTCTGCTCAAGAAACATCATTGTCTCCCTATTGCTCCACAATACAAATATAAACGTGGTTTGACAATTAAAACCCTTCAAATCAGGCTCCTTCCTACTTTCCAGGTATATTCCTGTTTACTAGCTCTCACACTTTCTACATTTCAGAAAAAATGTTCCACTTGCTGTTCCTTACACCTGATGGCCCATCTCCAGCTTCTGCACCTTTTCATAGGCTGTCCCCTATGCATGAGTGGCACTGTAATCATAGCTGAGGCAGTAATAGGTCATTATGTACTGTTTTATAATGCTCTCCATTCTCACTCCTACTTTGCAAATCCATTAGTTTCCCTCAAAGTACTATTCAAGTGCCTGCTCTCTTTCTTTCTCTCTCTGTCTCTGTCTCTGTCTCTGTCTCTCTCTCCTCCCCCCTTTATATGTGTAACACTGACTGCCCTGGCCCCCAGTGCCTAAAGGCAATATCTATAGTATTTCACCTTTCTCTCAAGATTCTCTTGTACTCTTAAGGGGGGGGGGGAAAGGTGGAGAGTATTCAATCTCTTTGCCATTGACTCAAGCTCCAACTGATTGTGGTTCCCTCAATTTTGGGGGTCCCTTTACCCCTGTTCCATTTAAATGCTTAGCAGATTCGTTTTTACAGAGGAATATTTACTTAAAAGATATAGCAAGAACAAATATACGAATATTCCCTCTAAGGGGGAGAATGAATAAGCCCCCTTTACACTATCTACTCATGTGGTAGAGATCTTTAAAGGTAAAAAAAAAAGACCCATAGCACATGAGTGGATAGTGCATAGACCTCCCTCACTCAAATCCAGATTCAGTTGCATGTCATGGCATCACCTCCATGATGTCATGGTCCTCTTCAAGAACAATGGACAAACAGCAGAAGCAGCATGCTAGGAGAATGCAGGATGTTTTCCCCAAAAGCAAATACCTGCCATCTTCCACACAGATGCTCCTATCTTAAGTGATTTGGGCATGTGCAGGAAAGTCCTGTTATATATGATTTTGCACATGCTTTCTATTTACTTCTAATAATAGTAATAATATCTAGCATTCATACAAAAGGAGCTAGGTGATATAGTGGATAGAGTGCTAGGCCTGGAATCAGGAAGGCTCATCTTCTTAACTTCAAATCGGACCTCAAACATATCTTAGCTGTATGACCCTGGGCAAGTCACTTAACCCTGTTTGCCTCAGTTTCCCCATCTGTAAAATGAGCTGGAAAAGGAAATGGAAAACCACTCCAGTATCTCTGTCAAGAAAACCCCAAACGGGGTGACAAAGAGTCGGAAACAACTGAAAAACAACTAAACAACAACAGTATTGATATAATACTTTACAAATATAATTTCATTTTATCTTCATGACAGCCTCGGGAGGTGAAGGGGGCAGAGGGAGAATAAGCATTTATATGGTACCTACTATATGCCAGACTATGGACTAAATGCTTTACAAATATTATTTCACCTAATCCTCACAACAACCCTGTGAAACTGGTGCTATTACAATCTTCATTAATTGAGGCAGGCAGAGGTTAATGACTCGCCCAGGATCACACAGCTAGTAAGTGTCCGAGGCCACATTTGAATTGGAGTCTTCCTGACTCCCAGCCCAGCGCTCTATTCACTATACCACCTAACTGCCTCTAGGTAGGTGCCACTAATATCTTCATTTTACCGATGAATAAACTGAGGCAGGCACAAGTTAAATGACTTGTCCAGGGCCATGCGACTAGTAATTATCTGAGGCTAACAGTCAAAGAGGGACATGCTCATTTGCGGTCAAATATATTTGCTTTTTCCCTCTGCCCCTATCATTTGCACGTAGGTTCCTTGTGAGTGAGGATTGTTTTACTCGTTGTATCTGTATCCCCAGTGCCTGGCTGTTGCCCGTCTACCTGTTGGTATTTATCTGCATTTCTCTTTCCCCAAGTAGAATGTCAGCTCTTTGATGACAGGAATGAATCCTTTTTTGTGTGCTCATATCCTTAGTTCCTGGCATAGTATCTTACACAGAGGAGGTACCTGATAAATGTGCGTGGAACAAGGTTGAATTAAATGAGAAGACAGTTTCTTCCACAGTTTATCAAGCACCACTTCCAACATGAGGTCCTCCCTGATTTTCCCAGTGACTAATGTTTTCTTCTCTCCCTTATGATTCTGTTTGCACTTGGTAAATACTTTGTAATCAGTTACTTGTGTGCACAGTGTGCCCTTCCATAGAACGTAAGCAGGGATTGTTTCATTTTTGTATCTGCATGCCTCGCACCCATCATAAAGCATAGTAATTGACAAAGATGGCACCTAATATTAAAAATGCCTGTTGGAATGAATTATATTGAGCAGCTGCATTGGTAATGCCTTAGACAGTAATGATACAGAGACAAACAGTCAGCATTTAGCCTGAAATTTATGTTTGTCTAGTGCTTTTGAGTCATTTCTGTTAGTTATTACTCCCCAAAACTCCTAGGAAAGAATGCTAGTCATTAATTCACAGTCAAAGAGGGACATGCTCATTTGTAGTCAAATATATTTGCTTTTCCCCTCTGCCCCTATCATTTGCACATAGGTTCCTTGTGAGTGAGGATTGGTTCATTCTTTGGATTTGTATCCCCAGTGCCTGGTATTCAGTAAGCACTTAATACTTGTTGACAAGTGATGGAGTGATAGAAACACATAGACAATTAATATATACAATGCGGATATATGTTATTCCACAAATTAGATATCGGTTGTCTATGATAAACATATATGTATATATAAATACATGTATATAATAATATACAATATCACAAGTTAGTATATAATTTATGTAATATTGTCTTTTAATTAATTAATTATATTATTATATAATAATTATATATGTTATATACTACATATACTACATAATATATTATATAAAAAATATATTATATCTAAAATCAATTATTCATTAAATGAGCTAATTAATTAATTGAGCAACTAGGTAGCTCAGTGAATAGAGTGCTGGGCCTGGAGCCAGGAAGACCTGATTTTAATTCTGGTCTCAGACACTTACTAGCTGAGTGACCTTGGGCAAGTCATTTAGCCCTGTTTGCCTCGTCTATAAAATGAGCTGGAGAAGGTAACAGCAAACCCTTCCAATATCTTTGCCAAGAAGGCCCTAAATGAGATCCTAAAAGTTGGACATGACTGAAAAATGACCAAAGAATAACAATAACCATTATAGAAACACATAGACAACTAGCATATATGATATATATGTGTGTAATATATTATATATTAGTTGTCTATTATAGAAATACATAAATAATATATCACATATATATGTAATATCTGTATTTCCATATGCATGTGTCTATTTGTATGCACACATACTTATTTGCCCAAAAGTCATTCTCCAATAGATAAATGATTAAAGGCTATGAACAAACATCTTGAAATAAAATTTGCAAACTACTGTATTAATAACCGTATGAAAGATATGGTCCAGGGGTGGCTAGGTGGCTCAATGAATAGAGCACCCACCCTGGAGTCAGGAGTACCTGAGTTCAAATCCGGCCTCAGACACTTAACACAAAAACTAGCCGTGTGACCTTGGGCAAGTCACTTAATCCCAACTGCCCTCCAAAAAGAAAAAAAAAAGATATGGTCCAAATC
This sequence comes from Pseudocheirus occidentalis, assembly GCA_028646575.1. Lineage (NCBI taxonomy): Eukaryota > Metazoa > Chordata > Mammalia > Diprotodontia > Pseudocheiridae > Pseudocheirus > Pseudocheirus occidentalis. The sequence goes on from CM053593.1 coordinate 122,367,503, forward strand.
ACCAGTAAAAAGGGAAATAAAAATCAAGTCTGAGGTTTCATCTCATACTCTTCCAATTGGAAAAAACATGACAAAAGATCAGAATAGTCAGTAATGGAGGGGATGTGAGAAGATAAGCACACTAGAACATTAATGGTGTAGTACAACTATTTTGGAAAGCAATTTAGAATTTTGCAAACAAAGTGAGTAAAATGCCCTTACTCTTTGACCCAAAGATTCCACTACTAGGAAGTTACTGATAAGAAGAAAGTCTCCGTACACACCAAAATACAACAGCACTGTTAGTGGCAACAAAGAATTGGAAGCAAAGTAGATGCCCATGGATAGAGGGATGACTAAACAAAATTTGGTACATGAATGTGATGAACTTTTATTGCGCTGTAAGAAACAATAAATGTGATGAATACAGAAAAGCATGGGAAGATTTACAGCATTTGACACAGACTGAAGTAAGCAAAGCGAAGAAAACAATATAAATAAAGACTAGTAATAAAAGGATAGAATCAAACAATCAAAAGTGAATGCTGAAAAATCACAAAGAATAAGCAAGACACCAAAGAAGAAATATGAGAAAATGCTCTTACCTCTCTCCTTTGCAGAGGCAGGAGGTCAATAGGTATGCTATATTAAATACATTTTCAGACTCAATATATTGAGTGGTTTTGCTGATGTTTTTGGTCTCTTCTTACTAGTTTTTTTTTTCTCTTAAAATATTATTTGCGGGGGCAGCTAGGTGGCGCAATGAATAGAACACTGGTCCTGGAGCAAGGAGGCCATGAGTTCAAATCCAGCCGCAGACATGTGACTTACTTATTAGCTGTATGACCTTGAGCAAGTCACTTAACCCCAATTGCCTTGCCTTCTCCCCTCCAAAAAAAAAAAGTAAAAAAATATTTATTTGCTATATGAGATGGCTCTCTGACAGAAAGAGACATCAGGAGAAATTCTAATGACATAAAAAAAACAACAAAGGATAGTATAAAATTGTATTTTTTTAAAAGGAAAGGAAAAATAAACATATAGAATAGCTATATTATTCTTGAGAGCCATTTTCATCCAAAAAATGCTAAATAATCAGGACTAATTTGCTGCTTATCTGGTTTTGGGTTATAATCACTCCAAGAGAGCAAATGGAATGTTAAAAGGCCTGTAGTAAAGTCTCAGAGCAAGTCAATAGATCAGGCTCTAGAGGCAGCTCTCTTGACTTCCAGTCTAGGATATTAGCTATTAAACTTAGATAGAAAATAGATTTACTTTCAAAAAGGAGTGTTTGAAAAGTTTCCCCAAAGTAGATGCCATTGATTAAATGATGGTAAAATGAATTGTGGCACATGAATGTAATGGAATATTACTGTACCAGAACAATGAATGCAGAGAAGAGAAACCTGGGAATACGTACAAATCCAAGTAAACTGAATGAGCATATTCAAGGAAAAACAATATACATACCAACTGCAACAATGTGAATGGAAAAAAACAGTTGCCACTACGACAAATACCTGAATGCTATGCAATTACAATTATAATTATCAAGCCAGTGGCATAATGTACCTAGACTCAGGAAGATCTATTTTCAAATCCAGCCTCACATACTTACTTAGGTGTGTGACCTTGGCCAATTCACTTAACTTTTGTCTGCCCTCGTTTGCTCATCTGCAAAAATGAGAATAGCGCTTACCTGCCAGGAATGTTGTGAGGATTAATGTTGCACTATTGTAAAAGTACTTTGCAAGTCTTAAAACTGATATGAACTGCTAGCCAGCAGCAGCAGCAACCCTGGAGAAGATCCTAATAAAGACCTTTCTCTCTTTTTTTGTAGTATGTGTGTGTGTGTGTGTGTGTGTGTGTGTGTGTGTGTGTGTGTGTGTGTGTGTGGTGTCCAACAGGTTTTAAATATGAATATACTCAGACTCAGTTGATAGGTTTGTGGAACTGATTTTTTCCTGCTTTTTTATTCTTTTATATGATTTCTTCTTTTTATTCTTATGAAAGACAATCTTTTTAAAAGAAAAGAAGAAAATATGTATTTTCCCTAGACCATCCCAGTTCCTAGCAATGATCCAACTGATAGTAATAAACAGCAACATCCATGTGCTTTTCCTACTGTGGGTTGTATCTGCAATTTGTCTTTCTCTTTTATGCCCAGGTTGATGGTTAGCGGTATTTTCCAACTGTATGTTGCATGAAATTGGGGTAGAAAGGTTTCTGTAGAGTCCTTCTAGTGCTATAGCTCTTGGATTCTGTAGGCTTTGTCAGCCTGGGGGCCTGGGGGTCCTTGGTAATTTGCACGTCTGCCCTAAACCAGGCTACTTTACCAAGTTGACAACCTACTTTTTGAAATTCTTCTTGCTGTCTCCAGAACTAAAGAGTTTCTCAGTGTAAACTACCATTAGACTGATACTTCCCAGCGGGAATGTGTTCCCTGCACAGCCCTAGACTAAAGATGGAGGGGAGGTCTCAGAGAGCACAGCTGCTGTTTGAATGCCTGAGAAAACAGCAACTTTGTTTCTGGCTGATTTCACAGTGGGTTAACATGCTTAGAAAATGCACTGTACTTTCCTAAGCTACCCTCCTTTGAAACTAGAAGTAGCAATTAGAGTGTCAATTTTGCTCTTTTCTGAAGTGCCCTATTTAGGAGTTATTTGATTCTGTCTGTCCTTTGCTAGGGAGAACAGATAACTTCCATGTCCAAAGTTTATTCTGCAGTTTAATTTCTTCAGGAGGTCTGGTCCAAATGGATGCGTTTGTCCTTGTTTTTAAAAAATATCTCATCTGAACTGGCAGCAGCAGGAGATGCCCTTTTGCCCACCTTTTGTCCCCATGTCCTGGCTTCTTAGTTCTTGCCAAAGGGAACCATTCCCAGGCTGGCGTTTATTTGAGTTATGCAATATAAACAATGTCAAGGAAATAAGCTCCTCTACTTTTGTTTTTCAGTGATCAAGCCTAACTCAATCTCTTCAGAACTTGTTATCACTTGAATTACTACCCAGAACTATAACCTGTGACTCGAGCACCTGGAGCAAATTTAGAAGGGGGTCAGAGTTGCTCTCCTTATGTGAAGTCAGACTGGAAGATGGGGCTGCCTCTAACCCCAGAAAATCTGGCCTTTATGTCTGTAGCACATTCAATAGGCCTTGATCCCATAATTCCAGGAAGGGAGGGGTGAGGAGGGGGAGGCAGGCCAAAGAAACAGAAATATAGTGATGGGACTCAAAAAGTGACCTGGTTGAGGGAGTAGGACTAGTAATGGTAGGTATATGGTTTGAACCCAGAGAAGGAATCCATTAACAGGAAGCATGTCCCCCCCCCATTATTGGTGCCCTAGGACAAAGTCCAGCCATCCCTGCCCTACTTATGACTCCATTGCTACTTTAATTCTTTTTTATGCTTTTTGTTGGGTAATATAGCCCATCCTGATACCCTGCACAATTTCTATCCAAGGGCAAACAAAAAGTACAAAATCTATTCAATGGTAACCAGCACCATAACTACACTAGAGCACATTGGGCACACTGCCCTACTTTGGAATGCCCACATCCCATTTGAACATTTGCCCCCATTACTACCCCCCCTTAGCTTTCTAGTTGGTAAGGAAGACTGTATGCTACAATTCAAGTATTTGGTCATTTTTACTCTTGCTCTAGGATTTCCAGAAAGCAGCTTATACTTTGTATCCTAAAATTGTTTTATTGGACCTTGACTAAAACAATAAACTTTTATATAATATTAAATGTTAAAAAATGAAGTGCTCATATCAAGATCTTCATTCCCAAACCTCTGTTTATTAATAAGCAGTGGGTGGCATTTATGCTATTAAGAACCATCAACATCAATTGAATTTATCTTTTCCAATTCTTAAAATCTTTTCCTTATATCTAAGAGAAGTCTGGGAGGATAGGAGGAAGGGGATGTAGCCTCTGTTGCTGGCTGACCACAGCTGTTAGTCTGCTTCTGGTCAGTTAGTGACCGTAAAAGGGGAAGAGAAGGAAAGGAACAAACATTCAAATAACATCTACTATCCATCAGATATTGTATTAAGGGTTTTTTATCTTTATAAATACTATCTCATTTGACCTTCACCACAATGCTGTGTGGTAGGTACTATTATAATAGCCATTTTGCAATTAAGGAAACTTGAAACAAACAGGTTAAGTGAGTTGCCCAAGGTCATGCAGCTGGTAAGTGTCTGAGGTTAGATTTGAGCTCAGGTCTTCCTGATTCCAGGCCCATTACTTTATCCATTAAGCCACTAACTGCCTCAAAACTGTCACTGACTGGCCTGACACTGAATATCAGCTCAGTCAGCCAGTGACATTGATATGTCTCCCATAACTATTTCTGGAGCCGTGTTAGTTCAACATTCTTGCTTATAACCCTGATGCTAAGCAATGTTCTCTGTGAGTTGGCATGGATTGTAGACAGAGATGGTGTAACACACTTTAGGAAAGTTCAATATACAGGCCTCCACTCTTTAAAGAGACAGACGTGCATTTAAGGTTCCTCTTTACAAACGGATTATTCACCCTACAAAAGGAGATGTAAAGTTTTCCTTTAAATAGTGGGCTATTATTTTTGTGACTCAGAACTTGTGATTTTATTGGTATAAAGAACATCCAGGGAAGAAACTCTCTCCACCAATATATATCTCCAACTGTTCTATAGCTTAACTTCTTAGAAAATTGACTGGTGGACTCTAAAAGATTACACTGTAACTTACTTAGAATCACCTGACCTGCATGTGCTAGAATAGCAAGACTTGAAACCACATCTCCCTGAATCTAAAGCCAGCCCTCTATGCAGGACACCACATTGCCTTTTAACCTTATGCATTTAGTGTATGATTTGTTTGAAACTGATTTACATGCAAGTTTTCAGAAACATAGCTATTGTCTTAAAATTGGATATTTCATCTACATATGTGAATATTTTGGCAGAAGAAAGAGATGAAGAAGGGGAGGAAGGCATTGTAGATGCTGATTTTGCATTATTTCAAGGACCCATCATTTTGTTAAGGTAAGTACTCCCTCCACCAGTTTAAATGGCAATCCCCGTATGCCTTAGGCTATCATCATGAGTTGTTATGACTAAAAAAACTTCATTGGTGTTCAATCTTTTTGTGATTTGCCACTATGTCTGATTCTTCATGACGCTGTTTGGAGTTGGAGTTTTCTTGACAAAGATACTGGAGTGGTTTCCTTCTGTGACTCTTTTTACAGATGAGGTAACTAAGACAAAAAGGGTCACGTGATTTGCCCAGGATCACACAGCCTTTAAAGTGTCTGAGGTCAAATTTGAACTCATGAAGTTATCTTCCTGATTCCAAGCCCAGTGTGCCACCTAGATGACCCCTTTCTGTGATAAGTCTCTCCAGATTAGCTGGTCCTTGAACAAAAAAGCACATAGTCACCATCTGACCAGCACTGAATGCTACAGCATTTATGCTGATGAATGTTGGTTTTGAAAACCCAGCAATGGGTATCCACACTTTCAGGAAAGAGCAGAAGAGGTCTTTAGGAGTATAATTTTACATTATTTAGCAAAAATACATGTTTCCACATCAGCACCAGGCAAACATTTTCAAACAATTCCATGACTGATCAGATCAGACTTGTGGTTTAGTTTACCTAATGTTTCTGGGTACTAGATACAGTATGGCTTTCTTGCTCTAAGTTTGAGTTTCCTGTAACAATGTTTGGAAAACAGTAGAGATGATAATACATTGGGTAAGGAGACATGGTGGCGGCAATTAGCCCAGAGAAATGTCAAATAAAGCATATGCACATCATCATCATCATCATCTTCATCATTCACATTTGTGTTGTTCTTTACTGTCTGAAAACCCTCCAATAGCAACCCTGTATTATAGGTAGTATAAAAATGAGAATCTCAAATTTACAGATGAGAGATAGCATAATGCTATGACTAGAGAGTTGATCTCAGCATCCAAAAGACCTGGGTTCAAGTCCTTCTTTAGCTATCTACTGACTGTATGACCCTTGAAAAGTTACTTAAATTCTCCATGCCCCACACAAGGTTCTATGACTATAAATTGCGGAGACTGTGTCTAAACATTTGTAGAAGGACTTTCCCAGTAGAAATTGCCTCCACTGTAAAAAATCACAGGAAGGAAGGAAGGAAGGAAGGAAGGAAGGAAGGAAGGAAGGAAGGAAGGAAGGAAGGAAGGAAAGAAGGAAATAATAATGACTTAAAGATGAGGAAGCCAAGGCTCATAGATTTTAAGAGACTCATACACAGTCCTAATTGTACAAAAAGTAAGTGGCAGGGAGAGGGCCTACCTGTATATCCTGGCTTCCTGGTTACTAGACCCTAAGCCTAGCAGAGATCTCCAACAAAACCTCTCATGACTCAATTAAATTCCACAAACATCCATTAAGCACCTACTGTTTGTCTTGTACTTTAGTAAGCACTGGGGATACAAAAACAAAAGTGAAAGGGTTCCTGCCCTCAAGAGGTTTTCATTCTATGGTGGGGGGGAGAGGCGAAGAAATTTGTTAGATTGCTGCCCATATTCTTTTTCCCTCTTCTCTCAAATTCTGTTTATTTCCCCCCAATGGCTTCCAGTTCTTTTGGTTTCTTTACCTTTATCAGTTCACCCACGACTATCTGCTATTCTGTGACCTCAACCTCCCCTTCAGTTCTCCTCAGTCCTTCTGAGCCGCCTCGGAGGGGCCAAAGTCTGTTTTTTGGCAGGCCTATGCACACATAAACACCCTTGCCCCCGTGCAGCTATTAACGGATCTAAAGAGACACCCTTAATGCTCTCTCCCTCATTCCTGTCTTCCTGCTTCAGTCGCTCCTCCCTCCCTGAGAGCCTCAAACTGAACAGCCTAGAGGAAATCTGCTTAAGCCTTTCCTTTCTCACACATGTTTCAGATGTGCAGGGGTGTGATTGTAAACAGCGTCCTCAACCATGCCAGAACTGTCTACTCCTACCGTGTTCTGTTCCCATCACCCTCGGGGTTCCAGTAATAGGGCGTAAAACAAACAAAGAAAAACAGTAATCTGGTGTTCCAATTGCATTTTTTGTTTTTAGAAAATGTTAATGATAGGTTATTTGATTACCCTAGGTTTGGCTCCACTTACTCTTTATTAAGCACATCTGGTATTTAGTAACAATATAAGTAGCAGGAGTTTTTTTGGCACTTGAAAATAAGCTCATCCAATGTTGCCATGCAGTTTGGAAACACATCAGCAAGGCCAGCCAAACTGGTGGAGAGACAAGACTTTTTCTGTAGGCCGGGCATCTGGCCAGGACAGCTAAAAAATGTGAATTGGCAAAGAGCTGCTGCCACGCAAACACTTCTGGAAATTTCTTTGCTCGGGCCTGCCAAATCCATTATGCACAACATGAATTACAGGAGTTTCTATCTCTCCAAGCAGTTGCTTTGTGAGTCTAATTCTCCCATGCACATTATGAAAAACACACACAATGAACCAAAAAGATGGGGAAAAAACACCATGAACACTCATGCACATAAATGCACACACGCACGCACACATACACGCACAACCAACCCCTACAACTTTGCGTCTGTTTCCACTCTGGTTGCCAAGCTCACAACTTTCCTGAATTAAGAGGGATAGCATGAAACATTGGTCTGAGTTACATTAAATGGAACATGTGGGGAGGGAGGCAAATGCTCTTCCTGGAAAATTCAGAAAGGAAGGATGTCTCACCCACACCATAGACGCTGCCTAACATCTAGGTAGGAAAAACAACAAGCGTGACAGAACCTGGTGGGGATGAAAAATATACCCCAGCCCCAACTCACCATCCTGAATTTGGCAGGTCAAGTTACTGTGGCCTTGGGCTCATAGAAAGCTATCCAACCAGACAGTAAAGAGTACCCCTAACCTGAAAATGTATGGGCTTTTTTACAGGAAGAGAGGAAGAAAGAAAGATTCCATTTTTTTCGTAATGTATATGGCTATTTTCTCTCTCCCATCTAGATAATGGATTTATGTCAGTCCTTTGGAAATGCATCAGGAGGGTCCCACACACCCCTTCCAGCAGGTCTGTGAACTTTGTAGTCAGTGTTCAAGGCAGAGTAACTAATTAGCACCACAGGCAGCACTTTGCAGTGAGAGAACGCTGCAGTGGGTAAATAGGAAAGTGGGGAGGAAGGCAGTCTGTAGGGGAGTTCTAGTCAGATTCCTGGTCCTTTCAAGTTTTACTTCCTTCCAATAGCTGCACAGAATTTAACAATGTTTGTATCATTTATTTGCTGATTCCAGCATGAGACTCTTTCTTTCTTTCTTTCTTTCTTTCTTTCTTTCTTTCTTTCTTTCTTTCTTTCTTTCTTTCTTTCTTTCTTTCTTTCTTTCTTTCTTTTTCTTTCTTTCTTTCTCAGATGTTCTAATACTCAGCCTCGACCCAGGACATTTTAAGGATGGCTCTAGAGTTCAAGCCTCTATTTTCTTGAAGCCCAGGAATGATTTTATACATATGACACATATGATAGCTAATATGAGATAATCACATTAGCACATTATGAGGCATAAAGTACAGTTAAATGCTTCCAGTTCCCAGAAGGTGTAATGATTTCTTGATCCACGGTCTTTTCCACAATAGCTCTACTGAAAAAAGGTCTTTTTTTATTTTTGGAGAAAAATGTTTCAGGGTGTGTGTGTGTGTGTGTGTGTGTGTGTGTGTGTACTTAAGATAATGTGATCATTTTCAGTTAAGCTGATCCTCCATGAAGGATCCCCAGGGATCTGAGGTTTTGACCTATGAACTCTTCTTGTTCTGGGATTCTAATCCTAGCTTTGCCAATTAGGCAAGTGAAGGAAGAATTCCTTTTGGACCTCAGTGTATCTGCCTGCTCAATGGGACTCATCCAGCCTTTACCCATTAGGTATCTCCAGTGTCCTGGCCAAGATAATTAAAGTAAGTGCTCTGCTTTGTATCTTCCACATCTTATTGTTTAAGCATGATGGTTTTAACGACCACAAACACACATAGACTGTGATACAAAACACCCAAATCACATTTGTATTGTGTACAATTTGGGGATTTATTAGGCTTGGCAATGGGAAGCGATTGTTACTTTCCACAGCTGATGGTCGGATGATGACTCTCTCAGTAGAACTGTTAATTAAAGTGTGTCACCTGCTTTCTCTTTTCTTCCTTCCAGGAATCAATCGGTAGCCATCACTGTTAATGTGCTATTTGACTATATTGACCTAAGAATGAAGGTGAGGTTGTCATTACTAATTAAATTTCCCTTCTCATAGTGAACTATATCCCAGAATCATACTCAAACTAAGCAGTTAAACAAGTTTGGGCTTTGAAAAAAAAAATAGCTGGGGCCTCAAGAAAGTACTCTTGGCCTCATTTCTATTTGGCTCACATAGTCTGTCCTGTTCTTGGCTTAAATTTGGATCACAGGACACATTTTCTTGGTTTCCTTTTTCTCATGTTCCTGAATCTTTGTTGTAGAATTGTAGGAAATAGAAAGTCAGTAGAGTCAGCCAAAAAGGATTCTCTCCCCCTTCATAAGGGGCTTGAGCTCTGCTGCAGATATCATATGGGGCCTTTAATTGGATTCCCATGATTTCTGAGCTAATCTTGTTATTGTTGTTGCTGTTATCCTCCACTGAATTCCTGCTCCGGCGTGTCTCATTGTGGTGTGGAGGTGACCTTGTGTTCTTGAAGCTTATGCTTGTGGAGTACAAGCCCTTACACATTCTGGGAAGGATCCAGGAAGGATTATCATCTGAGGACCAGCCTAGGTCTTGTTCAGGAGAGGTCCATCACCAAATGGTTGACTACCAAGAGATGAGTTATTTTGGCCATGCCAACCAAATGAAATCACTAACTGAGACTTGAAAGGGCTGTGCTGTATGTCAGTGAAGAAACTGACACTGATGAAATCATAGATTGTCTGAAGCCTTGAATCATTATGATTACTTAGTATTACTTAGGTACAATGAGTAACAATCATCACAGCACCCAAGGCATTGTTTTTGTTCACACAGTTTTTCAGTTGTATCCAACTCTCTGTGACCCCATTTGGGATTTTCTTGGCAAACATTCTGGACTGGTTTGCCATTTCCTCATTTTGCTTCATTTTACAGATGAAGAAACTAAGGCAAGCAGGGTTAAATGATTTGCCCAAAGTGACACAGATAGTAAGGGTCTGAGGTGAAGCTGAACTCATAAAGATGAGCCTTCCTGACTTCAGGCCTGGTGCTGTATCCGCTGAGCCGCCTAGCTGCCCAAGGCATACCACAGCTTTACTAGGAATTCTAGCTTGCCTTAGGTTTGAGTCTCGTACTTCTTGGGAACCTAAAGAGTAAGCCCAGTGGGTCATGAAGCAGAGTAAGCATATACCAGTGCTGAAGAGCCTTGGGATTATTGAATGTCTGACGTGGAAAGGAATACAGAAGTCATCCGGCAACTAGGTGGTATAGCAGATAGAGTACTGGACCTGGAGTCAGAAAGAGCTGAATACAAATCCTGCCTTAGATACTTGATAGCTGTGCAACCCTGGGCAAACCTCAGTTTACTCATCTAGAAAATGGGACTAATAATGGTGCCCACCTCAATGGATTGTTGTGAGGATCAAATCAAATGGATTATATATACATATAAAGTCCTCTGAAAATTTTAAACTGAGGGAAGGAGTGAGATGGGGTAGAGAAGACAGGAAATCACCTGTGCTCCCCCCAGTTTCCCTCAGAAGCAACATTAAATCAAGCTTCTAAATGGATTCTGGAGTGACAAAATCCATAAAAAGATGGAGTGAAACAATTTTCCAGCTTATGGTAATGTAGAAGGTGGTATCTAGGCAAGCCAACAGGAGCCATGGCAGAAATCAGCAACCTAAGCCCCTTGGTCCTGGCTTAGTAGGCCAGCAGTGAGGCCTCCAGCCTCAGCACAGAAGGCAAATTGCAAGCCCTGGTACTCTGACACAAAAGTTGTGACTACTCTGGGGCACCCCCAGGGCAGTGGGCAAGTTGCAAGCACCTGAGGCCCCTGAGTAGAAAGCCAGTGGTCCTGTCCCTGATCCCTAGCACAAGAAGTTTGAGATAGTGCCCCCTGTGTCCCAGGAGCAGAGCTCAGATTTTAAAATAGGCTGAAAAATTAGGAAGAAGAAGAAGAGACCCCTGACTATAGAGAAGTATTATGGCAACAGGGTAAATCAAAACACAAGCACAGAAGACAATGTGATACTGCCTACTTGTAAAGACTCAAAGGGGAATATAAATGGGTCTCAAGCCCAAAAAGTCCTCTTGGAAGAGCCCAAAAAGGATTTTAAAAATCAAATAAGAAAGAACAAAAATTGGGAAAAGAAACAAGAGTCACATAGTAGAATTATGAAAAAAGAGTTAACAGTTTGGAAAAGGAAACACAAAAATTGACTGAAGAAAACAACTCCTTGAAAAATAGAATTCGTCAAATGGGGAAAAAAATCCATTGAAGAAAACAACTCCTTCACAAATAGAATTAGCCCAATGGAAAAAAGGTACAAAAGCTAACTGAAGAAAATAATTTCTTAAAAGTTAGAATTGGGCAAGTAGAAGCTAATGACTCTATGAGACATCAAGACTCAGTCAAAGAAAATGTAAAAAAAAAAAGAAGAAGAAAATGTAAAATACCTCATTGGAAAAATAACTGACCTAGAAAACAGATCCAAGAGAGATAATTTAAGAATTTTTTGATAGCCATGATCAAAGGCCATGATCAAAAAAAAGAGCCTGGACATCATCTTTCAAGAAACTATCAGGGAAAACTGCTGTTTTCCTAAAACTGCTAATAACCTAGAATCAGAGGGTAAAATAGCAATTAAAAGAATCCATCCATCATCTCCTGAAAAAAAAAGATCTCTAAATGAAAAGTCCAAGGAATATTATAACCAGATTCCAGAATTATCAGGTCAAGGAAAAAATACTGCAAATAACCAGAAAGAAACAATTCAAATATCAAGGAGCCACAGTCAGGATTACACAGGATTTAGCAGTTTCTACATTAAAAGATAGAAGGACTTGGAAGAACTCCAGAAGGCAAAGGAGTTTGAATTACACCAAGAATCAACTAGCCAGTAAAACTGAGCATAATCTTTCAAGGGAAAATATGGATATTCAATGAAATAGGGAACTTTCAAACTTTCCTGATGAAAAGATCAGAGTTGAAAATTTAACTTTCAAGTATAAGACTCAAGAGAAGTATAAAAAGGTAAACAGGAAAGAAAAAGGAAAAAAAACCCCATGTTATTCAATAAGATTAAACTTTTTACATCTCTACATGGGAAGATGATGCTTGTAACTCTTGAGAACTGTGTTTCTATTAGGGCAGTTAGAAGGAGACAGATAGAGGGTGTGGGTATAAGCTAGTTTTGATGTCATGATATAAAGAAAACTTTAGATAGCCAGATGATATATTAATTATAACTGATAACTATATATTAGTGAAAGTGTTGGGCTTGTAGTGTGAAAAATCTGAGTTTAAATCCTACCTCAGAAATGTGCCAGCTGTGTGAACCTTAGAAAGTCATTTAAATTCTGATCATCAGTTTCTTCATCTGTAAAGTGGGGGTGATAATAATACCTAGCTCCAAGGGTTATTGTGAGAGTCAAATTACATAATAAATTTTTTTGGCTAGCATGTATATATACATAGATATGCATGTGCATATGCGTGTATATTATAAATATACGTTTACGGTTTACAAAGAATTTTATAAGCAGAATCTCATCCTTACAATAACCTTGGGAGGTAGGTGCTATCATTATTTCTACTTTACAGATGAGGAAACTGAGGCAGAGGTTAAATGACTTGTCTAGGATCACATGGCTAGTATTTAATTTAGTATTTGAATTCAGATCTTTTTCACTACAGTTCTGATGTTCAATCCACAGCATTTTACTACCTCTGTCATGAATTTATTTATACATAGCATTCAGGGAATAGCAAATGGGACAAATTGGATGTAGGGTAGCCTCAAGGGAAGCAATATAGAATAAACTTAGAAAGGCAGATTAAAGAAAAATTGTGAAAGGTCTTAAATACCAAGCTGAGGAGTTTGTATTTCATCCTAGAGTCAATAGGGAGCCACTAAAGGTTCTTGAGCAGGGGAGTAGCATCATTAGAGTTGTGCTTCAGGAAGTTTCTTTAGGCAACTTTGTTGGGAGGATTGGTTCAGAACAAAAATCCTCTCGATATCATATCTGACAGCCAGTTGGTCATCCAGCCTTTCCTAGAAGAGGCAGAAACCACTGCATCCTGAAGTAGGCCATTCCACTTTGGGTTGGCTCTAATTATTACAGAACAAGAGCCCTGAAATGCAAGCACAGCAAACTCTTTTATTCCTACAGTCTAAGGGAAAAAGGGAACTGGAAGATTAGGGAGGGGCCTTCAGGGAGTATGAAAGAAATAAGGAATGAGAGTAGAGGAATGATGAATAGGAATATACAATTTTTTTCTATACCTAGGTGAGTTTGGTCACAATGGTAAAAATCACTATTCATAGTATTTATGGTGATATTATTTGGAAAGTACAATAGAAATAATTTTTTTTAAGAGAATAGGAATTTGCTTGAACCAAGGGCAGAATTGGAAGCACTTTATAGACAAGTTATCATCCTTTAACTCACATTTTGCCTTTGGCCATTTTCTGATCTTCCTACATGAGACCCACACACACTCACTATTGCCGATCAAGTCAAAATTACATTGTTGTTGTTGTTGTTCGATGGTGTCCTGACTGTGATCCCATTTCGGGGTTTTCTTGGCAAAGATCCTGCAGTGGTTTGCCATTTCCTTCTCTGTCTCATTTTACAGATGAGGAAACTGAAGCAAATGCAGTTAAGTGACTTGCCTAGTAAGTGTCCAAGGTCACATGGTGGCACAGCGGATAATGTGCTGGACCTGGAGTCAGGAAGACATGAATTCAAAAGTGCCTCAGACACTTATTGGTTGTGTGACCCTGTGCCAAGCTGCTTAACTTTTGTTTGTCTTAATCCACTGAAGAAGGAATGGTCCACATATGAAATGGTCCACAGGGTCACAAAGAGTCAGAAACCACTGAACAATAAAAATATATACTTTCTTCCCTATGCTAGCCTTACATTTGCCCCATAACACATAGACACATAGACATAGACACAGACACACACACACAGACACACACACACACACATATTCTAGATAGCCTCAATCTTTAAAATTCAATTTCATTCTTTATTATTCTTCATATTTTCATACGTTTACTTTTTCATATATTGGTAAATATTTGTATGACTGTTTTTATAACAGGGGTCATCAGGGGAACCCCTGAGATGACAAACTGGGGCAATTCCTCAGTCACTGAGGACCAGTCAGGAATTCCTTGTGTGATCTAAGCAAGTAGCATATGGTTCAGCAAATAGCCAGAGGACAAGTAGAGTTCCATGGTACATGTCCTTGAGCAGCAAATCAGGGGTCCCTTGATCACCTCTCTTGTGTCCTCAAAGAATTACTTTTGTTCTTTATACATCAGTTCACCATAATAATAGCTTGCAGTTGTAACACTTTATGTTTTACAAAGCACTTTTCCTATGATAAGTCATTTAAGCCTCATAATAACCCAATGAAATAAGGCGCTATTATTATAGATATTTTATAGATGGGAAAACTGAGGCTAAAAGATTAGTGACTCACCCAGTTACTTGCATCTTCTGGATTTCAAGTCTATTACTTTGTCCATTCTCCCATCTAGTTGTTCCTGGTCTAGTATGTTTTGTTTCTTCAACTGTAAGTTCTTTGAGAAAAGAGGTTAATATTTCTTTTGTCTAGCCTTTGTTTACACTGTCTCCCTTTCTCTTAATGTGCTTCTTCCTCACCCCTCAAACAATAACAACAACAACAAATCAGGAACTTCTGTTTGAAAAATTAGACCCTGAGAGAAATATTTAAAAATAAGTTGCTAGAGTTAAGCATGTGAGTGAAGTCCTCTGAGGCCATAAAGTAAAGAATATTTTCCAAAATCTTATGACAAATATGAATTTTGTACTTGGAGGAGTAGGGAGGATACTTGATTTGGACTCCAAGGATACAGGTTCAAATCCCAGCTCTGCGTATGTTCCCTACGTGACTCTGGGCAAGAGGCCTCACTGTCCTTGTTTATACAATGAAGGGGTCAAACAAATGACCCTGACATTCCATTCCAGCTCTAAGGCCTTGTGGTATGAGGCCAGCGTGAAGGCCTGCTGAAATCCTCGTGTTCCTGAGATATTCGTATGAGACCCAACTGTTCCTCTCAAAAGAACTCAAGCTATGGGAGGAATAAAGTGTCTTCTTGAAGTATGGATGTGACGTGTTTAATTGCAGTTGCTAATGTTAGCCATGAGACCTTCCCATTAGCAGCTGAGCTACTATATAAATGTAAAATATATCTAGCACAGTTATTTCTCAGTGACAGGACAGGTTTTATTACTAGTGGTGTAACTATTAGCTCTATTTATCATTATTATACCTTATATTTATGTTACACTTTCCTTAAAAAGCTTAAAACATTTTACAGACCTTAGAGTTTATAGACATTTCTTGAATTGAATTGAATACCCCCTATGCATAGATATATCCCCGGGCTCTGTCTGGGGCTCCATTCTCTCTTTTCATTCTCTCTAACTGGTGATCTCAGCAGTTCTCAAGAGTTCAACCATCACCTCAATCCAGATGACTCCCCAGACATCCAGCAAGAGTTTCTGTTTGTGTCCCAAGCCATCATTATCAACTTCTTATTGACATTTCAAAGTAGTTATCCCATAAGGTCACAGACTTAAATATCCAAAATAGAACTCATTATCTTGCCCTCCCCATTCCCAAGCTCTCCTCTTTTCCTAATTTCCCTGTTTTTGTCTTTCTAATAGACCAGGTTTGCAACCTCAAAGTCATCTTCAATTCTCCTCTTTTCTCCACTCCCCACATCCATTCAGTTGCCACATCTAGTTGGTTTTACTCCCGCAATATCTCTCACATCTGTATCTGTGCCCTTCTGTCCCCTTATATGGTCACTACCTTAGTGCAAGCCTTCATCACCTCTTTCTTGGACTGGTATAATAGTTTCCTAAACGATTTCCCTGCCTCCTGTCTCCAATCAGTCCTCTGCGGCACTACTTAACTGATATTTCCCATGCACAGGTGTGATCACATCATTCCTCTGTTTGAGAAGTCCCTGTGGTTCCTGCTAACCTCAAGGGCAAAATACAAGCTTCTCTGTTTGACTTTTGAAGGCCTTCATAATCCGCTTTCAGCCCACCTTCTCAGAATTATTTTATATTACTCTCCTTGCAGTCAAAATGGCCTGTTTGCTGCCCTTAGCACACAGTAGACTGTCACTAACCTCTGTGTCTTTGTCCAGACACTCCTCCATTCGTAGGTATATTTCCTCCTCCTCTCTACCTTCCAGAAGACCTAGCTTCATTGAAAGTTCCATTCATAATTTTATTAGATAATTAAAAGAAATAGCAAGTTGTACATGATAGATTTGCAGTTTTACGTGAAATCATCTTTTTAAAAATTATACTGTTTTTAATACATATTAAAACAACAACACACAATATATGTATATGTACTACCTACCTGCCCATAGTCACCAGCACACTTCTTTTTAATAATCGGCCAGTAGATTTAGTTCTTAAGCAAAGGCAATATACTCAAATGACATAGCAAGAATCAGAGTTACAAAGAAAAATTGCAAACTGCCCCTAAATACCCAGAGTGCACTTATGGAAAAATGGACACAAGTACAATGGTAATGAGGTACACATGTAAGAAACTCACATGGCTAAAGCAACTCAGAATTCTGGAGCTTTAGGGCTTCTTTCTCCAGAAGATCCTCATGCATTTTACTACAGAGTATGGCATCAGAGATATATGAGTCACCCTACCACTCAGCTGAGTTAGCTCCTCAATGGATTCAACTGCTGCTGGGATGGACCAAGAAGGTCCCTTGGCTGCTGAGCTCTTCACAGTGGATGGTATCTCTGCTGGAACGATCAAGCTACTCTCTGGGCTCACTCTTTGATGGGCACCTACAATCTTTCACTACTTTTAGCCACTGACTCAGCTGAGTGGTGCATATTAGACTGGAGTATTACAGAGCCCTTGTCAGCTGAAATGCTGCCATTGTCTAAGACCTAGGACTGGCTGAAGCATCTCCTCTTTGACTTATTTTTGTCATCCTCACCAGGTTGTTATAGAGGTTGATCCTCATTTGTCTGACCAGGCTTTCTGGTTCAGAGATGTCTTTCCTCAGTTTAATTCCACATGTTCTTATTACAGTTAACTTGGCTAAATTACTATTTCCTGGACTTCTATTGGGCAGTGGCTGGGGAGAAAGTTATGGGAATGCTCTGTACTCTTGGGCTAGGTCACTATCTCTTAGCCTTCTTCCTCCTCCTCATACAAAATTGAGAAGATCAAGCCTCAGATCCTTTCTAAGATGTTGAATGTTTCCTTTGTATCTGAAGGTCTTCTCCTTTACATGTCAAGGTCTATCTTTTGCTCCTTCCAAATTTCAGTTGGCTGGAGCATCAATAGGTCACAGCACTCCCTTCTAATCCTTACCATATGCTATATCTTTACTATGTACTCTCCTGGAAAATGGGGGAGTTGGACTAGATAGCATCTAAGAACTCTGTATCTTTGTCCTGATGATCACCTACCACCCTTCCCCCAGGTGTTGTTCAGTCACTTCAGTCTTTTCTGACTCTCTGTGGCCCCATTTTGGAATTTTCTTGGCAAAGATACTTGGAGTGGTTTGCCATTTCCTTCTCTCCCGCTTATTTTACAGATGAGGAAACTGAGGCAAATAGGGCTAAATTATTTGCCCAAGGTCAACAGCTAGTAAGTGTGTGAGGCCAGCTTTAAACTCATGAAGATTAGTTTTCCTGATTCCAATACCAGCATTTTATTCACTGTCTCATCTACCTGCCTCCCCACCACCACCACCTCTCCTGACCCAGTTAGGCTCTGCCAAAGCTTACAATGTATTAGCTAACCCTTGAAGAACCCAGGACCATCTTCTTCCCACAATAAAGCAATGGATTTGGGTGGATAAAAAAATCAGATACACAATAATCATAAGCTTATATTAAATGCCTACTATGTGCCAGGAACTGTGTTAGGTGCTGGGAATGAAAAGACACAAATTAAATAATCCTGGCCTTCCTGAAGCTTACATTTTATGAAGGAATTATAACAGCTGCACACACTAGGGTAATTAGTATTTCTGTTGAAATAACAGTCCTTAACACAGTACATGCAGCATAGTAGGCATCTAGTAAATGTTATTAACTTGACTTGTTGAACATATTAGATGCATGCTCCATGCTTGTTTTGCCTTTAAAATGAAACTTGCAAAAACACCCATAAAAATATGATGCTGGACAAATTCTAGGACTCTCAAACTCAAAAAATACAGAAAACACATCTCTCGTGGAAGGCAGCTCGGCAGCAGGGGATCATTGTGGCAGCACAGTAGGCCGAGGCTGGCCCAGCTTGAAACTGAAACTACAGCCAGGCCCCGGGTGGTAGGAAGGAGGCGTACCACAGTCAGTCTACAAGAGAGAAGAGCTACAGCCTCCAGCAACTCCACGTCTACCAAGGTGTGAAAAATAGGGATTAAAGAAAGATGTGAAAAATAGGGATTAGAGAAAGGCAGCTGGCAGGAGGAGCTTATCCCAGGCCAGGAACTGAGACCAGCCCAGCCTGAAAACGCAAGGTGACCAGGCTCCAGTGTGGCTGGGAGGAGCCGAGCCTCCCAAGCCACAGCATGAGTCTACTTCAGAGAAGATCTAAAGCACCTGGAGCAATCTGCATAAGCCAAGATTAAAGGTCAGTGAAAGTGGGTGAAGCTTTCAAGCTAAATCTGGGGGAGGAAAAGCAGTTTGGCCAATCTACCCCCGGGGCAAGAAAACAGTGTGTGAAGGGCAGAAACCCCTGTAACTGGCGGATGCCCCCACTGGGCTGCTTCAGAGCCACTGGCTTGTGGATCCTGCAGGGGGGCTGAGTCGATTGCTCAGGGCCAAGTGCTCTTGCATTGAGCAGCCTGGATCCAGATGGTGGTCTTGGGTGGTGGTCCTGGGGAGTGCTTTCAGCAAGCCAAAGCTAGGGGAGGCTGCAACACCCCCTTAATAGCTCTGGCAGCTGGGAAAACCCCAGCAATTTGGAACAGAACTTTCCCCACTGGAAGCAGAGTTTCACAAAGCCAAAAAAACCAAACAACCAATTAATTGACTGGCCAATTGGTGAGGAAAAGGAAGCAAAATAAGAACAGCAATAAAACTCTAGAATCCTTTTTTGTGGACAAAAAAAGATAAAAGCATGGAACGGGAGGAAGACAGCACAGTCAGAACTCCCACACCAAATGCTTCTAAGACACTTGAAGAATGCCTAGAAGCTATACATCA
>CM053593.1:122387418-122407367 GCA_028646575.1 Pseudocheirus occidentalis
AGGCAGGATGACGGAGGGGAGGGCAGGGTCTGGGGGAGGGATGTTGGATGCTCACACTTCAATAAAGGGACAGGGACAGGGTAGAGAACACAACAAGGGGGGGAGGGATAGGAAGGAAGGACATATGATCATTGTCACAATATGTCTACTATGAAGATGTCCTGTATAATCACACCTGCACAGCCTATATTGAATTGGTTGTCCTTCCAGTGGGGGTGGGTGACAAGGGAGGAACCAAAAGAATCTAGAATTTAAAGCTCTGCAATACCTGCAAGTAGAAATCAAGATATACAGGGGCTGGGATAGGGAGACCCTCCCTGCCCTACCAGAAAGTTAGAGAGCAGACCAGGGGAGGGACTCCACAGTGGGATCGCTGTTTTGGGGGTGGGGTAGGGGAAAGACGGGGAGAAAATTTGTAACTCAAAAATCTCATGAAAATGAACGATGTAAACAAGAATCAAATAAAATTTATTACATTAAAAAATAAAAATAAAAAATAAATAAAATGAAACTTGCAGGTTAAAGATTGGACCTGTTTTTTTAAATAAAATTATAGATTATTTAAAGGGAAAAAATGAAGAGATCTAATTTTTTCTCGTTTAATAAACATAATATTCTTATCATTTGAACATGATATTTTTATAAAAGTTACCTAGCTTTCTTTCCCCCTCCCTTTTTTCCCCATTAGTGACAGATGGTTATGTCTATGTCGCAGACTTTCAGCAAGATATAGGACTTGTCACTTATGTAGAAAGGAAAACATGAAAGTCTTTCTATTTATGTGAAAACATGCAATTTTTTTTTGCATAACCCAGTCCTCATAATTCTCAGCGACTCCCAAGGAGGTCAGGTACTTTACTATCCCAGTAGATTTGCTGACTTGTCAGAAAGGGAAATTCATCTCTGAAAAGATACCTGAATAGTTAAATCTGCTTTCTTTTTAGGTTAAATTAAAAATACATGCTGTAATGATCTGAGTCAACAGTGTTGCATGATAAAAATTTGAGTCACACATTATGGCCCCATTTGTATACACACAGACACACACATACATACATACACACACACATATATGTATCTCTCTCTCTCTCTCTCTATATATATATATGTATCTTCCTCATAAATATTGAATGCACTAATCTGGACAGTGCTTCTGTCAGATATGGAATCTTTAAATAAGAAGATCCTATTGTTTCTGAGTCCTATGTTACAAAACTGTGACAATGTATTTTTAGTATGCTAGGAGCTAAAAACATGCAAAATATGTGAACAATATATTTTCAAATATGCCACATATTTATAAAACACAGTAAATGCATGACAGATTGACTGGGGTATGTGGAAAAAAATAACAGCTGTGGTGCACCCTATTTCTCCACAAAATCACATAAAAATGATATTCATGTCCAATGTTTTGCAAAAGCTATCTCCTAAACATTTCAGAAAAGGATGTGGAGATTGAAAACGAAAATTGGTAAGATATAGATCAGTAAGAGCATTGTGAATTAAAAGTATTTTTGCATGTAATTGTCATGTATTTAATTAGTCATGAAAGGTTATCTAATTATTTTTTCTAGCATGCTGCTTCCTAACTAGGAAAACCTGGATTCAAGTACAATCTCTGATACATACTGGCTGGAAAACCCTGGGCAAGTGAATTCACTGCCACTCAGTATCTGATCACTTCTCCAAGATTGTAAAGTACAGAAAAGGTGCTCACCTGTGTTAGTAGAGGGAATATCCTTACTTGGCCATTCCCTGTATCAATGCATTTACAAATCTAGCCCCTAACTCCTAAGCTTCTTTTGTTTAGAAACATATATGTAGTGGCAGGAAGATTATAGGGGAGTATGAAGGGAGAGTGATCAGGGAACCCCCAATACAGACACACACACACACACACACACACACACACACACACATTCCTTGAAGCATTGAAAGGGAGATGCATTTTTAGATTTAGTTAGTAGAAACTAGTCATAATAGAAATTAAATTTAAAAGATTTATAAGATTCTATCCCTGTTTTCAGGAATTTTACAACCTAATTACAGATATAAAGTCTGCATGTGCCTGCCATAGCAGATAAAGTTCTGGACTTGGCATCAGGAAACTGCAAGTTCACAATATATTGAAACTCAAAATGCCTCAGATACTAGTTGCATGACTTTATACAGGTCACTTAATGTTACCAAGTCTCAGTTTCCTCAGATGTAAAATGAAGTTGATTGAACTAAAGAGGCTTTCAGATCCCTTCTCAATTTATGGTCCAATAAATTAGAAATGCTTTTTTGTTTTTAAGGCATATAGATGTTTAAAATTAATATAGTACAAAAATGATATTTAAATGCTGAGTAGAAACTGGTAAATCAGTGATTAGAATGGGGTGGGCTTCCTTAATAAACATTTCTTGAAGCAGATGGGTTTTGTGCCGAGTTTGGAAACTGAAGAAAATGATTATCAATAGAGGCAGAAGACATTTCAGATATAGAGAATAGAATAGGAAAAAGTAGAGGGTAAGGCAGAAGAAAGCTCTGTGTAGGAGATGGTGTCTTTGGGCCTGAGTGGAGAGTATTCACAAATACAAAATGAAAAAGAAAAAAGATGGCAGAAATGCTTTGATTTGATGCCACAAACAGCAGGTATCTATATGAGACTCTTGAGAAGGGAATTGACAGTGACCAAAAAAATTAACAAAGATTATTCTAGCAACTGTGGGCTGAATGGAAGAGAACTCATCTGTCAGCACAGAATAATACAAAACTAAAGGCCTTCCTAAGTACTGTAATCCATTCTGTATCCCTGTAACCAGTCACCATTCATCTAGCTCAGAGAAAGGAAAACTCCATTCATAGACCGTTAGAGTGACTTGGTGGATCAGATACTAATTTGAAAGTCTAAAGCACATAGTTTTCCATCTATTTTCTATAACCTTAAATTTCTACATAATATATAACATCTATATAACCTTGGGGAGGAGGTAAGTACAGTAGAAAGAATGCTGAACTTGGACTACTCACCTGAGGTCCAATACTGTCTCTACCACATATGCCTTGTGTGACCTTGGGCGAGTCACTGTAGTTCTCTGATCCTCAGTTTCTTCATATGCAAAATTAGAAGGTTGGACTAGATGATTTCTAAGGTCCCATCTAGCTGTAAATCAATTTTTCCTTCACCTTCCCATGCTCTTGTTTCCTAATCTATGGTCATTATTGCTAGAAAGACTTGGAGATACTGGAGTAAAATTCATCTCACTAAAGTAAGGCATTAGCTAAAATTACATTCCCATGGAATCATCGTAAGAGAAGAATCATAAGATGGTAGGAAAAACAAACTGCAATTAGAAGATGTGAGTTTGAGTCCCAGTACAGCCATTTACTAGCTCTTTGACTTTGGGTAAGTCACTTAACTCCTTTGAATTTAGTAATATTTGTTCTGGCTGCCTCACAGGGTTAACAGGATTGCATGAAATCATGTACACATAGCCTACTCCAGGATACTCCAGATTCAAGGTACTCTGTGGGTGCATACTCCTAAAACTATCACTTATAAGCTCCTCTTAGTACCTTTAACATTAATAGTAAGTCAGAAGACCCAGTTAGTTTAAATCAAAGTCATTTACTAAAATGATATAAAATGAACACTAAGCACAAAACATTCCCCCCATAAACCTGTGTCACTAGAGTAGTTAATCACAGGTGTGTCAAATAGAAACAGGTCTTTACTGACATCATATTGACTTAAAAAAACACAAATTAACATTATTTTATGTATATATAACTATTAACATTAAATATATTTTATATGTGTAATTAACATCTTATATTTTTAGTTCTCTATATGAAACACTGTCTTATGTACATGTAATAAATATTATTCTGTATTAGATTTTTATTTTCTAAACTTTTCTCAATTACATTTTAATTTGATTTACCGCTGGACTGCCACTTTGACACGTCTGGCCCACTAGTAGAGAAATGTTCCCCCTTGATTTTCGAAGAGGACTAGTGACATCATGGGGTGATATCTTGACTTTCTTGTGAATTGCATTTAAGTGAAGCAGAGTTCCACTGCCTCAGTCTCTCTTCCAGAGTCATCAAAGTCCAGTGGTGAGACAAAGCTCAGGATGATTGGCCATAGCTTGGGATACAGCAGATGACCTTGGAGTTTTTGATACCTGAACAAATTTCAATTGCTCTACTGTGTCTGCTTCAGCCACCTTCATCGCTAGTTGGAACAAACTATTCTCATCTGCCTATTCATCTGGGATGGGGGAGCCTTCATATACTTGAGGCAGATATGCCCATCATTCACCAAAGATGAATTCAACTGAAGAAACCTATTGGTTACCTTCAACCTAGGAGTATATGGAATGTTCAGGGATAACTAGCACCAGCAGTGTAAGGGTTTGCTGCTCATCCACTTTTGTGTCCACCTGTCACTCAACTCTTTTATCTGTGGCTCCCAGAAGCTATGGCATGTGTAGCAGCCATACCCTGGCCTAGTCACCATTTGTGACCATCTCTGCAGATGGGTTAAACCAGGAGACAAATACACAGATAAGGAAGAGACATGTGGCTAAGATAATTCACACCTCTACCAATGTCTTTCCACTTCTCAAGGTGTCTTTTCACCACCTTTGGAAGCAGCAGCTCTGCTAGGTGCTAGTTCTACTGGGCTGCTTTGATCTAGGCCTCTTTGTAGCTCAACTCGCCCTTTTTATTTTTATTTTTTGGAGGGGGAAGGGAAGGCAGTCGGCATTAAGTGACTTGCCCAAGGTCACACAGCTAGTGTCAAGTGTCTGAGGTCACATTTGAACTCAGGTCCTCCTGACTCCAGGGCTGGTGCTTTCTTCACTGTGCTGCTCAAATCTTTGCTGCTAAGATTGAGTCTCTTGAATGATTCCATGGTGTTATTCTCCTGACCTATTCTCTATTGGCTCTGGTGGCTCTTGGAAAATACTCTGCGGCAAAATACTCTATTACCAAAGGAGGGAGAGGAGAAAAATCCACCCAGTTTCACTAAAAGTAAAAGACAAAGAGTGATTCCCTATCAAAAGCTGGGTTATTTCTCCAAATATGTGTCTCTTTTCAGTTGCCAGGGGACAGATTTCGAAGAAAGCTTTATCTGCCTGCTTCCTTTTTAAAAGATCAACTAAACTAAAAGCACGATTAATCCTTAAACCAGTCAATGGCTGATTGCCCTATGATTACAACTAGTTTATAGAAAAATGACTGAACAAAGACAATAGAAAAGCTTCATACCTCTCTCAGAGGAGCAAAAAACAAGAACAGAAAAATCAAACACTTATTTACATTTCCTTTACAAGTTGTGAATGGGTCATTCTGTTTCCTATAGTCTGTAAGTCACTCAAGGTTTTCATACCGTTTATAGAGTGCAAAATGATCTACTCAAAAATTTGAAAGGAGTACATCCCAAAGTAAAATACAAAATGCCCAGTCAGCAACACTATAGCCTGCTTCATGTTCCATTAGGTTGTGAGCTCCTTCAGGGCATGGATTGTCTGTTACCCCCTTTTGTATTCCCAGCTCTTGCTTAATACAGTACCTGGTACACTTGTTGTTTAGCCATATTTTAGTCATGTCCAACTCTTCCTGACCCCTTTGGGGGTTTTCTTGACAAAGATACTGGAATGATTTGCTATTTCCTTCTCCAGCTCATTTTATAAATGAGGAAACTGAGGCCAACAGGGTTAAGTGACTTGTCCAGGGTCACACAACCAGTAAGTATCTGAGGCTGGATTTGAACTCAGGTCCTCCTGGCTCTAGGGCTGACACCCTATCCACTTGGGCCACCTAGCTGCCTAGCATATAGTAGGCATTTAATGTTTTACAACTCAGGTTGTGATGTTTCAGGTTCTCAATGTATATGCTCTCATATGCAAAATGACAATACTTTTTTTTTTGTAAAAAATGCTTACCTATGAATGTTCTGTGTTTAATATTCCTTTTGTGAGTGAGGCAGTAAATACCTGTCCCATATCTGATTCATGTTGTGAGTACCATATCCTCTTCATTTTGGAGAAACCCTAGATGTGAGTCTAAACTTACATTTTAAATAACATCTTTGAGGCAATGAGTTTGGGGGAGGGGGTGTAATGACTGAATATTATGAGAAAATGTAGCCTAATTAAAAGCCAGGCACCCCAGAACTTAACCTGATCCATATCATGAATCTTGGTCCAGATCAAAAATACCTCTTAATGGAAAAGGCTATACTCTGATGGGGGTCTAGATGGTGCAGTGGATAAAACACTGAACCTGGAGTCAGGAACACCAAAGTTCAAAAGACACCAGCTGTGTGACCCTGGGCAAGTCTTTTAACCCTATTTGCCTTAGTCTCCTCATCTGTAAAATGAGCTGGAAAAGGAAATGGAAAACCACAACAGTATCTTGGCCAAGAAAACCCCAAATGGGGTCATGATGGATCAGACACAACGAAACAATTGAATAACATGGATGTCAATAACATAGTACCCCAGCCCCTGTAGCCTTAGCTGCAGTTCTTTAGTGTTAGAGTTTGATGGAAGGAGATACAACGGAGGGCACCCAGCATAAACAGCAGGCAGAGAAGCAGCATGTGGTCTGGTAGAAAAGACACCTTCAGATTTAGAATGACAGTACCTTGGTTTGGTTTGAATCTTCACTCTGCTACTTACCGCCTGTAAGTGATGATGCTGAGCACGTCATTCTCCAGCCCTCAGTTTCTTCATCCATCAAAGGAGGGCATTAGATTAGAATCAAGATCAATAAGACCATTTTACCTCTAAATCTCAGCTCCTAGACTACTCTTTGTACCATTATTTTATGGGTCCAAATATAGGCTATGTCTCTTTTCCCTCAATGCTTATATAAAAGTAGACTAATAATTGTATTTTGAGTAGCATGAGGGAAAGACAGCAACAATGATCAAGAGGAGATCGGTGATTATAAAATGTCATTATTTGAATTGTAAAAAATAAATCAATTTCTATAGTATTTTCAATCAACTTTTGTGAATTATTTTCAGAATCTATATACATTTTAAAAAACTTTTACCTATATCTCATTGTAGGACTGCATTCTATACAAGTGATGATCTATATTTGGACTAACGTGGTATTTGTTATTCATGAGAAATAACTTGTAAAAATCAATAAGGGTTTAAAGGAAGCAACCCAAGAAAAAAAAATCACATTTCTTGGTTCAAGTCACTTATTCTGTAGGTTTAAAAAGAAACCAGACTATTTATTCAGTAATTATAATAAAAACTCAAAAAAAAAAGAAGAAAACATCTTTGTATTTCAGACTATTTAATATTTGGGGTTTTTTCTTTGTGTTTTCTCAGTCATGAATTAGGACAAGATATTTAGCTATGCTTTCAAAAAAAGACCTGATGTTATGGAATATCCACATTTTTTTAAACTACTATATATTCAAAGAAAGAAAGTCTGTATGTGCTAAGGTAACTATAAGATTTTATTTTAGACATGGCCTTTTTTTAACATTCTATTTATTGGCACAATGCACATTTCACCCATACCAGAATCCAGATAAACACGTGTGTGCATGCACACATGTCTATACACACAATCTCTTTTTTACTATCTTCTATAAAAAGAGCATGCTATTGATTGCAGCTGACTGAGTTGCTTGAGTTGATAGCTAAGCAACACTAACCCAGATAGAGATTAGCATTACATCAGACATCAGGCGAGAGAGTCTGGCAGAGTGCCAGCCTGTAAAAATGGAACACATTTGCGTCACTGTTCCCTTGGTAATGCTTCTTGGAGCCTTGTCAGCTGTCCCCTGAGGTTGCTTCCTTAATATGTCAACAGACATTCCTGAATCTTTAATGCTGAATAGCTCTTTTCCTCTTCCAAAAACACTTAGGTGACCGAGTAGTTGGTGTATCCTGTTGCTGTGATCATTTAAAAATGTCTTTCTTTCATGTAATAGGTGTTTGTTCTGTTCAAAACATTCATGGGGCTTTAAAAAAAAAAAAGGTTTGGATTTCTCCTGCTCTGATAGAGGGTTTTTTTTTTTTAAAGAAACAGGGCAGCCAGCTTGGCATTTTCAAGGTTGAGTCTGCTTTTTTTTTTCCCTCTTACTCAGGAAAACCCTCATTCCCTTACCCAAACCCTCCAATTAGACTGCTGCACCGTGACATTTCAAAGAACAAAACCATTGGTTCAAGCCTGGCTGGAATTTGCTCACATTTGCAAGTTGCTATCTGACCTTGCTCTGAGAGCACAGCTGAGAGAACCACTTTAGGTTCAGGTTCAGGGCCCGGGTGCAGCATGTGCAGTGACCTCTGGCTTCCACTGATTACTAGCAAGCCCCAAATATGACCGAAAGATCCCCGAGGCTCAAGTCCGACTAAGTCCACAGCCCCTGGCTGGGGTGAAATTCCTTTCCTCATTTCCCTGAAAACTTGCTCTATTTTTCTTTTTTTTTCTTCCTATTTCTTTTACATTTGGAAAGTTTCAGATTTGCCTGGGGGAAAGGTTACCTAAACCTCACTTCTTCCCCTAGGGCTCCCCACAAGTAAACAAAGCTGCTCTTCCTTTCAATGCTCCCCCCCACCCTCTTCAATAATACCCTAGATTGTTATGCAGTTGCTATAGTAGTTAATCACGGGTCTGTAATTCAATCTGTTTGGGCTGCTTAAACTTGGGCAGAACTCCTTTAGAGGAGCCATTTGCTGAGAATTGGGGAGGAGGAAGGGGAGAACTGGCTGGAGCATTAGTCAATGCACTTAATAATTACTGACCTGATGGGGGCAGTTAGTAAAAGCAACTGACTCCTTGTGTGAGCCTGGCCATCAGCTCCATTGATTAGGGACAGATTTGGCGCACAGCTGCTGCTGGTGAAGTCATGGCTTCCCTACTTTAGAAGCCCATTGAGGGTCCTGAGAACCCCACAGCCCCAGAACCTGCCTTCAGCTCTGGGTCACAGAGAGTGATGCTTCCTTATTCCGAAAGATGATGTAACAATATTCTGTTTCTACTCAGTCATTGCATAAAACTAGAGCTTTTGCACCTGGGAATTTCATGCTTAATCCTATTTCAATCTGCTTACTCAAGGAGCAAGGAGACTCAGGTGATGAATGGTAAAATAATAACAACAATAATATCTGTCTCAATAATATCTTTCTCAAAGCCCAACCCATAATCCATGTGGTGAGACATAGATGGGGGTGGCAATGGTAAAGTGAAAAGGATGTCAACCAGGGTGATTGATACACAACAAAGAATCTGTATGAGTTGGTACCTCTACAGGAGCTATGAAAGCCTAGCAGATATTCATAAACACAACCAATTAAGTTCTGATGATACCTTTGATTGGGTTAGCACCTGCCCACTGTGACATAACTGTTTCAACGAATCTAATAAATACACAAGGTTGCAGGTTGGCTCTAGTAGAAATGATTATGACAACCAGTTGAAGTGGAGGTCAGAACGATTGGCATTGCTGGTACTGGTACCACTGGAAAAACCAGAAATAGCAATACTCACACCTAATGGAAATTCTTTGGCGCAAATGGCATTGACCACTAAAGCAGGCAAATCATGAGTATGGACTAAAGGTTTCAATCTTGTATTACATACTAGCATGTAACAAGATTGGCAACCTCTTATTCCTAATAGACAAGGCTTTTATACTGCCTTTTGTCAACAATATCCTTGGCTCCAAGGTATACAACATGTTACAGATCAGTGCAAGGCAATTATAAGAAGTCACTTCATTCCTAAATGTAGATTAGGTGAAATAAGAGTGGAAATTCAGGAATTAGTTAAATTTGAAGAGGTATACTTCTATTACTCTAGTGCAGGCTGTTACACTCTCACACTTGGACTACTGTAGTAGTCTCCTTATAGTTGGTCTCAAATCTCTCCCATCTCCAGTCTATCCTCCACTCAGCTGTCAAAGTGATTTTCCTAAAGCACAAATCTAACCATGTCACCACTTTACTATACAAACTTCAGTGATTTCCCATAATCTTCAGAATGAAATATGTAGGTACTCTGCTCGACTTTTTAATTTTTTCATAACCTGGCCTTTTTCTACCTTTTCAGTCTTCTTACAACTTACTCCTCTCCCACGCTCTGTGATCCAGTGACACTGGCCTCCTTGCTATTCCTGGAACATGACACTCTATCTCCTGACTCTAGGCATTTTCACTGGCTGTTCCCCATTCTTGGAACTCTTTCCCTCCTCAGCTCTACCTCCTGGCTTCCTTTGATTCCTTTGAGTTTCAGCTAAATTTTTATCTTCTGCAAAAAGTTTTTCCCCCAGTCCTCCTTAATATGAGTACCTTCCCTCAAAACTATCTCCAATTTATCCCGAACCTATCTCATTTGTACTTTTTGGTAGTTGCTTGTGGTTGTTTGGCTTTTCCTTCCCCCTTAGACTTGAGAGCAGAGATGGTTTCTCTTTTTTCTCTTTTTGTTGTATCCCTAGTGCTTAGCACCATGCCTGACACACAGTAGGTGTTTAATAAATTCTTATTGGCTTGTGAATGCATTTTTCTTAAGTATTACCTAATAATGCAATGGATGATAATCACAAGGTTGATGTCTCAGATGATTTTGCTGAGGAGATGGGTATACTTAGAATGGAATTTCAAAAAGCCCTTTTTTTAATTTGGTGAGGTGAATCCAACTAATAGCCCAACCATAACAAAAGATGATCATTCAAAAAAATGCTTGTATCTGGGACAATCATCACAAACAATCACATTCTCCTAAAAATATTTGACAGATGACACCACATGGATATCAGGACCTGCACACAGTGATATATGTTGTGACTATTGTCATAGTAAGGTCTGTATGAAGAAAGGTAGAACTTTCTAAGAATACTAATGAAAAAGTGTCAAAAACCAAGAAGGCAGAAGCGGTTTAAGAAAATTATTGAAGACCTGTGGAAAGATATTGGTGGATTACATCAATATCTATCTGGTATATGCAATAATATATATTATATATATATATATATATACACATACATATATATATATATATATTACCAATTAAAGGAAACAAAAAGAAACATGAATTCAATAGAGAAAACAAAAGCATATTAGAAATTCTTAATCCCTTAATCAAGGATTAAAAGTGAAAACTAGGGGCGGCTAGGTGGCGCAGTGAATAGAGCACTGGCCCTGGAGTCAGGAGTACCTGAGTTCAAATCTGACCTCAGACACTTAATACAAAAAAACTAGCCGTGTGACCTTGGGCAAGTCACTTAACCCCAACTGCCCTCCAAAAAGCAAAAAAAAAAAAAAGTGAAAACTAAAAGGTTAAGGCAAAACAAAAAAAGTCAAAGTGAGTTAAAGAACAGAATAAACAATTCAACATCAAATAAAAAGAGGCTTGAGAAGCAAACACATTAGGAAAGAGAGAAAACCTCTGACAAAAGAGGGTATAAAAATGTCTGATCAGTACAACACAATTAAAATGCAAGTCAGATCAAATGCAAAACAGAAAGCTTGACTCTCATTAATATAATGAATAACAGAATGGTTATGTCTAGGGAGTGGACTGAAATGCTAACTTCTCTTCAAAACTAGAAAGCATCAAGGCTGGATAAAGTCCATAATTACTGGCTCAAATACTTCATAGTGGTACATGAATTACTAGCAAAGCACTTTACCAGCTTCCTCTCAGATGCAAATCTGATCTCATCTTTTTTAAAAGAAAGCATCATATATTTATTACCAAAAAATGGGAGCACCAGTGAACTCATAAAATATAGGCCAATTATGTTTGTAACATACTTCAGATAGCTGGTGACCCTCAAAAAAATTTGTAAGCACATACAAGAAAACTATATATTGTCTAAGGAGCAAAAAATGCACTCCAAAAAGTCCTGGGTGTCAAGAACGACTCCTTATCAATTCAGTGATTATTGAACAAGCCAACTAAAAGCACCATAACATTTCCGCAGTCATTATTAATTATCACCAAGCCTTTGACTCAGATATGCAGTTATGTCTTAGTCATGTACTTTAAATATATAAAACAGCTCCAAGCAGAGCAAGAATGCTGAGAGTATTTGATGTCTACCCAGAAGACTACTCTTTGTTTAAACTGGGCCACTAATACAATAATGTCAATAATATTTGGTATGAAGCATCACATCTTCCAAGTAGGCAGTTTAAGTTGGCTTTGTTTCTATTTAGGTTCAATCCATTGTCATCCCTCTCAAATAAAACTTAACATGACTTTCAAGTCAAAAAGGGAGTCATGCCAAAATATTACATTAATCTTTTGATACACTTTTTTTTTCTGTGAACTTAATCATCAGTGTACAGAAACATGTGAATATTTTTGATACACATAGTGCTACATGAATTGATACGCAGAAAGAAGCTTGTGTAAGAAAGGAATATTTGATATTTCTAGTTTGTTTTAATTACTATATATGTATATACACATGCATATTATATTATATGTGGCTGGAATGATTGATTTACTCATTCCCACCCCACTTAAATGAAGTAATAAGATATCCAATTGGTCATTCTTATAGGCCTTAGACTAAGTGTGGGAAAAATCCTTCAAATTGTAGGGAAATTTCACAAGACTTTGGTCAGGTATCAGGTCTCCTCTATAAATGATCAAACTAGTTAAAATCATATTCATTTGAGACATTGGAGTAAGCTGTGACTTTCCAGCACAGCCCTGAGGAGCAAAGGTAAGGATTGAGCTATGGAAAAGAAAGGAAATATTGATGAGGGTCATTGGCTATCCTGGCATCTTGGAGTAGAAAGTCTAGGCTGAGGGAAGTACTGAGAAAAAGTTGGCTCTTTCCCCAACTTTCTCTCTCCCTTTATTTCCCCAGCTAGAATTCCTCGAGATCAGCTGACAGTAAGTAGCATTTGCATGGGAAGCCAAGAATAGAATGGACATAGATTAATGACTCCACAAAGGAACACAGCAAAGACACTGCACCATGCCTAAGGGGAAACTTCTTCAAGTTTCCAGCTGTGAGTTACCTTTTTGTCATATGATTGCTAAGCTTGAACCCACTTCACTGCATTCTACATGTACTTGTGAGAGAAAATGTCACAGAATTTTGAGCTGTTTTGTCCCCTTTGTTCTGCTGTACCACCTTAGGAAACACCCCTTTCTAAAAGCTAGTAAAGTCTGGTTGACTAAAACAATTCTCAAATGATCATTTTGGGAAGAATCATTCCCATGAAGTTTTAAGCCAAATATAAATCTGTAAGATAAATGACTGATTTTTACTGACTCAGTGGAAATGTAGCAGAAACCATCTAGGCAAGCAGATAGCTGCTGTGGGAAGTAAAAGTATCTCAAGGCATTTGGCTCTAATTCAGACCCTATCCAACAGAAATTCTGACCAATAAGGAGAAAAAAGATCAAAAGGGGAGTAGAGAAATAGAGTTATGTTGTATCATAGAAATGTTCAAAATGCAGAATTTCATTCATTCTTAATAAACATTTATTAATAAATTATTTTTTTTCCAGTGCACTGCTCAGGAGTATTTTATTGGAACTGGATTTGTGTAAGGCTTGCCTACACTTTCCCAGGAGTCTTGGCATTTAGGGCTTTAGTGCACTGAAAGGTGAATAGAGCAAGAGATGAGGTCCACAACTGTGGTAACACCATGAATCAGATGAGCTGAATCAGTAAAAAGAGTTTTAGTCTCTCCCCCAAGGGACTAGGAGCTGGGACACAAGAAAAACTGGATTGTTTTCATTTTTTGTTTCCCAATCTCTCTTTTTCTACCATGACAATGGAGGGTGGCTGGCATTTGAGTTCAGTGCTCTCATTTCCCTCTTCCCTTTTTAGACCTGCTGCCTCAACCTTCAGAATGAGTCACCTGGCAAAGTGCTGGATATGGAAATCAGAATCCCTACGACTACACATTACCTCCAGAGACTGCTGTCTTTGCCAAACCTCATTCTCTCCCATGCCTGGGGTAGAGGCTGAGGAAACAGTACAGAGGTATGAGAGAGACTTTCTGAAACCTTCATGGTGGTGATGGTATGTATGTTTTGGGCCATGGGGGAACCCAAAGCAAAAGCTTTATTCCAATCCTTGCTCCCACTACCCCAACCCCATCCCACTGGGATTATTTTTCGGTCTTTCTTCTTATACTCAGAAAAAAGAAATGAGCACATATGACATCCATATGTATCCAGATCTAAGAACTCCTTCTACTTAAGCCATTCATCTCTTACTACCTCAGATTACTTCATTGTTGCCTGTGACTCTCCCACCTTATGCCCTAGCCATGTTAAAAAGAGAATAAACCATTTTATGTTAGCCTTGGCCAGCAGGCTATTGAGACAGAACAAGAACAAGTTCATTATATGCTCTGAATTACAGCAATATTCAATGATACTTCCCTGCACTGTACAGGAGTTATTTGGATTGTTCTTTTTGTCTATCTAGTTACCCAAATATGGTTTTAACTTCTTTCACTAAATTATAAACTTAAAATAAAAATCAGCCCTGACACACATGGGTACATGCTAGGCTCATTTTTCAAAAAACTTTTCCTAGGGACAACTGGCAATAAAGGGTAGTATTCCAAGAGTCTCGTAGGCATCTCTCTGGATTCCACTCCTGTGAATAGGCAGGAGGATTACTCAAGACACGTCATAAGTCAAAACTAGACTTATGATCATGGGATAAAACATCCTCTGAACTTTTAGGGTCTGTCAGAGAATCTCAATGAAAAGGTCATTTAGTAGACCTAAATTTGGTTACTGATTAAGTGAATATGGGTTTAGTGTAATTCCCTCTTTTATTGTAAACTTAATAATCATAGATTATATATGAACATTTCAAAATTAAAAGAATAGAAAAGAGAATTGCATAGGAATCTATGATCTGTTATACAGTTTTCTTAAATTATATTGTAAACATAGTAAACATTATAAAGCATAATATTACATTAAGCATATTAACTGCATCTGAACTTTATCCTTTCTTCTTTTTTAAGTTTGTTTCTTTAATGCAATTTTTATTGTTTCGTTCATGACCTTTTATGTTTTCTATTTTTTTTTTGCTTTTTGCATCACCCTTCCTTCAACCCACAAAAAACAAAACCCAGAAGCCCCGATTTGTAGTAAGTATAGGCAAAGACATATAAATACATTTGGATCAGTTCATTTTCAGAATGATCTGTCTTCAATCTTCTTTCCATTGCCCCTGAAGTGATTGAATATTTTCAAGGAAAATGGCTGTGGATGATGAAATTTGAAGAGAGATTAAGAACCTTTGGATGATCAAAGCAGGAGTGGTGGTAGTGAGGTAGAATTAGGGATGTACTGGCCATAGCTGAAGAATGGCTTGTGCATGCCAATTAGTAAATTTTCAGTGTATTTACACTTCAAAAATCAGCAAACCCTACAAATTTGGGTTGGATTTATTTTGTTGATTGTCTAGATTTGACAAAGTGATGGAAAACATGTTAATAATGCAGATTTAATTCAAGAACACCATGCATATTTATTTATTTGGGTAAAGAGTCAGTGGTTAAACATTCACCAGCACATGCCTGGTTATATGGCAATATGTTAGGAAAAAGGGAAAATCACCAATTCTTTCTCATTTACTGCAGAGAGGTAGAACAATTGCAAATAAAAAACTTTTGACATCTTCCCAAGAAATTCTTTTAACTCTGTTGTGATAATACCTACAGTACAGACTTTCCGTGTAGTAGTGTTGTATGTATCATAGTTTATAGCTATTCACAGAGGCCTCATCCATTAATATCCTCCAATGTCTCATGGTGGCTTGAATTTGATCTTAGGTTCTCAAAGGCTATGCCACCTAACCTGATATCTCCTATACAATCCTATCAAGCCAGAAAGGCTTTGAGTACAGCTCTAGAGGCAGACTGATCCTGGGGCTTCTGTTTGTTGATCAAGAAGGACCAATCAAACTAAGTTTGGAGAGATTCATCACCCGAGGATTGACCTCAAGATGATGGAATTTTGCTTTTGGACACAGAAACTTATGAAACCATTTACCATTACTATTACATTTACCATTTATAAAGGAATAAAAGACATTGTACTTTATGGAGGGATATTACTCAGCCCTCAACACAGGCATAGTCATTTAACCTACATTGTAACCCAGTCTGAAGAATAGCTTTATAACCTGATTTTTACTGTCTTTATATATGTGTGTGTGTGTGTGTGTGTGTGTGTGTGTGTATGTATGTATGTATTCTTTTATTGTAATTGGTTGATTTTTTTTTCCAGGGAAGGAGAGACCTTTTTTTCTTTATTGAAACAACTGGAACTGTTGAAGTTTGGAAGAAAATTAATTTCTGTTATTTTTTTTTTGTAAATCTGTCCCACCTACCCACCCCCAATAGATTTCATTGGCAGCCCATCAGGTCAGATCAGTCTTAGAAGTGCACATATTCATACCTATTGAAAGGTGAGAATTATTTTCTCATCTCCTTCTTTTTACAAAAATTTTCCTTTTTATTATAAACTTAAGAAACACCATCAAACATGAACATTTTTATCTACAAAGAACAGAAAAGAAGATTGCATATTAAATAATGAACTTTTATTATGAACATTTTAGTGTCTATTCAATTGAACACAATAGTAACAAAACTGCCCTGCTTGTCTATTTGTGGTATTGTAAATGGCTACATAAGGGTTTCCTTCTAGTTGCATGTACCTGGCCACTGATTAACAACAAAAACCTATTTACTAGTGAGATGCTTAGTATTCTGTCTCTCTGCAATCAGAGATTAAATTCCCCATTCACTGCATCTAAGATGAAACAGCTAATTATATACAGTAATTGCATCTAAAATCCTAGCTTTTGAATGACTGATGCAATCCACTGATTTAAATGCTACTGAAGCTCAGAAAGCAAAACATATATCTCTGGTTAAGGGTCATTATGGTTGGTTTTGGTTTGTTTGTTTTTAATTCATATTAGGGAGACAGTTTCAAATATAAAATCCCAATGTCCTTTTCTTGAGTAAAGTATACACCTTTTCTTTTTTTTATGGTAGTTTGATTATCTCTTATCACTGCCTAGCAATTGTTCTACTGATTGAAGGGAATTTGAAAAAAGGATGTTATCTATTTAAGGAAAGGTTAGTGGGAAAGCAAAACCTAGAAGCGCAAATAATTCCAGGACTCTCGCTTATCATTTTATTCATTAGTCATTAAAATTTATTCAGCCATTCATTAGAATTAATTCTAAAAATTTATTATTCATTTCCAGCACTTAGACAAAGGGTGCGTACAAGGCTCTGAGACCAACTCCTTGCCAACACCATTGGGTCTGCCGTGGCCCTGCACTCCCAGCATGCTTGGATTTCAGGAAGGTGCTCTGTGAAGCTTTCTCCTAACTTTATTGCTAGTTGAGGCTTTTGGAATTTTTTCAATTGGATGAAAAACGAAGGAAGTTATGTCAGATGAATCATTTCACTGTGTGTTGCTTTACAGAATCGCTTCCCCTAGATAATTAATAAAAGATTGACAGGAAGCCTGTCCCTGGAATAATTAGCAGGCAGTTTGAGAACAGAAACTTTTATTTTCCTCACCATTGAGTCAAATTTAGCTCCTAATTTTCTGACATTTGAGGATTTTGACAGAGACAGAGACAGACTTGGAGCTACTCAAAAGCTGTTACTTGTTAGGCTATAGTGTATAGAGTTAAGGAGCAACAATTCCCAATTCTCCTTATCATAAAAACAGTATGGAAATTCTGCCATGTGACCTTCCCTTTAAGAGCTCCTGACAGACTGTTAAAGCTCGTTCTCCCCAGAATCACTTGCCTCTTCACACCGTTTTGGCATTTCATAGCTCTGATTCACATCTTTATAATGAGAAAAAGTTTCCAGTTCCTAGGCAAGCAAGTCAGGCAGTGCTAATTTAAGTGGCATGTGGTTTTCTCTAATAAAAATGGAGCAAAAAAAAAAAGTTTTCAGGGCCTCTGCAAGAGGATCTGAAGCCTTATCTATTTTATGGTGGTCGTACTCATAGCCTGGCTCCATCTAATTGCCTTGAACCCAGCAAACTACAGACAAAGAATAGTAAACCAGTTTTCCCATTTTGTTAAAATATTGACAAGATTAGTCTTCCCCTTTTCTTAATAAAGTTTTAATTTATTTTAGAAAAATTTTCTAAAGCTATTCATTTTCATTTGTTCTGCTTTAGTTAAAAAAAAATTGTCAGAACTAAAGAGTCTTAAAGGCCATGTTAGTTTGATTAACAATGTTCTTATTACTTTGATATTTCCATTCATTGTTGATTTCATCGTTGTGGGCACTCCCTCCAAAAGTGCAAAGCATAGCTTATACACAATCTTCTCTTGTCCTTCCTAAAACTTCCATGAAAGGTCTCCCTGACCCTGTTAGATACTTCCTTTAGGCCAGGAGTTCTTTTGGGTCATGGACCCTTTTGCAGTCTGGTGAAACCTGTGAATTCCTTCTCAGAGTAATGTTTTTAAAGCAGTAAAATAAGGTTCATAGGATTACAAAAGAAACCAATTACATTGAAATATATTTATCCAAACATTAAAAACAAAAACAAGCTCATGGGCCCTAGGTTAAGAACTGTTGTTAAAGGGCTTCTCTTCTTTTTCCTCTTCCTCCTCCCCCTCCTCTTCCTCCTCCCCCTCCTCCCCCTCCTCTTTCTTCTTCTTCTTCTTCTTCTTCTTCTTCTTCTTCTTCTTCTTCTTCTTCTTCTTCCTCCTTCTCCTCCTCCTCCTCCTTTTCTTCCTCCTCCTCCTCCTCATCTTCCTTCTTGATAAGTTTTCAGAGATAACTTTTTCTTTTCTATCACCTATCTTTCCCACCCCCATTCCTACCAGAGAGTCATCCCTTTTAATGAAGTTTGAAGGAATGAGGGGGAAGTTTCACAAATCTAAAGAACACATTAAAAAAAAGTCTGGTTATATGTAGTATTCTATCCTCATGGTCCCCCACTTCTGCACAGGAGCAGGTGGGGGGGTGAGAGGGGGGAGGTGTCATCTCACTTCTCTTTTGGGTGGGAGGCTAAATTTGGTCATTATAATTTTACAGCTTTCAGTTTTTATTCTTTTGCTGTTGCTGTCATTTTTGTTTCCATTTATATTGTTGTAGTCATTGGGTATGCACATTTTCCTGGTTCTGTTTTCTTCATTCCCCATGCTTCTCTGTATTTATCATATCATCATTTTTTTTTACAGCAGTGGGAGACTTTTCTGCACAGAAGAGGCTCTGGATTCACATTTTAATAGTTTGTCCCATTTCCACTCTGTCTCCCTTTCCCTTGGGGTTCATCAGGGTATATACATATACATATACATGTACATATACATATACATGTACACACACACATACAAATACATGCATATACACACACACACACACACACATATATTTGGTAGTATCTGTCTCTGGTCTGGGCTCTCTTCTGCCTTCCTCTCCAATCACTGATGAGGATTTGCAGCCCCTACTGCAATGCTGATTAATCATCAGGAGGAAATGCCTTCCTTCCGTTGATTATTTCTGCCTTAGCCTGTATATAGCTTGTTTGTACATAGCTGTTTGCATATTGTCTCCTCCACTAGACTGTGAATTCCTCAACAGCAAAGATAGTTGTTACCTTTCTTTGTATCCCCAGTGCTTAGCACAGTGCCTGGCATACAACAGGTGATTAATGAATGTTTTTTGACTGACTTTTATATTCCTTGCTAAACTCATTATGCTAATCCTAGATCACCCTGAATTTTCTCATCCATTGTATGAAGAGTTTTAACTATATTTACATACCAATATGGAAAAATGATAATAGTAACTTATGAAATTGTTCTTAGTATGAGGATAGGAGAAGGGAATACAAATGTATATATATGTATACTTACACATATGTCTATATAGGAAGCTATATATGCATATGAATACATATCTGAGCATGTGTGTATATGTGTATATAGAGGGTATA
>CM053593.1:122407867-122430962 GCA_028646575.1 Pseudocheirus occidentalis
TTTTGACTCAATTCCATATATATTTGACAAATGAGGCCTTTATCACAGAAGGTTGCTGTAAAATTTTTTGATATTACTTCATTGTCTATGGTACCTTTTAGCAAAATATAGTTACCCCAATATGTCTCTTAATTATTTTTGCTTTTTCTGAGATCATGATTACTACCCTTGACTTTCTTACTTTAACTGAAGTATATTAGATTCTATTCCATCCCTTTATTTTAACTCTGTGTGTCTTTCTATTTCATGTGTGTCTCTTGTAAACAACATATTATTGAATTTTGGTTTCTAATACATTCTGCGATCTGCTTCTGTTTTGTGTGTGAGCTTATCCCATTCATATTCGCAGTTATACTGCCAACTGTGTGTTTTCCTCCATCCTATTTTCTGCTGTGTGTCCTTCTCTCTCATTTTTTATCCTGTCTGTCCTCAAAAGTCTGTTTTGTTCCTGACCACTGCCTCCCTTAATTTATCCTCCCTTTTATCATCTCCTCCCC
The DNA here is from genome assembly GCA_028646575.1 of Pseudocheirus occidentalis. Taxonomy (NCBI): domain Eukaryota; kingdom Metazoa; phylum Chordata; class Mammalia; order Diprotodontia; family Pseudocheiridae; genus Pseudocheirus; species Pseudocheirus occidentalis. The sequence continues at coordinate 122,408,365 of CM053593.1, forward strand.
CATATCTTTTATCCCCTTCCCTTCTTATTTCCTTGTTGGGTAAGACAGATAATTTTATATCCAACTTAATATAGGCATGTATTCTTCCCTTTTTGAACTAGTTCTGATGCAAGTGAGATTCTAGTATTGCCCACTACCCCCATTTTCCTCTCTACTATGAAAGCTCTCCCTTGCATACCTCTTTTATGTGAGAAAATTCTCCCCATTCTACCTCTCCTTTCCTCCTTCTCTAAATACATCCCTCATTCTCACCCCTTCATTTTTTTAGGTCATCCTAACAATAATTTACTCAAACCCATATCCTCTGTCTCTGTAGACTCCTAAATGCCCAAATAATGTTAAAGTTCTTAGGAGTTATATGTATGGTCTTCCTATATAGGTATGTAAATAGTTTAATTTTATTGAGTCTCTCATGATTATTCTTTCATGTTTGCCTTTTTATGCCTCTCTTGTGTCTTGTGTTTGTCACATTTTCTATTCATCTCTGGTCTTTTCATCAGGAATACTTGAAATTCCTTTATTTCATCAAATATCCATTCCCCCCTCCTGAAGGATTGTACTCAGTTTTGCTGCGTAGGTTTTGTGGGTGCAGTCCTAGTTCCTTTGCCTTCTGGAATATCATGCTCCAAGACTTCTGCTTCTTTAATATGGAAGTTACTACATCTTGTGTGATCTTGAGTGTGGCTCCACAATATTTGGATTGTTTCTTTCTGGCTGCTTGCAATATTTTCTCCCTCACCTGAGTGCTCTGGAATTTGGCTATAACATTCCCAGAAGTTGTCATTTTGGGATCTCTTTTAGGAGGTGATCAACAGATTCTTTCCATTTCTATTTTACCTTGTGGATTTAAAATATCAGAGAAGTTTTGTTTATAATTTTATGAAACATGATGTCGAGGCTCTTTTTTTGGATCATAGTTTTCAGGCAGTCCAATAATTCTTAAATTATCTCTCCTCAATCTATTTTCCAGGTCTCTCACTTTTCCAAAGAGATATTTTACCTTTTCTTCTATTTTTCCCCCATTTATTTTTTACTTTGGCTTATTCTTTGTTAATGTCTCATGTTATCATTAGCTTCTACTTTGCCCAATTCTAATTTTTAAGGAATTATTTTCTTCAGTGTGCTTTTGTACTTCTTTTTCTGCTTTTTTAAAGGATTCTTTTTTCTGTCTTTTAAGGTGTTATTTTCTTCAGTATTTTTGGTGTGCTTCTTTTACCAAGTTGCTAATTCTTTTTTTCATAATTTTCTTATATCACTCTCATTTTTCCCCTTAATTTTTCTTCTATCACTCTTACTTCTTTCTTTAACTCTTCTAGGAATTCTTTGTGGCCTTGGATCCAATTAGCATTTTTCTTTAAGACTTTGCTTGTAGTTATTTTCACATCATTGTCATCTTCTGATGGTCTTCCCTGCCACTTATGGTCAAGTTCTTTTGTTGTTATTGTTTTCTTATTTTTTCCAGCTTATTTTTTGTCTTTGAATTTTATATTAAAGTTGAGCTTTTCTCATGTGGGGTTGGAGAGGCACTGAAACAAGCTTCAGGCTTTTTTGTGCTGTTGTTTTAAGAGGTAGTTCTGGTAGTCTGAAAGTTTTCAATGTTTTCAAGGTGGTGTAATCCAGGAAGAGGTATGGTCATTCAGTTGGTGTGCTTTGGTCTTTACCCAGGAAGGGCTCCTGTTCACCTTCAGCCACTGGACCTTGTCCTCCTCTTTGTCTTAGAACTGTAATCACAGTCCCTGCTCCCTTGTGACTGACTGCAAGAGCTCTTCTCCACTCTTGTGTTGTGACCTAGAATGACTGATGGGCAATAAGAACTGCCAGTCAGTGCTGGCCATACCCAGTGCCAGCAAAGGGTCCCCTGTAATCTCTTTCTGAGTAGCTATCTGAATTCTTTACCATCCCAAGCTGAGAGCTCCCCAAAATGCTGCTACTGTCATAGCTGCCTCTATAGCCCACCACTTGTTCTGCTCTCACACTTCAGGCTGCCTCACACCCCAAGGTCACAAATCCTTCCACTCTTGTGTCTTTTCTAGTTCAAAAACCCTTCTTCTTGGCTAAGAAACAGAAGCAAAATAAGATTTGAGCATCTAGGCCTTCTCTACATAAATATTACCATTTTTTCTACTCAGAGCAATGAGCAAATCCTCTCTTTGATTCTCCCCTTCTTTGTCCAATATAGCTTTTAAAAAGCCTTTTCTCATATCCTTAGCTTTCATCACCAGCTTATACTCTTTATAATCTTTTGTACTCCTAATCTTAAAAGACCATGCCAAAGTTTTGTATTCATTTTCAGTTACCTGACCTTGCTTCTTTTATACGTCTTTTTAAAAAATTCATGTTGGTATATGAATTCTGTGTGTATCTATGTTAGTCTCTTTAGCTAAAGTCTCGTTTTTTTTTCCATTGGAATTGTTTCTCTTTGTATCTTCAGAATTTAATTCTTGAGAGTTTCTCTAATCTTCCTGTGGCATTTAGTCTATGACATTCTGTGTATCCTCCCTCTGAATCTTTAGAAATTTGTTCTTCAAAAATCTAGGGTGCATATCAAACTATGTCCACCTTTCCTCAGTACAGGGTAATCTACCCAGGTAACCAACATACCTCTTCTTTCTTCTGGCTTTTCTGTCTCTCCTTCCCGTAAGAGTAAAATGTGGAATAGACCAAACATTCGTCCAAAGCTTCAAATTCTCTGTTGTTTTGAATGCTGCCTATAGACTGCCTCAAAGCAGGAAGGAGGCTGGTTGTTCTAATTAGAGTTTAGGGCAAAAATTGCTGCCTTTCTGTTCCACAGATCAATTGTCCAGCATTCCTGGTTATGCTAATACTCAGTGGGTGTGGGACTTCAGTTAGACATTAAAAATGGGTGGGATTAAGACAGGCAGAAAGCAGGATGAGGAGAATGGAGAAACAATGGAGAAAACATGGACAAAGGGCATCAACTGGAATGCACAATGCTTGAGGGTACTGTGAATATAGCCTGATTCAAGTAAAAGGTTTTCCAAGTGGAAAATGGGAAGCAGTTAAGTGGCTTGCCCAAGAGCATCTAGTATGCTCAGGACAATCAATCAACAGAAATGATTAAACATTAGTTAACACAGCTGCTTTAAAAAAAAATTACAAGACGGAAAGAAAGAAATATGCATCCATTCTCCACCCAATGATATTGGTTTTCAATCCCAAGGTTAGGTTATTAATTATTTATTGTTTTTAGAAGTGGAGATAAGAATGGAATTTCACCTGTGTGAAGTCCTGGGGATAAAAAGAAAGGCAAAAACCATGGCCCCCACCATTGGAGAGCTCACATTCTAATGGGAGAGACAACATGTCAAATTTGGAAAACTGGAGGAGCACTGCTCATTATATTGCTTTGAAAGGCAGAGTGTGATATATTGAGGAAAAGGCTGGATTTGGAATCAGAAGATCTGGATTCAAATCCCAGTTTTACTCCCTTACTACTATAAGACCTTGAGAAACTCACTTCATCTTCTCTGGGTCTCATTTTCAATTCATTTACAAATGTAGACAATTGGAATTGATGACCTTTCAGTTTTCTTCCGTCCCTAAAACTATGATCCAATGACTCATCAGAGCCAGAAGATACTACACCAAGAAGAGATATACAACTTCGTTAAGGAGCAAGTGTTGGTCATTCACAAAAGGGATGAGATCCTCCGCTGCTCACTCTTCCTTCTCATTATGCTCTTACTGTTTTTATATGCTCTGAATGCTTTGGGAAAATGGGGGGGGCACTTGGTATCAATTAAAACCAGAGTAGTACTTGGATAACAAGCAAAGAAAGCACAATTAGAGAGCCAACAGGTGCTGTAAAGCATCCCAAGATGAAAACTTGGAGAGCACCCGCAGTCACAACTACAAGCCACCAGATGGTGCAAGAAAACCATAATGACTGAAAGGGTCTTGTTCACCATCGATCCAGCTGTGTCTGTTGGCCTTAGGAAATGTGTTACTGTGTCTCATTTCATGTAGAGTGCCCTGCAATGGTTTTTTTTTTTCTTTTTAAAACATTAGAAAGCTATGCTTAGAGTACAGCAATGTAAAACACCAAACACCAAAAAACACAGCAGCTGTACTCTTGAAGTTGAAAATCCTCATGGACCTTCTGTCAGCAATATTCACCAATATTCTTTCCTTTTTGAAAGAATTTCAAACTGAGTTTTTTGGTGGAATTTTGTCCTTACTGAAATAGGAAGAAGAGAGCACAGAGCTTCCATCTTGTAACCCACAAACTGCTGAAGTACAATCTTCTTTTTAGGGGGAGCAGGGATCCACGTAATTGTTTCTTTGGACAACTGTATTTTTGGCATAAAAATGAGATGCATAAACAGTGTTATATGGATGTCTCTTACTTCACATACCATACCAGTGGTGCATAATGTCTTACACAAAGCTGAGAGCTCTGGCCTTGAAGGGTTAATTATGTTATTTGTGCCATTGGGACAAGATAGTGCATTTTTGGGTGGTTACTGCTTGCCTTGAGTAGTGTTTTGAGCCATAAGGCTGAAGGCTAAATGACTGGGGCCACCCAAGAAGTGAAATAATCCTCTAGAAATGTATTGCCTGGAGTGGAAATGAAAGTAAGGAGAATAGTCATTCCAGTGCATTTGCTGAGTATTACTTACAGTCATTCAGCCCAAAGTTTGTTTGGCTTCAACCATTACAAATCTCAGATTTGGTTGCTACTAAGCAAATTCCAGGAAATTATAAAATTGAGCAATTTGAAATTCCATTCATGTCAACTGACTTCATATATGCCGAATAGATACCCAATCAGCAAATTCCATTCTTACCTCCAGTTGTAAATGCAATAAATAATTAATTACTTAGTCTTTGAATTGAGAATAAATTTCATTGGGTGGTATATTTTTGTAGAAAACCTTAGTAGAAGGGATGTATATTTCTTTCTGTCTTGTCTTTTTTTAATCAGCTGTTACAACAATATTCCAATTATACCATGTCTCTATAAATTTTTTACCCATTAGAGACCTGCACAGATAAAGAAAATTTAAATCTCTTCTTGAAGGAGAAAAATCTTTTTTAAAATTTTATTTTAAATGTAGCAATAGCTTTTGTTTTTACGTCACCTTCATTTTCTAATATATCCCTTCCCCCTTTCCTTACTCAGTGAACCATTTCTTATAACAGGAATAAAAAAAAAGAAAGAAGGGAAAAAAGCATTTCAGCAAAACTAACCACGTATCTGACAGCATATGTTCCATATCCCTTGTCCTCTACTTCCACAAAGAAAAGAGAGAAATTTCCTCATTTCTTTTCCTGGACCAAGTGTGGTTATAATAATTGCACATGGTTCAGCTGCAGTTTTTTTTCCTATTCTATTGGGGTTGTCATTTTATATCCTATAATCCTGGTTCTCCTTACTTCACTCTCCATTAGTTCATTGAAGTCAGGTAGTTCTAGAATTCTTGATATACATAGTTTCTTGTATTGCGTTCACATGCTACAATCTGTGGTTCCTGATTGCTGGATTTGTGCTTTGTTTCTAGTTGAAAGAGAAAACTATCTAGAATCTAGGAAAACTTACAATCAGTCATGGTATCAAGCCCAAGGCCTAAAATCAATAAGGTCATGCCTAAAGGAAATCAGGCAATGAGGTTGAGAGAAATGTAATAAACTCTTCTTTCTGTTTCCTTTTTTTAGATTTCATGGGAAAATTAAATTTGTAAAGGAACAATAAATGTATATTCCAGCAAGCAGCCCATAGCGTGTCAGTGAAAGAAATAAAAATAGAATCAATTTCTGTGTGACTCCAGTAGACCTACAACAAGCCTATGGTGATATTGTCTTGGTCTAGTGAAAAGGGGAATAGGATTCCTCAAGGGAGTGATAAAACATAAAAATAAAGGACAGTGTCACTGGTGGAGCTGTCTCTGCATATCTTGTAGACAGTTTTTGAAAGCATGAAATTTTTCCAAATCATTTTATTTTAATAATTACAATTATTTAATTAATAATAACAGTGTTTATATAGTGCTTTAAGTTTTTCAAGCTTTAAGTCTTATCTCATTTGATCCTTATAACAATCCTGTGAGGAAGGTTATTATTATCCCCATTTTGGAGATGTGGCAACTCATCTCTATTTTTTCAAAATCTTTCCATGAATAAGAAGGCCTTATACCCAGAACCCATAAGGAGTATGTGTGACCTGGGTCAAATCACTTAACTTCTCCGCTTCCTCACCTATAAAATGGAAGTATTGGATGCAATGATATCTAAAGTTTCTCCCAGCTTGATAGTAAAAGGAATCTATGTCTTATAACTAAGTTATTACAGAATGTCAAAGTTGGAAATATCTGAGGTCATTGGTTCAACCTGTTCTTGAACAAAAATTCCTTCTATCACTTCCCACCCCACTTCACACCATCCCATCTCATCCCCTCTGAAAAAGCAGCTACATAGTCTCTGCTTGGAGATCTCCAGTGACAGGAAACACTACCTGAGGCAGCCCATTCCATTTTTGGACAAATCTGATTTTGTAAAAATGTTCCTTGTATGGAGGCTATAACTGCCTTTCTGAAACTTTTACGCTTTGCTATTAGTTCTACCCTCTGGGGCTAAGCAAAATGGATCTACTATCTCTACTGCTTGATAACCCTTCAGATATTTGAAGACAGCTATCTTGTCCGCAGAAAGTCTCTTCTTTTCCAATCCAAATAGCCTTTGTTCTTTCAAATGACCCTCCCATGGAAGGGCAAGGGAGAGAAGGGATTAACCATTTGTATAACCCCTGCTGTATTGTAGATACTGTGTAAGTACTTTACAAATAATATTGCTTCATTTGATCTTCACAGTTATCTTGTGAGGGAGATTCTGTTATTATTAAACCCCATTTTACAGATTAGGAAACAGATTAAGTGACTTCTCCAGTGTCACAAAGCTAGTGTCTGAAGCCAGATTTGAATTCAGGTCTTCCTGACTCCAGACCCAGCACTCTATTCCTCTCATCATCTCAGCTGTATCCCTCAGAACATACTCGAGTTTGTCAATGAAATAGCTTTAGAGAATGAATTTTCAGAGAGGCTATCCTCTCATGCTTACCAGGTCTCAGAAAAGTGAATTGTGGCAAGAATCATTGTGCTCGTCTTACCAAAAAGGAAGTTGAAGTATAGAGCCCATGTGACCCACCTGAGGCCACACAGCAAGTCAGTGGCCTCATCTCTCCTTGTCTTTGCTGCCTCACAAGTTTTTTGTCATGACAAGCTCTGTGCAAATTTGGTAAAGAAACCCAAAACCCGGTTTCGGTTTTCAATATATACCGGAAACTTGGCCCCAGAACACTAAAAAGTTCACTGTGGTTTGTGAACCTTTCAGACAAACGGGGCCAAGTTTCTGCCATGTCCGTCCTCCCACTAGTGCCAAGGAGGAATTTATGAGTCTGAGTGTGAACCAGGTAAAATTCCACAGCCTCAACTTTGCCAAATTCAGAGGCTGCAAACTGGCTTGGAATGAGCTTAGGAAATTGGGAGAGGAAGCAAATCAAAGTTGCTGAATTTCTCTCAGATCATGTTATGAAATAATTCAGGGCAGAGAAAGAAAAGGAGCAGATGATTTAAGAGGTGTGCATATTCATTTGCAAATGAAATTATGGTACCTGCTACTGAGATTTATATTGGTAATTAAGTGATTATGTCTGTGTAAAACTGCTTGAGTTGAAATTCCTGTAAGATTCTGAAGGGACTGAGGCCCTTTTGAGAAATGTTGTTATTGTTTAGCACTTTCAGAAGGAGTTTATATAATGCCTTCCAGTTGCTAACTAGTTTCATGAAATGTGTTCTGGTGAGGTAGGTCACTAGGCTAAACCATTTGGGCTTCCCCCAAAGACTCCTTACATTGGACCAGTTCCCAGTGGGTAGGGGAGAAAGAATGAGGACAAGAAATCTTCTCCTGGCATGGCAGATTAGAAGATCAGATATTTCAGGACTGTTCTATTTTATTTTTAATCATGAATGCCTCCACCAATCAATTCTCCACAATAATAAGAGTGCCAAGTGAGATAAAGTTATTCATTACTGATCCTATTATTTTGTAGTGAATAAGCTCTGCCTTACTCTCCTATATCTTCCCCTCAGAGATCTGAGAGGTAACCCTGAAGGTTGCAGTATCTCTTCTCTATTGATATTGGCTGGAGCTCCCACCAACTGAGTTCCTTCCATTGTTAGGTTCCAATATCTAGCACCCCCGTTCCATTTAACTACCTTACACTAGCTTTTACAAAGGAACAACTACTTCAAAGATATAAATTTGAACAAACCTGCAAGAATTTTACCACAGTACCTCAGGGGCATAATTTCATCTACATCTTCTTGGTCTCTGGTAGAAGTAGGCTTACCTTAGATCAGTTCTTATGTAGTATTGGTCCCACCAAGGTCATGTCTAAAGGTGGCATCTCTATCAGATGAGTTCTTGTCTCAGTTATGGCTGGGATGGGGCCACATAGGTCCCTTCTAAAGATCATTCCTTGCTCCTTAAAACATTGACACTATCAGCTCTAGAAACCAGATTCTGTAAAAACTGGAATACTCTCCTGACCTTCAGGTCTCACAAGGCTGGAGATAACAATTTCTTTTATACAAAGGGAATAAATGCAAGAGCCATGGACTGAGACCTACCGTAGCCTCAGAAGGGGAAGAAGACTCAAAGCTTTTTCCTTTACATCACTGCCTCTCTCTAGATTCTGTAAGTGAAGGGCTCATACCACCAGAGTGTGATTCAACTGAAAATGGCCAATAGATTCTACTCTAGGCCAAGACTAACAGACCTTTTTGAATGCTTCTATATGCAATCAAAGAGCCTCCTCTTCACCACATAGTCAGCAAACCATGACCAGTCCCAGAATGTCCATACCTAATCAACAGGCTCTCCAAGTCACATATATGTCTCTAATAGAATGACTCTAACTGAAGCAGGTTCTTAGCCTCATCATTCAGATGTCATCCATTGCACTTTATATTTGGGTCAATACTATGCTCCCATTACAATCTATTCCAAAGATAATTTTAAGCTCTCACCTTGCCCATTAGATATACACATGTGTGTATGCACATATGTACGTGTGTTTTTAATATACACAAACATGTATATATGTTCCATAAACACATGTGTGTTTATGTCCCATAAGGTTTTAAACTGCACTTTTTGGGACATAGCATACATACACACAGACACACACACTTCATCTTTTTACATAAATATATAGTGTGTATGTTTATGCACATATAACATATGGATGCATATATGTATATTTTATTTGTTATATATGCATATGTATATATTCTCTATATAGACATGCTATATAAAAAGCATGTATATGTGCATATACATATTTAATATATGTATACACACTTATATATCACTAAATCATTTTAATATATATACACACATGTGTATATTGTGTATCTGTGTGTTCAAATGACATTCTGAGATTTCTCAGAGACAGCTCTGGGTGGCAGCAACATGAACTCAAAAAAAAAACTGGAGCAAGTTGAGCAGTGAAGTTATCTATCTATATGAATAGCCCCTCCCAAAACTCACTCCTTTTGGGTTGAGGGGAGGCTTGTGTTACCTTCATCTAGAGCTGTCACTTAGAAATCTCAGGATGTCACTTGAATAATGCTCATGTCTAAGTCTTCATAAATGTGAACAAAAGGGTCTCCAATGCCTTTGCAAAGTAACAACATACTCATTACAGAACAGCTTGGATCCCAACCTAAAGAAAATGCAGAAAAGACATAAAGGACTCATGCTAGACCAATCAAGGCAAAATTTCCATCTCCTTTGAGTTTCACTTTTCCCCAGGATTTTGAAGCTCTCTATACTCATAGCTTTGGTCTAGAATCCTCTCAGAAGGGCAGTAAATTTAGGGTTCCTAGGGAAGCAATTCCCCAAAATTTCTACTGATAACAGTTCCACATAAGAAATTCATATATGAGCATCCAGGCATACCATATTATCCTAGGGGATTTGGAACACTTTCTAGAAGAAAACAAAAGATAACATGTGTGAATTACTTGGGATAAACAATACTTTTGATATGGTTTCATTTTGTGAAAGCAATGGTCATGCATGTGTGTGTCTACAGACATTTAACTAACTAAAAAAGTCTGAGGTTGGCCGGATGAAACTGGATGGAACTGGTTTCCTGACCTTTTAATTAGTTCTTCGTCAGTTGAGTACTGGATTTCATGTTATACACATGTGTTTAATTGATCTCTTTTGTTGTATTTTTAGCTCTGTGGTTTTTAGGAATGGATATTACTCCAAAAAAAACCACATGCAAAAGTTATGGCTCTTAAAAAGCATAATTCAATGACCACTAGAGATCTAACAGTGACTGTTAGTCTAGGAAAGTCGAATGTTTCAAAGAATTCAAGCCTACAATGAAACAGTACCACTGAAACACAAAGGAAAGGATGCTTGAAAATGAAAAAAAAAATCCCTAAACTCCAAGAACTGACTCTCTCTCTCTCTCTCTCTCTCTCTCTCTAAATCTCTTAAATTGGTGCACTCCTATGTCAAGGTACTACTGTGTACTTATTTTCCTGTATCATAAATAATTTGTACATTATTATATACATATAGCATATATCGATGTATATATATGCCTCTATTCTACCTATCGAGATTTGCATGTTTTTTTCTTTTAAAGTGAGTAGTCATGACAATAGGCCCTATAGAAATTTGGGATTAGAAAGCAATCATCGAGGCCTGATCCTGTAGGGAAGATGTTATGAAGGAATTGAGGGTCAAATTAGACCTTAAAAGAACTTCGTGTAGCCCATGGCAACTCTGAGAGTCTTTATCCCAACTCCCACTCCTACTAATGAGTTAGATTTCCAGAGATAGGCTGGATCCCCCTCTTCCTTTTGGTTTTAGGTTTTAGGAGTATTTCTAAGGGATTTAGGTGATTCTGCAATGCTACTGGCATAAGCCCTGCTGGTGTGCTGTTCTTCAAGATTATCAATTAAGAAGCAGTTTGGTCAGTCAGCCTTAAGTACTTCTACTAAAGTAGTGGTATGATTAGAACAAATACAGTGTGTGCACACACGCAAAGGTATGCATGCAAAAAAAGAAAGTCTGTGATATCTTCTCCTATAAGTACATATGGAGTTCAGGGGAAAGGGGGTAAAGCTTAGAGAACACATGTGGTCAGTATGTAACTCACACAGCTCCTAGTTACTAGAATTTCTTTTGTCCCTCTTATGAAGTTCTCAAGAAGTTTCCCCTTAAGCATGATGAATCTTTATCCAGTTTGTCCTTGACTCCCAATACAGACGCTGCTTCAAGATGATCCAGGGATGCCATTGAGGACATTGATGAAAATATGGGAAGTTCATTATCCAAGGGCACACTGGAACCAGCTCTCACTAGCTGGGGAAAGTGGTTTGTTAAATGTTTGGTGGAGGCATTTATACCTCAGAAATCAGCAAATTCTACAAATTAGGGCTTGATTTATTGGTTTGTTGATTTTCTAAACTTAAGAAATTGATAGAAAAAATGTCAATAATGTAAGTTAAACTTAAAAGTGTGTTGTGCTTACTTTTTCTTTTCTTTTGTTTTTAGATTTAAACATTTACCAGTACACCCCTGTTCCAGGCCCTTTGAAGTCAGAATGACCTCCTCCAGTAGAAGGTGTAAAGCAAGGAGATCTGGTCAAGACTGAATCTGACCCCTCTCCTCTTTCTCCTTCCTTACCTTCTCCCAGCAAGCTCCCTCTCTTGGGATTCAGTTAAAACTCCTCATTTTGGGAGTTTGCACTATGTTCTATAAAGAACATGGTCATTAAACTTTTTGAGTAGGCGTATAACAAATACAAATAGCGTTTTAGAAAGATTAATCCGGTCACCATTCCTAGGACAAATTAGGCAAGGAAGGAGGAGCCAGAGACGAGAAGATGGATCAGGAGATAATTGCAGTAGCCCAGTTGTAAGGACCTTCTTGGCCTAGGCTAGGGGCAGTGGGAATATAATGAGAGGCAAAAATGTAATCAACATTTTAAAGGAAGAATCAATAGCACTTGGTAACTAGTTGTATATAAAGAAATAATCAAGAATTACTCTTAAAATGTTCAGCCTGATTGACAGAAAAATTGTACCATTGATTTATTCAATCAATATTTATGGCTTGCCTATTCTGCGCAAGGCACTATGAGGAAATTTAAAAATAAATAAGATGTGGAGCTAGATGGCATAGTGGATAGGGCACCAGCCCTGGGGTGAGGAGGACTTGAGTTCAAATGTGGCCTCAGATACTAGCTGTGTGACCCTGGGCAAGTCACTTAATCACAATTGCCTCCAAAAAAATTTTTTTAAAGAATAAGACATATTCCTTACTTACATTCTTATAAAGGAGATAAAGATAGGGACTAGATCTGTGGCAGGAATTAAACTGAAGTCTTCTTGGCTTCAAAGATAACTCTCTCTCTTCACTATACCAGGCTGTCTCTCTAAAGGAATTAAAATATACAAAAATTTAAAGGAGATATGGTCTTTAATAAAACAGAATTCCCTAAACTACCTGATAATGTAGTATAAAGGAATTTTCTTAAATGACCTGCTAACTATGTGTGATGAAGCTCTCAAACAACCAATAGAATTTTAGGGCATTGGTCACTGGATGAGAGCAACTGAGGAACAGAGGCAACTTCTAATGATTGGCTAAAGGATGAGTTATGCCCCTTGTGGCCTAGATAAAAATCAAGATGGTTCTGCTCTATGCCAGTCAGCTGTGAGGGAAGACTTGGTCATGGAATTTACTCTTCACCTTTTCCTCTGTGTTCATTGAAGAGTAGAACCAAGAGTGGAAGATGGAATTTCTTTTTTCTCCTCTAATCCACTGCCAATGATGCCTTGAAGCAGTACACTTGATGGTATAGAATTGAGCAAAACTACAACTTTGTAGACCAATCAAGTCAATTTGTGAGAGACATGAGATATCCTTAAAGCTGTTAAATCATTCAAGAGATGGCAGTCCCCAAAGCCAAAACTCATCCTGGTGTACTGATATGGGTTCTGATTCATTCTGAAAGTTAATAGGAGTATCTTGGGCCAGAATTTTGGCTGAGCACGATGAAGATGATAAAAGATGAAGATGAGAAGATGGTAGAGAGCATGATCAAATACTGAAACCAAGCTTCCAACCCAAAAGCAAGCCCGGGGCAACTGGCAAGAAGACCCTCCCTGCAGAAACAGGTAACAACTTCCAGAAGTTCATCTCTCGCCATTTCTGTTCAGTCACCTATACTCTGGGAAAGGAACATAAAGCAAAGGGAATACCCAGAGATCTAAGAAGCCCTATGAGGAGCAATACAAGTATATTAAGAGGATATCAGGAGCCCTGTAATCATTAAAGATTGATGAGTTAGCTAACTGGATATTCCCCTCATGTGGCACCTTCATGATTGATCCATTTGTGCTGGATCACTCTCCCCTTTGGTGGTGTATATATGGTGTTTGTGCACACTCGCACGCGCGCGCGTGTGTGTGTGTGCATGTGTGTATGTGTATACACATAAGCTTTTGGGACTGAATGTTACATTGTAAATCTTCTTACTATGCTATTGCAGTAAATTGCTTTGCACTCATTGAATCTTCTATCTATTGAGAGGTAAGTAAATTTGTAGGAGCTTACTTGCAATAGTTTGAGGAGTGTGGATTCACAGAATACCTTGAATCTTGAATGGCTATCTCTTGGGGAAACTCTTCTGCAAGTTGGAGTTGGTAGCCAGGCCAAAGGGAGTGATCTACATACAATTATAATTTTAAAAATTAGAACGTAAGAATACAATAAGAAAGGCACAAAGTATTGAGTTGACAAGAAAAGTTTATTTCTGACAAAGGAGATATGATCATAGATTTACCAGAGGTTCTCAAATTTACTTGGTCTATATAATAAGCTATAGATTATAGATTATAGACCCCTTAAGCATCATGCTCTTAGAATCTGACCCTTTGACCAAAGAAAGGAGATTTTTTTGGGGAAAGATTAGATAGGAGTAATGTCCTATGAGTAACCCCAAGTTCAAAAATTCTTGAGTTTGAGTTTTCCAACACCAGTCTTTTTTAGGGAGAGAAAAAAAAATTCTCTCACAGCATGGCATTTGAAAAAGGTGAAATATCTCTAACAGAGAGTTGCCCAGTAGCTTAGGGGCCAAAGCCATGTTATAGGAAGTGATTAGATCTTCACCTTACCAACCCTCCCATCCCTTCCCACCACTGCTCAATTGTTCACACAGGTCTAATATGAAGAAAAGATTGCTTTATCAGGAGCCTCTCAAAGTATGTGTTCCTTGCAGGGGGATTCTAATGATCAGTTTGAGTATTTTTCTCTGTATATAAACACCTATAAGTCATTAACATCTTGGGTATTGTGTGTGTTTGTGTGTATGTATGTGTTTGTCTATGTGAAGACTCATCATACCTGACGCTCATGTTGTACACTGAATGCCTGTGCAGGATTTGGGGACCTTGCTACCCATGTTTGGGGAAACCTAGATATGAGATATACCATGAGCATATTTAGAGATTTTCCTGGAGTATTTCAGGTTGGGGGAATTGCCAAAGAGAATAATCAATCCTCCCGCAGTCAGGCTCCCAGTTTCAGAACTGATCCATGTGAATTTAGAACCTTTGAGGAGCCCTAGTATATAGGTTACATATGAATGGAATAGTAAGAAATAAGACTACAAAGGAATGTTGAAGCCGCATAAGAGAGGACCTTGAATGTCAGGTCAAGGAATCTGGACATTATTTAATAAGGAGATATTATTTAATTTAGAGGAAGCTGGTGATGCAACGTATAGAACAACGATCCTGAAGTCAGGAAGATGTGAGTTAAAAATTCAACCTCTGACACTTACTAGTTGTGTGACCCTGGGCAAATCATTTTACTTTTGTTTTCCTCAGTTTCCTCAACTATAAAATGGAGATAATATCTTATAAGGTTGTTGATAATATTTGTTTAAAATGATGTTCTTAACATAGTAACACACCTAGGCACTACACATACATATACAATATATAATGCATGCACATATGTAATACAAATGTGTATATATACACATATGTGCACATGTGTGCTCATATGTATATATGTTTATATCCTCTCCTTGGTGGAGTGACTATGATTTTTTTTTTAGCAGAGGTGTGCTTCAGGGAAATTAACCAGATTGTAGATGTCTGAGGGAACAGAGAAACTAGAAACAGGGTGTTGAGCAATAGGCACTAATTTTATAGTTAAGAAGTCAGGTTATAAGAGTCTACCTCTGCTTTTAGCTTACTATATGACCCTGAACAAGTCCCTTAACATTTCTAGGTCTAAAGTTCTTTATATGTAAGATAAGGAGTTTGAACTAATTTCTCTCTATTGTCTCTTCAAGTTCTAAAAACAATGTGATCCTATAATTGATCCTAAGGTTTCTTCCTGGTCTAAAACTGTGATGATGAAACCAGCAGAAGATCACTGCAATATCCCGGGTGAGAGATAATGAAGACCTGAACTAGGGAGGGGCGAGTTAAAATGGAGCAAAGGAGACAGAATCAGGAGATATTTTAGAGTCCGTCCCTAGGTGTTTGGGAAAATCAGAGTATCATTAACAGAAATATGGAAATCAAGGGGAATAGGTTTGGAAGGAAAGATGAATTTTGTGGAATTTGAGGTATTGCCAGGAGATCCAGGGAAAAATGTTCAAAGGATAGTTGGAAAGGTAGTTATGGAGCTCAGGTATGGAGAGAGGTAAGGGCTAGAGTTTATAAATGCAGAAGTCATGATGATGATGATGATGATGATGATGATGATGATGATGATGATGATGATGATAATGATGATAGTGCTGCTGCTGCTGATAGTGCTGATGATAGTGGAAGCTGTGGGAATGGATGAGATTGTCCAGGAAGAGAGTATGTAGACAGAAATAAACCTGAAGACATAACCTTGGAGAAGGTGTGTAATCAATTCAAAGAAATTCCATCCCTCTTTCTGCTCATTTTCAGTCTTTACTAAGCTCCTCTTGAGTTATGGGAAAAAATCAAAGAATTCAAAGGTGAAAGTTTGGTTTGATTTTTTTTGACATAGCATTTCAAAAGAATAAATCACTGTTTAAATTATATTTCAGTGATCAGTATGCTGAAATTTTTCCTCAGTGAATTTAATTCTTATGTCATGTTGAATATAATTATATACCCTACAGATCTCTCATTTTACCTTTTAACAACAACAGATCTTGATGGTTAGCTATGGTGCTGCCTCTTCCAGCTCTGGACTTACCTGAGTAGACCTAAGTTTAGCCCTTGGAAGAGTCTAAACTCTAAATAAAAGGGTTAATCTTTTCCACTTGTGTTTCCTGGCTCTTTTCACTCTCACCCAGGAGACTTCAAGGGAAAAAAAAATCACTTAAAGATAACCTGTGTTTGGCCAATATCTAGTATCTCCTCCAAAAAGGGATTCGAACTTTATTTTTAAAAATGACTTACAACACAAAATATTCATAAGTGAGCATTGACAAAGATTGAGAGCACAGCAGCTCATAATTTATATACTGTCTTAGGAAGGTGATAATTAAAGCACCACGCATGCAATATTTTGTAGGATACTGGAACAACCATTTTCCTTCATGTTAGCTCTATCTTGTCTAAACAACTCCCCAAAGGTTCATGCTTTCTGTCAAGTAAGTCCAGGGCTTGAACTCATTCTACTGTAAATGGTCATCTTTTTCTCCAAGAAAGATTGTAGTAGCTGTAGGGAGGTACTTCCCTACAGTAAAGCCAGCACTGATTAAGGACTTTTCACATGCTTAAGGTAACAGCTCGCAGGAAGTTTATCCCTCACTATGACTGTTTAGTCATTGTGCTCAGGGAAGGGAACATAAACCAAAGGAAGTGGCCAGGGACCTCAGGTTCAGTCTCAGGAGTGACAAGACAACACATATTCTAGCTGCCACATGCAAGCAACCAACATAGGTAGAGGGAAAGTCCAAGAGAGAGCCTCATAGAATTCCTCACATGCTCAGCAAGCAGGAAGAGAGAGCATGCCAGAGGACAGACTCACTCCTTTTAAGGTCAACTTAGTAGGGCATTCCTCATGGCTGATTGACAAATCCTCTTTGATATGTGGCCCCATCATGAAGCAAGGTGAGTCACTTGGAATTTCATATGTCCTTTAGTAAGGGCCAAATGAAATTTCTGCCACATCTTCACTCCTCCCTAGGGCCAAAGCACAAGTGCCAATGAGGTCACACTTCACTCCTGCTGAGTTTGCTTTTAACATAGTGCCTAACTACTTCCTGTTCTTTCCATCAAAACCAAAGTATTATGGGGGGTAGGAGTGGGAAGGAAATAAGCAATATTATAATGCTAAGTATTGACCAGGCACGGTGTTAAACACTTTACAAATAGTTTTTCATTGGATTCTCACAATAATCCTGAAAGGTAGATGCTGTTATGATCCCTATTTTAGTCAAGGAAACTGAGATAAATAGGTTAAATGACTTGTCCAGGGTAATAGAGCTTGTAAGTATCTAAGACTAAATTAGAACTCATATCTTTCTGACTCCAGGCCCAGCTCTCAGTCCATTTAGCCACTTAAGTGACTGGGTACATGCCCTGAAATAAAGTCCAGGAAAACATCTTTCTTAAAACACTGACAAGTGAAAGTGAGTTTCTGATTTATAATAATTTCTAATATAATAGTTAAAATAACATAAAACTTCAAAAAATATGGATGTATTTAAATGTGTACATCTATCTATATGTACATGTGTAATACATATAATATGTACATATATAAGTATACGTGGACATGTCTGTGTGTATACAATCATCCAATAGCTACTAAAATAAATAAGTAATCAACCAAACCATCCTGTTGTGACTGGATGCATATGAGAGGTTGGAAAGAACCCTACAGTGTAACCTAGAAGTCCTGGTCACTAACTATGCCGCCAAGTCATGTAACTTACCGTGTTACTTGTCTGGACCTCAGTTTCCTTATTGCTGAAAGGAAGTGGATGGGTTAGATCAGGAGTTCTTAAACTGGAATCCAGGAACTTGTTTTTTATAAAATATTTTGATATCTGTATTTCCTCATAATTGGTTCCCTTCGTGATCTTATGTATTTTATTTTGCACATTAACATTATTCTGAGAAGTCATAAAGTGCCCCCTTTCCTCTAAGATGCAGTTCAACACTACTCCCTACAAGAAGCCTTTCCAGATCTTCCCAATTGAACACTCAAGTCACTTTGGATTTAACTACTTTCTCTTTGGTTTTATTAATCTTCCTTATATTTATTCTGTATATACTTAAACAGAGAGGCAAGTCTAGCATAGTGGATAGAGAACCGTCCTCAGAGTCAAGGAGTCAACATAAGGGTTAGCCATGATACCATAACTCAATGAGATCATTGATTTATAGACTATTTACAAACAAGTCCTTTGCCTTGGAACATGTTGCAAAAGAATCATGTTTGTATAGACTGAGGAAATGTAGCCATACCTAAAGGGTTGTCCCTAAATTACCAAGCTAGTTAGAACTAGATTTATTTGAAAAGTTGGACCAAGTGGTAGCTTAGTTCCACTCATCACTTCTATCTCATCACCATGCTGCTAACTCAGTCTTTGATTGACACCAAGTTCCTTTGGCTACCTCTCCCTTTTGATTGAGGGATAAAGTGTAACTACCAAACTCCTCCCAATACCCTCCTTTATAGAGAGCAGGTGTTGGACTCTTAGATACCTCCATTCTTCAGGTGCTTCTGTGTCTGATTTCAACTGCATGGAACAAAATGTCAACCAGGGTACTAGCTAGTGTCCCACTCCATCCTTTCCTGTCTCCTTTTTTGTATTGTGTATCCCCCCCCCCATAAAATAATGTAAGTTCCTTGTGTATGCAAAGGGGCAGGGATGCTTTTAAAAATTATTATTAATTATATCCTCAACACTTATCACGGTGTCTGGTACATAGTTGGCAGTTAACAAATGGTTATTGGATTGGATTTCCAGAACATCTCTGAGGTGAGGAGTGGGCTGGAGGGAAGGTGTCAGCATCTCCTTTGGTAAGTTTTAAAGGAATATGAAAGATTTTGAACTTTCCATGGGTATCCTAGCTAGATTCCAAGATCAGCTGGTGGCAGGATCTGTATTGTGAGCCAAGACCAGGTAGACACAGATTCACCATATTTAAGGGGAAACTTCTTGAGCACCCTAGAAATGAAGAGAAAATTTTCCAGTAACCAGGAGCTGTGAAATATCCCTTCACCACAGGTGCTCTTCAAGCTTGAGACTATTTTCTCCTGAACTCTAAATGTATCTGTGGGATAGTGTGCTGTGGACCTGTGGCAGATATTTGGTGGTACTGCCTTGATAAATACATCTTTCTAAAAGTTAGTTAAGGTTGGTCGATTAAATTGATTCTTAACTGACAATCTTGGGGGGAGGCGCACTGGTAATACCTCAGCCATTAGAGAGTGACCCTTGCCTCAGTCCTCAAAGGTATCACTTTAACACCGAAAGGAAGACGGAGCCAAGCCTAGGGATCTGAGACTCATCTGTGAGAATGAGGAGTGAAATATGAATTTTCAGAGCTTACATAAGCTATGTCAGGAAGACCTGTGTTCAAGGTGTCCCTCTGACACATATTGGGTATGTGCCTGGACAAGACAATTAACCTCTCAGTGCTGTAGGTAGGCAGCTGTCTAAGGTTATAATTTGTAGAGGTGTCAACCTGCATTAATTAGTACAGTCAGTTTCCTATATTCAGGAGTTCCCTATACCCAACATTGTTCCAATTCAAAGGACTTGTTTGTAAATAGTCTAAAGCCTGTGATCACATCTAGTTATGGTATCAAGGTTAAAATGCGGTCAAGTGATTTCATTCCTGCCCTTACTGTGACTCTGAGGCCAGCTCTCTATCCACTATCCCAGACTGCTACTCTATATAATAGGTATAAGCAGAATAAATATAAAGAGAATAAAAAAAATAATTATAAGATGATGAAACACAAGTTGGTTTGAGAGAGATGACCAGCAGTTGGGGAGATAGGTAAGGCTTCATGTAGGAAGCAATGCTTGAACTTCATTTTGGGGAAAAGGAGGGTTTAGATAAATCAGTCTCTCTCTCTCTCTCTCTCCTTCCTCTCTACCTCTCTCTCTCTCTCTCTCTCCCTCCCTCTCTCTCTCTCTCTCTCTCTCTCTCTCTCTCTCTCCCTCCCCCTCCCTCCTCTCTCTCTGTCTTTCTTCTTCTCTTTCTCCTTTTCTTTTCTCTCTCTTTCTGTATATATACATATATATGTATTTATGTATGTATTATATAAAATATATACATGCATATATAAACATACACATATTTACATACAAATATATGTTATAGAATTATTGTTTCCCCTAAGCTCCTTGAGAGTACCATTTTATTCTTTGTATCTGAATCCCAATAACTAGGTTTAATTAAGACCCTGTTGATTAACTGTTTGATGAAGGTAGGGACTGTTTCATTTCTATCTTTATTGCAGTATCTAGTGTAATATCTAGCATGTAGTAGGTGTTTCATAAAGGTTTGTTGATTGATTGACTGCCATCTTTCTCAAACTGGAAACCTGGGGGTGCCATTATCTAGAACCTCAGATAATGTCAGCAGTAACCTGTACAATGTGATCTGAAAAGCAATGAAAAGATCTGCTTGCCTCCAAATACCAACCTCCCTTCCCTTCTTCAATCTGTATACATGCAAACATATCCTGGAGGCCATGATGCTCTCCCTTCCAATCTGTCCTAAAATTCCTCCACTACATGCAAGTAGGGCAAAAGGATTGTCTCCAGGCCACTGGTCAAATGGATATGTGATATCACCTAACAAGTGAGGGAGAGTCCTGGGGGAGGGAGAGTGCATCTCAACTAGCTCTTCTTTCCCGGCCACCAATTAGCTGATCAGATTAGTCTAATGTCAACTTGGACAGAATAGGATCCTGATCTTCAGAAAATGTGATTCTAGATAAGTAAATTTCCATCCTGGGGAGGAGAAGAAGAAGAGTAGTCAATCAATAAATTATATTTTTGTAGATGGCAATACCATTCTCTCAGTTCCTCAGGCTCACATCCTAGTAGTCAACCTGAATTCCTCAACTAACTCTCATTCCTATTGCCAAAGCTTGATGATTTTACCTTTGTGACAGCTCTTGAATATGCCCTCTTCTTTTCTCTGACACTGCCACCACTCTAGTGTAGTTCCTCATCACCTCACAACTACTGGATTATTACAGTAATGCTGCTGGTGGGTCTGCCTGCCTCAAGTCTCTCCCCACTCGAATCCATCCTCCATTCAGCCACTAAGGTGATTTCCTAAAACACAGGTCCAATCATGTCACCCCCCGTTCAATAAACTCCAGTGGCTTCCTATTGCCTCCAGGAGCAAATGCAAAATGATCTGTTGGTATTCAAACCCTTTCATAATCCTCCTGACCTTCCAGTCTTATACCACCACATATTCTTCAATCCAGTGACACTGGATTCCTGGCTGTTCCATGAACAAGACCCATCTCTCAACCCTAGGCATACTGTCTGACTGTTCTCCATGGCTGGAATGCTCTCCCTCCTCCACTCCGACTACTGACCTCCCTGGCTTCACTTAAGCACCAACTAAAATCTCACCTGTCTATAGGAAGCCTTCCCCAAACCTTCTTAATTCCAGCACCTTCCTTCTGTTAATTATTTCCTATTTATCTTATAGAGATAGATAGATCAATATAATATATATACATGATATATAATCAATCAATTATATATAAATATATTAATTAATATATAACTATAATGTATCATATATAATTATATATAATATAAAAATTAATATCGATCAATTGATTGATCTACCTATCTATAGATTTGTTTGCATGTTGTTCCTTAAGGGTGGAGACAGTCTTTTGCCTCTTTTTGTATACCCAGTGCTTAGCACAAAACCCGACAAATTGTAGGCATTCAATAAATGTTTATTAATTAATTAAGCACCTACTATATGACAAGCACTGGAGTGAGTGCTAGGGATACAAGGAAACACATAGGACTGTCCTTGCCTTCAGGTAGCTCAGAGTCTAACAGAAGAAACAGCATGTAAACAACTATGTACAAACAAGCTTTTTACAGGATAAATTGGAAATTATAAACAGTGAAAAGAAATTATAACAAAGGAAGATGAGGAAAGGCTTCTTGTAGAAAGTAGGATTCTAGCTGGGACTTCAAGGAAGCCAGTGAAATCAGGAGGCAGAGATAAAGGAGGAAGTAATTCTAAGCATGAGGACAGACAGTGAAAATGAACATTCTCAAGTTGGAGTGTCTTGCTTGACCAAAACAACTCAAAGATTCCTAGAAATGGAAGAAACTTGAAATTATCTGGTTCAAACTCCTTTTTAAAACTCAATATAAATTTGTAAATTTGTTTTCTTGTTTACATCATTCATTTCCATGAGATTTTTGAGTTACAAATTTTCTCCCCATCTTTCCCTTGCCCCTACCCCAAAACAAGGATCCCACTGTAAAGCCCCTCTCCCAATCTGCTCTCTAACTTTCTGGTAGGGCAGGGAGG
>CM053593.1:122431462-122473636 GCA_028646575.1 Pseudocheirus occidentalis
AATGGGGTTAATCATCCCATAGAGAAGAGGCAAGGGATAACTAGTACAATTTTACTTTCAATTACTCTCACTGAATTTGGCTTAGGAAAGAAATGGCATAAACTCTAAACTGGGCATCATGCCACACAGGAGAGTAGGGAGCATGGGGATGAGAGGGGGGATAATGGAGGAGAGGGCAGGGTCTGGGGGAGGGATGCTGGAAGCACACACTTCAATAGGGACAGGGTAGAGAACAGAACAAGGGGGGAGGAGGGATAGGAAGGAGAGACAATCACTGTCACAATGTATAATGACACATCCATAGCCTGTACTGAACTGAGTGTCCTTCCAGTAGGGGTGGGTGACAAGGGAGAATAGAAAGAATCTAGAATTTAAAGTTCTATAATACCTGCAACTAGGAATTAAAATATACAGGGGCTGGGATAGGGAGACCCTCCCTGCCCTACCAGAAAATAAAAGAGCAGAGCATGGGAGGGGCTTTTGGGGTTGGGGCAGGGGCAAGATGGGGAGAAAATGTGTAATTCAAAAATGTAATGATAATGAATAATGTAAACAAGAAACAAATAAAAACTAAATTAAAAAGAAAAAAACACTTTTATCAAACCAGTCCTCGGTTCAAAAACTTCCACTTTCTCCCATTAGGATACTTAAGTCAATTTCTCTGCATTTCTAGGTCCTTCATATTTGACCCAATCCTATTGGTTTAACCCTGTTTCCTCAACTCCCTTCTCTCTAGTTATAGGCAGTCTCTTCACTTTCTGGAAATCATAACATGTTCATCCTTGCTTCTATACTTTTGACCATATTGCTCCCTTTCTAAGTCATGGTTTTTCATTTTCTCTCTCCTTCCCAGCCTTCAAGGCCTTACTCAAATCATACCTCCTCTATAAAGCCTTTCTTTATTGCTCCATGCTCCATAGCTGACTCTTCCCTTCCGTATCCCAAGTCCTTGAAGGAGCTCTGATGTCGTCAGTATGGGTATTTGTTATGGTAATGGAATTTAAAGATGCCCCTGTATTGACTTGGTTTTGGGGTTGAGTGTTAAAACCCAGAGCTTGTGAATCCCACTTATGGGATGGACTTGTTGACATGAAGAGAGAGGGCTGAACTGGGAGGAGCCGTGAATTTGGAGGGACGCCGAAGTCGAGAGAAGGCCCAAGCAGAGGAAGCCAGAGTTGCTAAGAGAAAGATTGCTGAGGGCCATTTGGAGCTGCCCAGGACTTTTGGGAACTGCCAAGAACTGAGGAGGCATGGCTGTGATGCCAGTATTTTGTCTGTCTGTTTTGATGTTGTTTTGCCAGAGTCACCTGCTGGTGAAGGTCTGTGCTGCTGTTGTAGAGATCCCGGAACCTGACTGTTGGTTCAGAAGCCCTGAAGGAGGATTTTCTTGTTGTATGTTTACAGAAATCCTGGAAGAGGGCCTTGCTGATGTTTTCAGGTGTTCTGGGACTGTTCTGCAGGCAGAGAGTGACTTGATGAGGACATTAGCACTGTATAAGGTGGCTTTATTTAGCTTTGTCTCCCCAGGAACAGGGATTGCTGAGTACTTGCCTCTGTCAAGATGAAGACAGGACCTCTTCTAGGACATTGAATGCTGTGATGATTTCTTAACCTTGTTGTAGCTTAAGGGTAGATGACCTTTTGTACTGTCCTGCCCCTTTTGAGAAAGTGCTTGGTGTTAATGGATGGTATTGTAATTCAACTGTGATCCAGGTGTGGGAAACCTTTGACTTTTTTGTGCTCTGTGATTGACCAAATGAATGTACTTTGCTTATGATTAGAAACTAATCTCCAATCGAGAAGAGAGACTTTGACTGACTAAATGAATGTACTGTCCAGAAGTGGGCTGCTTTGACTAATGTACTTGCCAGGGGTGGGATCTGGACCTTGGATCTTTGCAAATGAATTGAGAACTTATTTGCTAAATGAATGAGTTACACTGTATTTTGATTTTCTCTGTTCTATGAATGTTTGCCTTAATCTGTCACTGAATAAATGGGGTTTGCTCTGCTGGTAATCCGAACCTTGGAAGTTGCCTTTCCTTGGCATTATAGTACTCTACTGTATAAGAGCATCTTTCACTGGTGCAGAGCCAGATGATACTGGGAGTTGACTGGGGCACATAGAAATTAAATGACTTAATCCTATAGTTATAGAGCTAGTAAGAGTCAGAAACTGTGGGATTTGAACTAGGTCTTTCAGACTCCAAAAACAGCATTCCATCTATTACATGGACCACATCATATAACAATTAATTAAAAATTACTGGCTATTCTTCTCACATTATTTCAGTTATGTTACTTTGTTCTTCTCATTGTAAGCTCTTTGAAAATAGGAACTATGTCTCATATCTCCCATATCACTTACTTCTACAACATCACATTGAGTACATGGTAAATGTTGAATAAATACTGTTAATTTCTAAGAAAATCAGAAAAATATGGGAAAACAATGATTAGTAATATGGCTCAAATTTTTTTTTATTTAAAGGAAACCAGAACTTAATGTAGGCTATGTTTGCATGCTTATTTTTTCTTGTTTACAGGAAGATCTCTCCCTTATTTCTCAGACCCTTTTTTATGACTAGCAATACTGGATTTCTTTAAAGACTAAAATAAAACCCCCAAATGTTGTTATTTAGGACTCCCACAAAATCCCATATAATTAAAGCCTAGTATCATTTTTGTTTTAAAATGCCAAATGTTCTCCATTCACTTAGCACTGTATCTATTTATGTACCTCTCTCTACTATCTTGCCTCTCTCCTATTGGAATTCTACCTGTGCCCCCTTTAAAGTGGTGATTTGGCCTTTTAAATACCTTATTATAAAATAAATCATCATGATTATTAATTGCAATTAATTAATATAACCATACCTTAAACAGTAAGAGCTAATCCACAGAGATTAATCAGAGTGAAAAGTACAATTTATAAAAATGACCTCTATGTACCCTGAGAAAAGAATTAACACAATAAGAGCTGAAATTGCCCATACAGTTGTTATTAAGATCTCCATTGGCTATTTTATTTTGAAAAAAATCACCCTGTCATCTCTGCTAGAGGAGAAGGGTTAAGATATGAGTTGTCATTGACATTTTTCCCCAAATCATTGTGTTGCTAATTTTGAACACCAAAGTAAATCTACAGATATGCTTATTTTCATGTCCCACAGAGCCTCTAGCATACTGCCAGAATAATATTGTTGAATAATAATGTCATATACCAGGATAATGAATAATGCTAAAAAAGAATGTGATACACTAGAAAGATGATAAAAAAAACTTATATAACTGACCCTGGAGAAATCAGTGAAATAAAACAAAGAAATACAAAAATGAAAATAAAACGTCTTATGTATGTCATATAATAACAAGCAGACATCTTAACATTAATAATCTGTTTTTCTTTATAATTGACAGCACTTCCATACATTATTTGCTATATGTCTTTAGTTATAAAAGATGAATAGTAGTTGTTCAATCGTGTCCCCATTTGGGGTTTTCTTGGCAAAGATACTGGAATAGTTTGTCATTTCCTTCTCCAGCTCATTTTACAAATTAAGGCAAACGGGGTTAAATGACTTGCCTAGAGTCACAGTTAGTAAGTGTCTGAGGCTGGATTTGAACTCAGGAAATTGAGTCTTCTTGACTTCAGGCCCTGCAGAGCCATTGAGCTGCCCCAAAAGATGAATGACTTGTTCCTTAATCAATGGACTAGAAATATAATGAGGTGAGTTTAAGTTCTTTCCCTTCTAATTACTTCTTGTGACCCTGGGTCAATCATGTGAACTCTTTAGACTTACTTTCCTCTCTTAACTGATGATCATGCTACCACCAGATTGATGCCCATGGGCAGAAAAGACATTTAAATGATTTATTATAAAAAGCTTTGCATATAAAGGACATGGTATAATGATCCCACATACTCTATTTCAAGATGTATTTTAAATGTATTAGTTTAAAAAAATGTTGTTCTTGTCACTAGATATGAAAGGGATTTCTGAAATTTGAACTCATGTACCTATTTAAGCACCAAAACTGATTGACAAAAAGTGGTTTGCCAAAAATTTGGTGTCTGTTTCTCTCTCCACACACACACACACACACACACACAGATTTACACATATGTATGTAAAATCATTTTATACATAATTGTATTTATCTAGATATAGATAGCAACCTACTTCATAGGTCCTTTCTGCATTCTTAAAGGGAGTTTGCATACGAAGAGTTCTCTATACTGATGCTATCACAGGTCTTAAAACAATAAACAAAAAAAATGAATGGATGGATGAATAAATGAACTATGTCCAAGGCACTATACTAGATACCAGGGACCCACAGATGAAATAAAATATAGCCCCTGCCTTCAATGAGCTTTACTTATCTATAAATATGATGTTTCCCCAGTAGAATGTAAGCTCCTTGAGGGGAAGAATTTTTGTCACTTGTATCTAGCATAATTCTTGACTCAAAGTAGATGTTTAATAAATGCTTGTTGATGTAACTGAATAGGAGATATTAGGGAGATATGAGATATTAAACATGTATACAAATAAGAGAAAGCAGATTATGAAAAATGAGAAGAGATACAAAAAATTTTCAAGAAGGAGATACAACATTTTTAGTTGGATCAAAGGAACTTTAAGGCAGATGGTGACACCTAAGTGTTGACTTATATAAAGGGAAGGATTTCAAAGGACAAAACATCATTTTGGTGGGAAGGGGAAAAGGTATCTATGCAAGATAACACAAAGATAGAAGAGAGCAAGCCAAGAGTAGTCCAGTTTTGATAGAATGGAAACGCAGGATCCTTGAAGGTGAGCAATGAGATAAGGTTGGAAGGGCGGCTTGAAGTCAGATTGTAGAAGGCCTTGAATGCCATGATGAAGAGTTTCATGGAGAGCCACTAAAAGTTTCTGAGTAGGAGTATGGTACAGCTCTGTTGAAGGGAGGGTGAATCAGTGGGTTATAGATCTATAGGAGAAATGGAACTCAGAGACCATCTATTCTAATCTTTCCATTTTATAGGGATGCGAAGAGATTTGTCTAAGTTCACATAGACAGTAAATATCAGAGGCAGGATTTAAACTCAGGTTCTTTGACTCTAGGGTCCGTGCTGTTTCCCATGTGCCATATTTTTTCTTGAGAGACTAGAATCAAGGAGACCAGTTAGAAAGTTGTCCAGGTGAGAGATAATGAAAGCCTAAATCAGAATGATTCCAGTAGGAATAGAAAAGAGGTAGGGTGGAGCCAAGATGGCAGACTAAAAGCAGGAACTTGTGTGAGGTCCCACACCAACCTCTTCCAATACCTGTAAAATATGACTCTAAACAAATTTTAGAGCTACAGAACCCACAAAGTGACAGGGAGAAACGAAGGCAGCCTGGCAGGCCAACAGGAAGGATCTATTGCACCAAGCCAGGAGCCGAGTGCAGTTCCACATGAGCAGCCAGGGCCCAGATTCGGGGCAGCCCTGACCCACAGCACAGATGGACCAGAGCAGACTTCTGGACAGTAAGTCACCAGCAGCTGTGGAAGTTTCCAGACTTCTCAACCTATAAATGCCAAAGAGAAAGTAAAAGGTCAGTGGGGAACTCTGTTGGAACTGGGTGACAGAAGAGCATGGTCCAGCCCCTGCCCCTAGGGTGAGAGGGGGTGGAAGCATGACAGCTGCAGGTGTTGCCTCATTGCTGTCTCCAGACCTCCTGGCCTGCAGATGATAGGGGGACCAAACAACCATTCAGAGGGTAATCACTCTTGCTTTGACCTGCTTGGATCTGGGTTGCAGTCTTAGATGGTGGTCCTGGGGTGTGTGATTAGTGTGCCAGAGCTTGTGGTGGCTGTAGAGAAAGCGCCCTCCTCAGACCTCTGACAACTGCAAAAACCCCAGCAATTTGGGACATAGCTTTCTCTACTCTGGAAGCAGAGCTCTACCATGGCAGAGAGCTCAAAAGTCAAGTAATAAGAATAGAAAAGAGATGGAATCAAGATATATTATGGAGATAGAATTGATAATACTTGGCAGTTGACTGAACAGAAGGCAGGGCCATGAGGAAGAGACATGAATCAAGGCTTACTATAAAGTTTGAAGCTTATATGATTGGGAGGATGACTATACCACCAACAGAAATGAAGTCGTTTGTGGGAGCAGGTTTTGGGGAATGGGCAAATTCATGTCGAGTGTGAGGTATTGGTGTAATATCCAGGCAAAAATGTTCCACTAACAGCTGCACGCAGTTAGAAATAAATGACTGAACCTCTGGGGAGAAGTTGGGAGTCGAGATTAAGATTTGAGTCATCTACATAGAGGTGATTGTTTAAATAAATTATAGCAGATAGATGATATTGCCAAGAGAGGGAACATAGATGAGTAAGGTTCCAAAGACACAGTCCTGAAGTATGACCATGCCAAAGGAATAGGAGTAGAATGGAACATAGCAAAGGAGAAAGAGGAGTGATAGGCAAGCCTCGAATGTGTACTGCCATAGAACCCATGGAAAGAGTACATATTAGAAAGGAGGGAGTGGTTGGTCAACAGCAGCAAATCACACAGAGTGCCAGGAATATTAGGACTGAATTTAGTCAATTGGATTTGGTGATAAGGAAGTCATTAATGTTCTAGGAGGAAGCAGCACAGTAGTAGGGATAAAAGCCAGATTATAAGCGGTTGAGCAATGGTTGGATGAAAAGGAAGCAGAGGTAGCAAGTGTAGACTACTTTTTCTAGAAATTTAACAGTAAAAGGAAGTGATAGAGATAGGAAGTTGGCTTGAGGCAATGACAAGGTGAAGGATTTTTAGGATGGGGATACCTCTCCACAGTTTTAGGTTTTGAGAGAAAAAAGAAAGGGTGAATGAATGCAGATGCAGATAAGATCAATCAATCAATCAATATCCATTTAGTGCCTACTATGTGCAAGACACTATGCTAAGAATTGAAGGGTTATAATTAAAAGAGACATGGTTAATAGAATAAGGTCAAGAAGGAGAATGAATGTGATAGGATTGAGAGCTCTGGGGAGGGGCCAGCCTTGACAAAGAAACTGCATTGTTTATACTCTTTATACTAACTTTGTACTTTCTGTCTTCCACTTCCTACCCCTCCCAACAATCAGACTATAAGTTCTAGGAGGGGAGAATCTACTTCATTTTTGCCTTTTTTATCTCCCTGTCACATTGTGTTGCATGTAGTATGGGTCTGAGAATTTGTTTTAATTGAATTGAACAGATTTTGAGAGTTTTAGACGAGTGAAGGAAGTAAATGAGGGAATTCATACTGGATGGCCGTGATTCTCTTTGGGAAGATAAACAAAGGAACAAATAGGCATAACTCATTAAGATTATCACAAAATGTTTGACAAAGCTTCAACCAAAAGACATTTAAAAGTAGAATTGTGAGGGATGATTTCTCAGAAATGAAGCCTCCTCAAAAGGGTTAATAGGTTTTGTATTATTGAAACACTCCCTTACCTTGTAAAACCATGCTTTGTAACACAACCTAACTTCCCGCCTTTTCTTGTCCTTTGTTTTTTGTTGCTGGGGATAGATTGTGCCCACTGAAGCCCTGCCAATGGGATAAGGGGAAGGGAGTGAGGAAAGGGTGGTGTTCTGTTAGGGTATAAAAGGACCTTGCTTTCCAGAATCAATTTATACATCCCTGGCCAGCACCATTACAACAATGAGGGGGGAACCTTTTCTTATGAGAAAGCAATAAGCTCATTTCTGCTTTCAGGTATCTCAGTCTTTGTATTGATATTTTTGGTAGTGGTCTCTTTCCCACACAGAATGAACATGAGATTAGGGAGAAGGTTTTGTTGTAGATAGTTAATTTACAGACAAGAAACAAAAGAGAGAAACATACTTATCTGGATAGAGTTCATCTTTTGCGGGAATCCTCCAATGATTTGATGTTTTAATAAATTTGAAAGAATTAGTGCTTGATGAAGTCACAATGTTTACAGACAAAATTAAGCTAATATACGGGGACTACACAAAGATTCCTCAATGCCATGTGGCATAGCAGAAATAACACTAAACTATGACAGAGGAGACAGGATTTAGGAGTTCTAAACTTGCCACTGATTCACTGGGTTAGCACGGTAGCATGAGGTAGCTCTTAATAAACACTTATTGAATGACTGGGTTACCGTTTTTAATAGTTGTCTTGATCACAAGCATGTAGTTGAAATTTTATCTTTACCATCAGTTCTGTTGCTTCCAGGGCCATACCATGTACCTGGTGGTTATCCTGTTAAGGTTCACTTGGCCTTGATGGCTATCCCAAAGTCAAAAGCTCTGACTGGTTTTATTAGAATGTGAGCTTACTGAGAATAAGGACTGTCTCAATTTTCTCCTTATACCCCCACTGCTTATGCCATTGTTTGGCACACAATAAGCACTTAATAAATGGTTTCCCCCATCCCTCATCCATTTATCCATGCATGGGTGCATGCATGATCCACCCGTAGTCAAGGGATGAGTCCCACTGAATTTAGCAAGGCTGAAGGCCAGAAAGGAAAAAGAAAAAACCTTGAAAAATAAAAGGGAAGCCCTTTAAGACACAAATGAAGTACTTCACACATTAGAAAAGGTGGGAGACTTTAAATTCAACTAAGTATGAAAAGACCTATAGAGGCAATCCACTTACCCCTTGGGTATAGAGTATCTTCATACTTTTGTCCTTAGCTACTCATTTGTATTAGACTTAAGAGAAATCTGGGAAATATAACTGGGGTGGTCACATTAAGTAAAGGTGGGGTACCTAACTGAAGAAAGCTATCATTGAGCAATGAAGCATTGTTGAACCAGATAGGCTACGCCTCTTTCCCCTCCTGGAAGTGACAAGCCTCAGAACTGAGACCTGAACGAAGTCAGAGAGGGTTCTGTCAATCCTCAGGGTAACAGTTCTCACTGAGAAAAAAAAAACACAGTAGAACTCCAGCTTAAAAGAACACAGTAATACCCAATTGTGCCAGAGATATGGTCAAGACTGTATCTGCCTATCAAAGAATGAGCCCAAGGAGTCAAGCGGAACAACCTGATCTGCTGAGATGCTGAGAGGGCCCAAGCAGCCCAGCTGTCTGTCTGCTTGTCCTGGTCCAGCAGCCCAGAGTAATGTGCCTGGCCCCACCCAACAGCAACAGAGTGACTGACTGAGTAACTTGATTGACCTAGCCCAGAAGCAGTCACCAAATCCCAATGAGCAACCAGACTAGCTGAGCAAAGGACTTTCATCACTGTCACTCCTTCTGGTAGTGAACTGTGAACTCTCCTGAGACCCTGCTATTACAAAGTTGTAAGTTGTCTTGGCCACATGTATTACCTATGACTCAATACCATTATACTTTAAATCTATTCCCATTCTTCTATCTATGCGTATTTGTGGGAGACAGTGCCTCAGGTAGAGGGTGGAAGGAATGCTTTGTGACTACTATCCTTGCTGTGTCATTTGATTAAATGACTTTTCTAAAAGCTAATTGAGCCTATTGGTTGATTATTAAGGAGAAGCATTCTAGTACCAGCTTATGAGATTCACTGTTGGAAGAATAGTCACTCACAGGGTTACTTGTAGAATCCAAGATAACAACTGCTCCTCTGGAGACCCAGCTTGCCAGTGCCAGTTTGAATTGGGGAAATGCGCCCAGAAGTGTTACATGTGTTAACAGAACATTCTACTGTTATAGTCAACTGGTTTATCTGCTTCAGAAAGAGGAACAGATAAATTCAACCTTCCAACATTAAGGTCCCTTGTAATGGTAAGAAAATTAGAAGATCTTCCCTGCCCCTTAATAGACCTAGGGAATTTGAAGACCTGTCCTGCCTCTTAATGGTCCTTACTGGGAGCCCAACAAGAGAAGTTTGCTTAAAGGAAGTTTGTTTTTCAGGAAGGCCTAACTTTTGTTACTTTATAATTAGGCAATGGGTTATGAAGGTTATGATGGTCTCTGACCCTGGAGAAGGCTATATATATCCTGACATGAGATTTTGCTTTGGGGCTCACTTATGGGAAGAGTTGTATGATTTGGCCAGATGAGACTCTGAGCAGCAGTTGAGCCCCCCGACTTTGAAAACCCAAATGTTTGTGCTTCTCTCTCTGGAAACTAACTGTATGTATATGATGGTTAGACAGCTGGAAGCCCTGTCTGCTGATTTGTTGAATTGTGTTATTTTTTTCTGTCTGTATTCTTTGTCTGCTTGTAATTTCTAGTTGTATTTTCTGAAGTTCAGGGGGCTGACTTTTCCCCTGAACTAAGTGAATGGTATCTATGTTTGATTAAAGTAAGATTTTTAACCCTTTTTGAGTTGCTTTCCTTTAGAAAAGCAGATTAAAGAACCTGTGCCAGCAGCCATCCTGGGTATGTTAGGGTGCTTGCTGATACATCTCCCCAGGAAGAAAAACAGAACAACCTTGTCCAGAACCTGGCAGTTAAGGCAGCTGAACAAGGAAGCAACATCTCTGTCAGCTATGCCACATACTGAAGTTAACTTTATAGAGACTCTAAGAAGGAAGAAAGACTCCCAGCATCAGAGAGTACCCCAACCACTGGGGAAGTGGTGCTGCTTTTTACCCATCTCAGAATCCACTCTGCCTAAGAACAAGTTTGGGAGGGATGTTTTATTATTATCTTTTCTATACTTCTTCAATAAATATCTGTCAAAGCTAATTTATATCAACTGGTTAATTGATGTTGGGGATATTCCAACTGTTTCTTTGATATTAGGGAGAGTAGACTAGTTGGGTGCTCATGAGCAAGAGTAATAGAATCCCAGTATCCTGAAGAGCTACACTCTAAGGATACAGTATTTCAGTCAGAATGGGAGTGGGGAGACTGAGCCCAAAGAGAGTATAATAGTCAACATTTTTTTATCCTCATTCTTTTATCCTAGCTTACTATGACTGATCTCTGACTGAGGTCTTCCATTCATCCACTTATTTCTTGAAAAGACTCTTGTGGGCATTATCCTGGGTGTACTGGAAATTTTGGCACAAATAATCATCAGGCACCATCTACAGCATCAGTGTTTAGAACACTGGCCCAGTTTGTATTCTGAAAGTCTACACATTGTTAGGTACTCAGAACACACTTCAGAATCAATGTCATCAATATTGGCTAGTTTCCCTGGAAAGCTTACTTAACCCCAAATATACTTTAATTACAGTAACAAATAACCTAATTCAGTTCAACAATTCAACATTTTAAAAATGTCTACAGAACTCTGCTTTACTTACTGGGGAAGATACACGTTTTGATAATCTAGTCCCAGCCCACTAGACAAATACCTGTAATGCAAATTATAAAAGAAAAGCACCTAAAAATCAATGAGGTAGTAGAATGAATATAAGGACCTGAAGTCTGGAAGACCTAAATTCAAATCCTGACTTTGTAACTCTGGATAAATCATTTAGTCTCTCTCAGTCTTGGTTTCCTCATCTGTAAAATGGGGATAATGATAACACCCACCTGTCCAGGTAGTAGTGAGGCTCAAACAAGATAATATGTCAGACAAGTAGAAGCAGACACTCTTCCTGCTTCATGCTATCAGTGAGGCTTCCTTGGGCAGGTGGGAGTGAGGAGGGTGGTTAAGGGACCAGACTGGATGGCTTGAGGATAGAAGTTAAAGGTGGGGAGATTCCAGACTGCTTAACTATTAGTAACCACAACAAACAGACAACTACAATTGTAGTTAAAAAGCTGGAGAGGGCCCCCCACCAGTTTCTCCCCACTTCTCAATACACGTGCATATACTTCCTTTTAAAAGGCAGTACCTAGGAAGGTTGCACAAAATACCAAAGAGATCTTTGGCTAGGCTAAGATTCATTTACATTTGAGAGAAAGACTTAGACTGAATTAGGCAGTTCTGAGGAGCTGAGTGGGGGGTCTGTGCTCTGTGTATAAAGCTTAGGAAAAGGCTTCAGGTGAGATGAAAAGATAGCTTTGGGGTTGAGGTGAGGCCTAGGGGAGACTAGTGTTGGAGCTAGACTAGTGAAATGAACAGCCAGAGTATTTACCCTTAACCCTGACAGTCTTGTAGACTTATAGACCTTGGACTGGTTTTTGGGTAAATGAAGCTAAGAAGCTAGGTAAGTAGGAGTTCATAGTCCCAACTAGCATAGAATCTTAGGGAAGAGGCATGGATTCGTACAATGTTAGATATAATGGGGACCTTGTAGATAATCTAGTAAAAAAAAAAAACCCTTTATTTAAAAAAAATCATTAAATTTCATCAATAGCTTTGGTTTCTACAATTTCATTTTCCACTACATCCTCCCCTCTCTTCAACCAGAAAGTCATTCTGTAAAATAAAGATGGGGGAAAAAAAGGTGAAAAAGCAGTTCAGGAAAACTAATCAACTCATCAATCAAGTCCATCAGTTTATATTATGTTCCATATTGTCTTTTGGCAAAGAATGGAGAGAGATGCGTTCTCATAACTTTTCTTCAGGGTCATTTGTACATTGCACTTACATACCATTCATTTTCTTCTTGTTCTTTCTTTTTACATTGTGATAAATATATTTCTTCCTTGGTTCTGCTTACATCAATGAGCATCTGTTCATACATCTTCTTCTGCCTCTCTGTTTTCTTCACATTTGTCATTTCATGTGGTAAAGTAATATCCCTTCACGTTTAACTTAACCCCCAATTTATAGCAATCTACTTTGTTTTCAATTTTTTTAATGAAATGTACTGTTGTAAGTATTTTAGAGTATATTTGACTTTTCTGTCTTTGATCTCCTTGGGGTGGATGACTGAAAGCAGCATTATTCAGAAAGTCTGGTCACTCTTTCAGTATAATTCCAAATTGCTTTCCTGAGACTGGTCAATTTAAAACTCCAATAGTCCATTAATGTGCCTATCTTTCCACAGTCTGTCAAAAACTGCCCATTTCCATCTTTTGTCATCTTTGCCAATAACAATCCAACCCCTTATTTTATACACAAGGAATCTAAGGTTAGGTGGCTTTCTTGTCCATGGTCCCACAGCTAGTCTCTGGCAGATCTAGTACTAGAATCTTGGCTTCCTGTCTCACAGAAAGTAAAATTCCATACTTTAATAGTTGGGTGGGAATGTGAAGACTTTATTTATCAAATGTGTCACTTGGTTAGAGCAGCATTTCTGAGGGCGCCCAGGCATGTATAACTCAGGAACTGTCTATATGAATCTCAGAACAGCTGTAATTCATTTTGTACAACATGTTAAGGCCCATCTGAAAACTGGCAAATGGGAACTGATCATGTTTGATTTGGTGCTTAAAAAAACATATTTCTTCTTTCAATGCCTCTCCCCCCCCCAAAAAAAACACAATCCATCAATCAAATAAAAACTTTTATTGACTTTGCGGGGAAAAAAAGAGAAAGATAAAATACAAGCCAATGAAAGCCTGTTTTCTAACCTTAGTGAAAGTATTTTTATTAATCATATGTATTTTTCAACTCAACTATTAACTCAAATTACCTCT
Organism: Pseudocheirus occidentalis; assembly: GCA_028646575.1. NCBI lineage: Eukaryota > Metazoa > Chordata > Mammalia > Diprotodontia > Pseudocheiridae > Pseudocheirus > Pseudocheirus occidentalis. The sequence goes on from CM053593.1 coordinate 122,444,923, forward strand.
TATAACCTTTAGTTTATTTTTTAACTTATTAAAAGTGCCTTTAAAATGTCTCTTTTTTGTCATATAATTAAAGTAATATCTTAAACTTTAACCTTCATTGGACAAATTCTATCTATAAATGAGCTACTTTGCTGGGAATTAGATCTCTGATGGGGGACTAGAGTTACATGCCTCTTAAATCGATACTTAGTTTCTTTTGTATCTTTCCTTTCTCTAACTTAAATGGCAATTTCCTCAAAGCCCAGCACTTTGTCTATTACTTTATTTTCTTTTATAGTACCTGATACACTGCCTTACAGACAGTAGGTGCTCAATAAGTGTTGACTGGGATGGCTGACATTCTATTTATTTTGATGACAGCAGGGGGAGCCCCTTTCTATTATTTCCAAGGTGGCTTCCCTCTTCCCACCCCCATTCTTTTTAGTATAATAATTGTAGTCTGTGGTCATAAAGTACCTGCCATTGGAAAAAAATCAACACAGAACAAATATGGTCTATATGATATTTACACAATATTTTCTCACGTTAGGCACACAGTAGGTATTCAATTAAAACTGTTAATTAAGAAGTTAAAGTCAAGCCCTTTACATTGTTCAATTAATTCTCCCACTGTCCCCAAAGGCAGATTTGTGGTAAACTGAACATTACAGTGTTCCTTTTGAAAATGTGATGAGTTTGAGGCACAGAGAAACTTACCCAATTGCATCAAGGTTACCTTTATAAGACTTTAAAGGACCTGAAGTTATAAAATAGAATTGAGCAATATTGGTAGGGAGGTAGTATGGACAGTGGAAAGAGATTTGGAATTAGAAGATGGAGATTGTAATCTTAACTTTGGTGAGGAAGCAATTTATCCCCTTTGGGCCTCAGTTTCCTTATCTAACAGCATCATTTCTTTCACCATTATATCATTTTGTAATTATTCAGTGTATTTATATACAGAACATATTTTGTGTGTGTGTGTGTGTGTGTGTGTGTGTGTGTGCATTACTTTGAGTTGCATGCATCTTTTTTCCTTCCAGTAGAGTGTTCTTTATGGGCAGGGATTATTTCATTTTGAGGGGCTTTGTATTTAGTTTTGTCCCTATATTTGGTTTCTCCCCACCCCAGCACTTGGATGATGCCTGGCGTTTAATAAATGGTTGCTGAATTTAACCAGTAAAATGAGGGGGTTGGACTAGATGACCTCAAAAATTCCTTTCCAGTGTTAAATCTATGGTACTGATGATTGCTAAATGTGCCTAAAAAGTTTTGTTTGGGTCTATGGACTATTTCTTCCCCTTATAAGATACCATAATTAAAGTGATAGTGACAACCCTGCTATTATATGAAAAGCAGCCACATTGTGAAAGGGCAAAAACAACATCTTAGGAGTCACATTTCAATCTGAGAAATTTTAGAGACCCTGGATAGATTTTCCTGGGTGTAAAATATAACAAATGTGCTATTTTGCATGATTTCTATTTCAAGCTGCCAAAGGAGTTCTTACACTTATCATCTGGAAAGACATATATTAGGTACAGCTGAGGTGATAGGAATATGAAGAGACAGGGCTTTGGAGAAGGTTGTGCCTATGATTCTTAGGTGAAGGAACTGAACTATAAGCGGTCTTAATTAATGTTGCCATCAATTAATCCTAATAATTCTTAAACCACCACCAGGAAAATCCAGAAGAACTAGAAAATTTACCATACCCTTCTTACTGCCAAAGCATGCAGGTTTGAGACAAGTGTATTTGAAATCTTGAAACAATTAGCACAGTGTCTGACACATAGTAGGCATTTAAATGTTTATTGGTTGAGTTAATGAGGGTAGGGATTATTTAAGTCTTGGAGGATGCTCTTATTATTTTGCTTAAGAAATAATCATTTGGAATAAAAATAAAGGGGAAAAGGGATTAAACCAAATGGCACCAAGCATGCCAACAACTAACAATGATAATTATGATAAACTTCCTTAAACAGTATAGCTTTCCTTCTCTCCTCTCCCAAGTCAGCTTCCTTTCTTGGAGATTTTTAATAAAATTGCCTACCTTAGAGATTAATCTTTGGGTCAGAGTGGATCTAGGTATGTCCCAATTTTTTTTTTATGAAAAGAAATTCATGAATGAAAACCCCACATTAGGGTATTTTTGTTAATATAGATGGCCTATCAGTCCTCTTTACTGACTAACCAAGGGCCACTCGCTTTGTTACAAACATAAAAGAAACAGTCATGATTTCCAAAAAGGAGTTAGGGAGACTTAAACTAGCTATTTATCATCCCAGGCAACCATCTCACTTCATTTCCAACTTAGATCCCACCCCTAAACCAAGAGCTGCAGCGGGTCCGGGATCCTTCTATGCCTGGGCTGAGGCTACAGCTGCCACACATCGGATCTTTTCTGAGCTGGGCTGGGTTTAGAGCTAGAGACAGACTGAGCCACCTCCCACCCCCATTTCGGAAGAAGCCTTAGATTACACCACCCACTCCCTCCTCCCCCCTCCCCTGGCGGCAGGAGCCGAGCCCTTGACTTTATTTGGTTCACCACGCGGTGACCCGTCCAGATAAAGAGATGGGGTTAGCACACACATGTTCCCTCACACATTCCACCGAGAAGGGGAGGTGGGGGGCCAAGAGAGGAGGGAGGGAGGAGAGGGAAAGGAGAGTAGGCCCTGAGCTCGGCAACAGCTCTGCTCTAATTATAGCCAGGGCAGCTGGTGCTGGTCCCTTTACTGGAGCTTAGGGACAGGACGGGGCCGAGTACCGGGAGAAGGAAACGGGCAATAGAAAGAGAGAGCTCCCTCCGATCCGTCTGGGTGAAGCCAAGCGAAGGCCATTTCCGGAGGCCAAAGCTCCTCCTCCATCCTTCTCGTCCTCCTCCCCCGCTCCCCGTGGCTAGGGCCGCCAGGCCACCTGATGCTCCGGCCTCTTTGTACACGCGGCTTCCACATGCACGAAGGAGCCGGGGGAGGCAAGGCATTTCCAGACCTGCCCAGAGTGTCGCTCTCTGGGGAGACACCTTCTGCCGGGAGGAAACGCCACCGAAGCATCACCCGGGGGCGGAGGTGGTGGTGCTTGTGTAATGCATGCACTACTGCTGCAGCTCAGGCGGAGAGCGGGCGTGGGGGGGGGGGGGGAGGAGGCAGTGCAGCAGCGTGGCAGGAGGAGTGGTGGTGAAAAGTTCTAGAATAAATAACTGAGGGCGATGAGCGAGGCTGTGTCACAATTGGAAACCACGACAAGGACTCTCCCCTGTCGAAAGACTTTTAACCAGTCGGCTTGACAACACAAGGAGCCTCCTCCCCTTTCCTTCCCCTTGAGTAAACAGAACTTGGCAGATTTGTAGACTGTTTTCTTTCTTTCTAGAACTCCCTTATGGAAAAAAAGAAAAAAGAAAGGGATGCCAGAATTTGACATTTTTGACCTGGCTCAGGTTTTAAGAAGCAGGATTCTTATTTGTTCAAAAATAATGTTTTCTGGCGGCACCTTTCATGTATGGGTGTGTGCCACACAAAGTGACCCTTTTTTATGCAAACATCATTTGGACTTAGTACTGTGGCCCTTCTGCCCCAGACCGAGCTTAACGTTGGTGGAAGTGATGTTTAGCAAGCCCAATAATACCTTGTACAGCAGCTGAACCTACTGTCTCATCTTAAACCAACTAGTTAAGTGTTAGAATGGACTTGATTGTTGAAATGGATTTAATTGAATGAGGCATGGAATTGGAAATGACCGTATAAGACACCTGTGGGCCACCATGTGCCACCACGTTTAAAAGCTTCATGAGAACTCTCTGCTACTGTTCAAAATCTACCATGGTATGTATGAGTGGTTACTTGGGTCGATGTTAAAGAATCATAGGAAGTAGTACAGCCCTAGTTAAAAGTCACTAATTTTTACATATCCACCTCCCAATACCTTCTGTTGAGGCCTTAGGAAGCCACCTAAAAAAGCTGATTCTCTCCTCTCCTTAGTTTAGAAGGTAAACTCCTGTTAGGTTGCTACTGTTTCTGCCTCTTTGTATCATCTGGTTTTCAGCACAGTGCCTCACACCTAGCATGAGATCAAAAAATCGTCTTGCCCCAAAGACTAGCTAATAGATTGGTTTTATAGGGGGACACTGAAGGAAAAGGTGATAAAGTGCTTTTGGCTTGGATTAAGGCACAATTGGAAATATGATTTGAGAGGTTCAGGTGCTCAGAAAAAAAATTTTTAATTCAGATTAGAAAGACATTGATTTATTCCAAATCAAAAAGTTCTTTCTCTTATATCTTACTTTTCTGTTTCCAGCATGTCAAATAGAAAAATATTTACTCATCTTTAATTAAACTTAATTAACTGAAATTATCATCATAGATTCAGGGGTTCTAGACCAAGTGAAAATAATGACTTTGGAAAATTCCATTTTGTAGGATAACAACCAACACATGAACCACACTGTTCATGACAAAGTACTCTTTTTAGGGTGAAGTAGGGAACTGGTATTTTCTATACCTATATAGGTTTTGCTTTCACTTGCTAAACAGAGAAACACTTGAGCTGTTCAAGTTCCCTCCATTCCCCCCCACCAAGTCCATTTATATCTTGTTGCATAACAAAAAAAAATGCCTTTGTCATTCAAAGATTTATTGATGCTCTTGGTATTAAGGAGTGTGGTGTACTGGGAAAGAGTACTGGGTTTAGGGTCAGATGACTGAGTTCGAATCCAGGTTCTTCAGAGGCAGACTTAATTCTCTGTGACCTTATACAAGTCACAATCTCTTTGGAAGTGTTTACTTAAGTGACAAAAGAGGAACTTGGACAAGATCTCTAAAATCTCTTTAGCTCTAAATCCTATGAAGAATAAAGCATGACTGTTCTTTAAATAAATCTAGTAAATGACATGACTTGGGTCTTGATTATCAACTATCCAACATAGCTCTTAATAAGCCGATTCCTGTTCCTTAAAACAAATTTTGAACTTGCTCCCATTGGGGGAAAACAGTCTGACATATAACACTGTTACCTAAGGGTATATGGTCTCTTTAGAGTCCCATGGGGGCTCCATTACACTGAAAGGCTTGAAAGAAAGCCATGTAACCTCCAATGCCCCACCCAGAGGCTGAGATCATTCAGTGTCACTCCTATTTACAAATAAATAAATTTACACTGGGGGCTGTGGGCCTAGTCTTTGGAACTAGATTTTCCCCGAAGAATTTAATCATGATCTGGTCTTGTCTTTGTAAATTAACCTATTCTGAGTGTATAAAATCATATCTGCTGCTTTGATTTCAATAATGCTAGTAAAATGGTGTTTATGTAATACAGTGTTTTCATCAATAAGTTCTGCATTGCTTAGCACAGTGCCTGGCCCAAGTGCTTAATAAATGGTTCTTGTCTTGACGTGGCTGGATTTCTTTTACTTGTACCCTCAGGCTATGCAAAGCAGATTTACAATTTTTTTAAAAGAGGAAAAATCACACATGTACTATATATACACATACAGTACTTAGTGAGTATATTATGGTTTTAAAAGACATTTTTAATGGGCCACTGTATTTGTTCAAGTCAAATTCTGAAGTTGTGATAAGAATACCTTGTTTGCATTTTCCTATGAAATAATCTTTTGTACTGTTGAGCAACTGCAATGCAATACGTTTTCTTTTTATACAAATTTTACTTCACTTACACAAATAAAGATAGAGTAATAATTATTCTAAATAGATTCATGTACTACATCATACATTTTTGCTCTAAGGTCTGAGATTTTACTTCTCCACAAATACAAATGTTATTTAGCACATTGCATTTATAATATCTTGTTATTTTAATCCTCTTTGATGAAACTACTTATTTCCACAACCTACACATATATTTTCAAATTAAATTTTTCCAGTATAGGCCCATACAAATGTGAACATTTAGTAAATACTTTGAAGATAATCAGGAATTCAATTCAACAAACATTAAGTGTCTGTCATGTGTGCAAGGTATTATAGATGCTTAAGGAAGCAGTGCACATAAAGATGTCTATATTATAGAATGCAAATTATTTTAAGGGCTTTAAAAACAATATGATAGACGCTATTATAGAAAACAAAATGACTGATTAAATTTATTCCTTTAATTTTCATTTATACTATTCTAAAATGGGTTGGGAATGATTGGTACAAAGACCAATGTATTAATAATGTAAACAGTATACACTGTAGTAAAATTATGTACAAAATTATTTGTGTTAATGGTGAACAGAGATAGCACAGACAACTGAAACTCAGAGATATCCCCAAATTACTCAGTCTCACTGCCCAAACCTTTGAACTAGGATTGTTTACAAACTGATTCCTCTGAGTGCCATCTTCTCTGCCCCTTCTTAACTTGCGATAAAGGTATTAATGAGTTGTGAGATGGGAAAAATGCAGATGGTCAACAGGAGCAGAGGAGTTGTATAATTCATAAACGAGGTCATTAATTTCCTTGGTAATTTTGAGCTAGCTGTAGTACCACTTATAACTTAAGTCCAAGCAATGGCACAGAAAGAGTTAATCCTAGTGTCTTCTCAACTCCTCACCCCTCCCCCAATATTTTCAGATTCTTGGATAATGAATCAGGTAAACATGTATTCCATTCATCGGTGGTGCAGTCTGACCTTGGTCTATGACAGAGGAAAGGCGTGTCTTCTCAAACTGCTCCCTATGAACAAAAGGCAAGCAAATGAGGGTGACTCAGGACTTCTAGTGGCCTACATGCGAGTGAACATTTTTCTGAATGATTCCACGCATACACTTAGGAATCAGGAAGAGAAACAATTTACTCTTCACTAACCAAATAAAACTATCTATAAATCATATGCAAAATAACTTCGAGTAACTGGGGGCTCATTAAAAATCTAGGAATTAAAAGAACTTCCTTAGTTTCTCTTTTTTTTCCCCTTTGGGGAGGAGGGAGGGTTAGAGCAGGCTATCACATGAACAATCAATTTGTTGTTGGTCATGTTTTTTTAAAGTGGAAAACCTGAAAACAATCACTTCTAGTCTATCTTTGGAAAAGATCTTTTTCATATTTTAACTGAATTTTCCTGTTGTATTTTCAAAATGTAAATTCAACAAAACATATTTGGAAATTTTAAAAAAGCATACAAACCACAGTAACAAAACCTGAGCCAGCAACAGGAGAAACCTTCTTATTTACTAAATAACAAATTTTGTTGCAGAAGATTCCACTATATGATTTCAGTAACAATATCATCTCTTACAGTATACATTCTGCAAACTTCTAATATTAGTGAAACAGAGTTGAAGGAACTCAAAATTACTATTCCATTCAAATTGTAAGTGTATTCCTTGTAATTATTAATATGTGATAGTCATAATGATTTTGATTTAAAACATTCTATGTGAACTTGCTATCCTCAAAATGGTTACACACTTTCATTAAGTTAAAGTCATAAATCAATTAAGGAAATGAAAGGCTAAGTATATTCTAGAAAATCTGTTGCTATATAAGCATATGCATTAATTTCTACCTTTATGTATAGTCTTTTCCCATAATTTTCTCATTTACAAATTCACTGGTTTCAAAAGTGCCTTATTTGAGACTAAGACATGGCTTTTTGTCTTTCAATTTATTCTGAAGCTTTCCAAAATGCACCTTTCATGTCTTGAGATCCTTTAATTCATTGCATCTACTGGCATGACACAACATGGCTATCTCACTTTTATCACAAAGCTTTCAAGAAAATATAGTTCTTTATATCTTGTAAAACTCCTTACTCCCACTCCTGCCACCAATTTCATCACTCTCATTTACCTCCAACCTACTTCTGTGGAACAAAGGATTCTACTATTGTACACTGGAAAAATAAATAAATACATAACCTAAATGTTTCCTTGTTCATGACTCCCTCCTCCCCCCCAATATTTCTCTCCTTACCCAGATGTCTTTCCTTGTACTGCTTTTTGTACTAACAGTCTCCTTTATGTCTCATGTCCGTTACCCAACAATTCTCCAAAACAAAAACAAAAAACCCATATTTTTAAGTGGCATTACCACTGTCTCACTGTTGGGCAGCAGTTCTGAATTGTACCCCCCCAAAAAGCACCAAGAAATGGTTAGCTCTCCCAATGTCATTTTATTTAATGCTAAAGTTTTTTAATTATTAATATAACAAATGACAGTATGGGTGAAAATTCTAATGAGAAACTATAGGCTATAATGGTGATACCAAAGATACACACTCATTTTTCGTTATCACTACCAAGTCAAGAAAAAAAAATTGAATCCCTTTCAACTTTTTTCTTCTAAATGAAAAAAACAAAGGTTAAAAGGTGGTACAAAATGAGGCACCTTTCAAAGACTTGCTGGCCAAGGGAAGTTTTCACAAAAAGTTGTAAACCATCTATCTGTACATTGTCATAAAGTTTAATAAGACACATTAGAGATGGTACATGTTTAATTCAAGAAACTGCTAGTGCATAAAGAGATAGGTACAACACTCCCCTTAACCACCCACACCCCCAAATTTTGTTTTTAGTGCTGAAAACATTGCTGAGCTATTAGAATTGGAAATTTGATACTGCCTAGGTATGGTAGATCACTGACACTTCTTATCCAACTGTGGAAGTTCCTTCTGCACTGTCATTAGGTACAACAAAAGGTCAAGCAAGGTCCCAACAATCCCTGGGCTTTTAAATACATAAATGAATGTCAGAAAATAACAAAGATATCAGTACTGTCCAGCCAAAAGACTTCCATGAAATCTTGTACAAAAGCTACTCAGACCTTTTGCAGGTGACATTTTGAACAATAGTCTCAAATTTTCTTCCATTGTAACATCAGCCAAGAGAAACCTTTCGTTATTGGTTCCACAGCTGGATGAAATCTTATCTAAACAGCAAGAAATGGTTATTCACTTTCTGTAGGAATATCTGTTTTAAGATTGTAAGACGACAGATAGCTACAATACGTTGGGTGAACTGCCTAACTTGTTAACATCTGTGAGCCAAAATTCACTTTTTAATAAAGTATCTAGATGTACATTTACACAACAGACCAACATGGTTCCAAAGAATTCTTTACAGCTGTGTTTATGTGCATTTAAAATTGCCTATATGTGTGTTTCTGCATTGTGTTTACATAAGAGACTGGTCTGGACTGACAGTCAAATATACTCCAGTTTTGTAAAAAGCATAAAAATTACTTAAATTGCTTAATCATTCAAGTCTGTATATATTGTCATAATGATGATATGGATGTACTAGGGATCTGGACAGGATTAATGTGTGTAGTCATGAAAAACAGTAAGAGAAAATGTTATACTTGGTACAATATCTGATGTTCAAGTGTTAACTTGACCCATTTTTAAAAAATCATCCACTAAAGGCTGTATAAATAAATGTCAGAATTTTTAAAAAGATTAACTGAAAACAATCCCAAACTGGTAAATTTTTGTATTTTTCAAAGTAAAAGTTGTGCAGGTATGAATGTGAACTCAAAAAACTGCCCAAGTAGACCCCTGAATTCTTCAAGAGACTAACTTTTTTTTATGGTCAACTCTGAAACATTAAACCAAGAGGATTTTGAAAATACTGTTCCTGACAATATTATATATAATAGCACACACTTTCCCCCCTTCTCCCTCCCCCAGTATCAATGTAAGACAACTATTTCTAGTAACTGATTTATTGGTTTCAAAAAAAAATCATTTACTGATGCAAAATTTTGATCAAAAGAAATTCACTTTACAAAAAAGCTTCCAAAAATAGTTTTTAAAACGGGGCATGTCTTATGTAAAATTCTTCATTTCTTTCATTTTCACTATTTTATTTGATCACTTTTCAGAACAATATTATTTATTCACTTTGTGTTTCAAACACATGTAAGAAGGAAATTACAGGTTTCCTCCACCCACATTTGGGCTGTCACTGATATGCCTGGAGGCAATTCTGGCAGAATCTCAGTTGCTGCTGTCATTGTACCATACTGTATTTACCACTAACTGGAAATGGGATGTAGATGATAGACAGCATCAGTAGCAACAATACTACAGGTAACTGATGATTCCCCCCCACCCCAATAATTTCAAAGTTGACTATACTACAATTTCTCTTGTGACTTCTCTCAAAGGTAAAAAAAAAAAAAACAAAAATGAGAGTTTCTAGGGCGTTGTTTAAAAATATAAAGTGGCGCTGCAGAGCTAGGATCTCTTCAAAGATGGCAATGCCATGCTGTATACACCACAATCAATTATAATTGCCTTCCATCACTGAAATTGTACATTATGTAATCAACTAAAGCATGCATCTTTGTAATCTTACAACTGATCACGTGAACAGTGGTCGTTTGCCTTTTTAAAACACACCAAAAAAACCCAACCCCCCCACCCCCAAAAAACCAAAAACCCAACAACAACAACAAAAACCACACACACACACACACACCACGCAATACAATCCCAGAAATCCCTAACTCAGCAGCGCCTCCCAGACAAGTCACCCTATGGCCCAAGAATTGAACTTTAAGAAGTAAAGAGAGATTCAGTAGACTTTTTGTCTACTTTTTTTTATTACTATACAAGGACAATGTTTTGATGTGAACCCCTTTGTTATTTCCTATAGTGATATCCCCACTTAACCATCTTGTCCCTTCTAATTTGCTTTCCTTCTCAATCATTCTGCCTCCTTTTTGATTAAAGGGGCCAGGAATAAGGAATAACAGACAGTAAGGCGATCTTACAATGTCAGAAAATGTATTTGGCTTTTTTTTCTTTTTAAAACAAGTGCATACAAATACAGCTAGAAGCATTTCTGGTTTGCCAAGTGCTCTAAAAAAGCAGCGCAAGTCACAGCCTACATTAAACAGTAACTGTCACCAGGATAATAAAGCACAAAGATCTGCTAATAACGTTAACAAAAGAGGAAAATGCCTCTATAAGTACATACCTTTTGTCGTCAAAAAAAAATATAGAAACACAATGTATTCAAAAAAAAAATCAAAATTATACAGCCATGTTTATGAAGTCTACATTTCCCTTGTCTTGGATATATATATAGAGAGAGATATATACACAATTCAAGCAGTTTTAGATAAGGGTGATCATTGGGTTTTTCTGAAACTGGAAAAGTCACGAGTCTCTTTCTTTTTTCACTTTCACATCTCCAGCAAGAATGGTCGCAATTTCCCCCTGCATAAAGGCCCAAGGGACATTGGAGCCCACCAGAGGGCATTTCTCCCCACTGGGACAATAGACCTCTCCACTAGCTCCCTGCTGTTTGATGCTTTGTCTGGAGCAAGGAAAGCAAAACTTGTGGGAAGGAACCGAAGGGCACTGCACGAAGTGGGTGTCCTCAAGACGCTCATGGCACAGGGTGCAACACAGTGGGGCACTAGCTGCCAGAGAAGAGTCCGGGAGGCTGGCGGGGTGTACTGGTTCCAGTCCCCCTGTGTTGGACCCCTGGTTCCCCACTTCTCTGGGGCCCAGCCTTCTTTGGTTCATAGAGGATGGAGAAGGTGGACTGTTGCTATTCCTCCTGGTAGTGGAGTGAACTTGGTTGGCATCTTTGGAGGCGTGATTGCCCCCTGCATTGTCTGCTACTAAGATCAGAGCTGCCATGGGGGACTGACCATTCTGAGCCGCTTCTGGCGGTGTGGTCCGGTTGGAATGAGGTGAGACAGTGGGTGGCGGTGGAGACACAAATGGCGTGGGAGTCATGGGGATTTTCATCCCTTCTGTTTGGGTCGTTAACCATGGCTGTGCCTCTCCATTGATCTTGGGAGGACCAACTTCACCTTCTGGCTCTGGGGAAGGTTTCCTCTTCCTCGCGGTACGAGCAACTAAGAACACAAAGAAGTAAAGAAAAAAGGGAGGGGGGAGAGGATAAACATGCATTTGGAGTGATCCTTTGCATCAGGGTTCAGACTCCCCACAACATAAGAGTCTTAATGCATAACTAAACTGTAGGTGTCCGCATATGCTGCTTTAAAGTGCTTAATGTGTAAACGATGGTGAAAAAAATATATGGCCACAAAAGGAAATTTGATTAAAATAAATTACACAGCAGAACATAAGACGTATGTTTGCTTGTCTCTTTAAAACTATATCTAGGAAATGATATAAAAACGATCCATGTGTGTACAACAGACTGGATACTGCATCTGACTAAAATACATGTGCTGAACAGATTAAAAGGTGACTAGGGCCTTCATAACTCCTCTCCCAAGAATGTGCTAGGAAAGGAAAACCCTCTGTCAGTGTCTATCACCCCAGTCTGACTCATCTCTGTTATGCTGCTTCAGCACATGAACACGTTGCCACCTAAGCAATGGTTCCGCCTTATGCAGATCAGGAAGTTGGGTGTTTGTTGTTTCTGGGGGCTGGGGCAAAGTGGCAAAAGAAAGCACCCCCCAAATCCTCACCCGGTCCCTCCCCGCCCCCCAAAAAACTTGCACTGAGAGACAAAAAGGTGCGGCCTACCTGCTTTGGCCCCGTTGGCGCCGTTGGCCTCGAAGCCCAGCATCCTGCCGGGGCCCAGGGCCGGCTCCTTCTTGAACTTGCCCTCGAAGGGCCCCGAGTGGCCGTGCTGATGCAGCGCCAGCAGCGTGTCCCGCACCGTCTTAGGCTTGTTCACCCAGTCCTGATCCCCGGGCCCTCGGCCCTTGCCTCCTCCCTCCCCGCCGAGCTCGGCCGCGCCCGACACCGAGACGGCGGTCGAGGCGGCCGCCAGGTTGTCCGCGGGGCCTCGGTGCGCCGCCTGGGGCTGCTTCTCCTTGGCCGCTTCCCGCGGCTCGTGCTCGGCAGTCGCGCCGCCGCCGCCTGACACCGAGCCGGACCGCTTATGGCCGCCCAGCTCGGCGGGCTGCGCAGGGCCCAGGGCGGTGCCGCTGCTGCCTGAGATGGCGGCAAGTGAGGCGGCGGCGGCGCGGCTGCTGAGGCTGAGGGCTGCGGGAAGCGGCGCGGCGGAGCCGTTCATCAGCGGCACCAGGGTGGGCGGCACCGCGTGGCCGCGCCGCGGGTTGGGACTCTGGCGGTTGAGCTCGGGCGGCTCCTCCAGCTTGGAGAAGCCATTGGGCACCAGGATGCCGTTCACTTGCTGCTGCTGCGGCGGCGGGGGCTGCGGCTGCTGCTGCGGCTGTGGGGTCGTAGGCCCACCCGCAGGCTGGCGGCTCGCTCCGTACTCGGAGCCCAGCCTCGGGGGCGCCCGTTCGGCCGAGGCGGCGGCGGGCGCCAGGGGGTAGCGTTCCAGGCCCTGCGGGGCCCGCGAGGCCGCCTCAGCAGCGGCGGCAGTGCCATGACCCAGCTGCTGCTGCTGCTGCAAGAGAATATCCTTGGTGGAGAGCGGAGGCGGCTTAGAGGCGGCCGCGGCCGAGCCGGGCGGGGAGCGGCCCTCCGGGAAGCAGCCGTGTGCCCGCTTGAGCTGCCGCGCCGTCTCGATGACAAACTCAACCCGATCGGCTCCCTCGTAGTTGACGCAGCCTCTGCACACGGGCTCGGTGAAGTCCCAGATCATGGCCCAGGGCATGCGGGGCAGATCACACAAGTAACATGATTGCCGCCGGGAAGCGGCCGCCACCGCCACAGCCGCGGTCGACATGTCCGAGCAGGAGGTGGAGGAGGTGGTGGTGGTGGTGGTGGTAGTGGAGGAGGAGGAGGAGGAGGCGCCGCCGCCCCCCGCCGGCAACACTCGCACCCTCCCCCCCCTCCAACCCCGCAACTCCCCTACCAGCGGAGGTGGTGGCAGGGGCGGTTGGGGCTGCAGCGGCGGCCGAGCCAAACCCCGGGAAGCTTTGGCTCCCGTGCAACGCTCCCAATGCAAAAGGGGAGGGGGGCGGGGAGGAAAAGGGTGCAGCCGAGGCGGCAGCAGGTCCCCTCTGCCGGTGCGGACCGGCCGGGGACAGTTGCAGGGCGTCTGGGGTTGCAGCAGCAAGGTCCCGGAGTCCGTGCAAGCTGAGGCTGCTGCAGGTCTCCAAACCGGTGCAAACACCGGACGCGATGGTGCAGGGGAGTGCAGGTCTTCAGGGCCGGTGCTAAGCGAGGAAAAGGGGGTGGGGATGTAGAAGGGGGCGGGGGGAAGGGAGGCGGGTGGGTGATGTGGTGCAGCCGCCAAGGGTAGCTAGCCCGAGTGGCGGTGCATGCCGCACCGAGGTGGCAGAGTCAGCGTGGAGTTACTACGCAGCGCGGCTCTCCGAGTCAGTCGTCCCTCACAACTACAGCTGCTGCTGCCGCCGTCGCCTCCACCACCTACTGCTTCCCCCAGTTGCTGGCGTCTCCGCCCAACCCCAGCTACCGCTGCTACTGCCACCACTGCCTCTCTGCCTCAGCCGCTGTTGCTGCTGCTGCTGTTGCTGCTGCTGCTGTTGCTGCTGCTGCCGCCGCGGCTGCTCCACTTCTACAGACTTGATTCTTCGACAGCCTCCGAAGGCGCCTGCGCGTTAGGGTCCCCCTCCTTTCTCTCTTGCTGTCTCTCTCTCTCTCTCTCCCTTTTTTTTCCACTTTTTTTTTTCTCTCTTTCTCCCTCCCAGCGCTGTGCTCATTGAACTTCTGCCAAGATAACAAGAGCTGCAAGAAGAACCAGCTCCTTGCTCGGAGCGCTGGCTTGTCAGCAGCCGTTGAAGGGGGAGGGAAGCATTAAGGGAGGAGCAGAAAGTCTTTCCAATGTGAATGTGATGCAAATGTTGTTGTTTTTCTTTTCCTTCACTTTCCTTCCCCCCCACCCCCACCCCACCCTGCACTACACCCATTTCACCTTGCTCCCCCTCTACGCTATATTGACTTCAGCCAGGATATTTTCAAAAGTCCTTTTGGCCCACGTCGCGCTGAAAGAGCAATCCACTACCCCCACCCCCCAAGCTTTGCCACTTTTTAAAAAATGCTTTGTTTATGTTTTGGAAGGTTTACAGGATCACGTCTTAAACTTATGGGTGATACTTCAACGGTGGGTTCAAAACCTCAAAGAAGGCTGCATTATAAATGTGTTCCGGGTTGCATTTATAGAAAATGTTTTTACTTTCATTTAAGAAAATAAAACAACTTTTATTGACAAAGGGTGTACTTAAAAAAATACCCACCCATGTTCATATACTTATGTTTGTTATTTTTCACTGGTTTTCCTGTGTGTGGGGAGGGAAAAGGAATTCTGTGCAAGCAAAATACATTAATCCTTTTCTAATGTAACTTGCAGTATTACGGGGAATGAGCAAATATGATGAGTTCCCCTCCTCAAATACATTACATTATTTCTTCCATACAATTTCAAATGCTATACAGTTTATCTGACCATTACATCCACCAAACTACAGTTCAAATGGGGTGTTTTCCTCTATGTGCTATCCATGGTTAGAGGAAGCAGTGACTATCACAGGAAACGGTTCCTTGAGTCTGGGCTGATTTGTGTGCAATGGACAACGTGGAAGTGATGCCTGCAAACTCAGTTGCCTATGGTTCGCCATTCCCTACAGCGCAGCAGCAGCAGCTTTATGTAGGTTAGAGAGGGGGAAGGGAGCTACTAGTGACGTTGGCATTTTGTCCCAGGCTGCTGCTGCCCCATGTGCCTCAGCCGCGTTATGCGCAGGCTCGGTAGGGACGTGACTCTATGCAATTGGCACTTGAAGCCTCATTAAACGAAATGCACATTCCAGGGATAGAGAGAAACAGAGAGAGATCTATAGCCAGCACCTCCGTCACTGCACTAGGCACCGCCTCCCGACTGCTATTTCTGGGATCTCAGGTCCCTCCCTCAGTCAGGCTAAACTTTTACTAAAGGTAGCGAGAGCAGCTTGTACACTACATAGAGCTGGGTGTAAAAAGCTTCACTATAATACTCATCTTGTAGTGATACTGCCTACTTTAAGCACAAAATCTGCGGCGGTTCTTTCATTCAGAATAGGGATGAGTAGACTGGGGCCAGTGGCACCCAATTGGCTTCAGGGCTTAGAGGGGCCATTTACAATTGTACATTTGGCTGCTGCTGTAAATTTGGTGAAGGGGGGAGGGGCGGTGTGTTTGTAAGTACACATTCAGCTGGGGTTAGTATATAGCATGGTTGTGGGAATAAACCCGGCTGGCGCGAAGATTGATTTACAAGTAAAAGAGTTATTGTACTGTTTTCGTTTGCACATAATGAACTGAAATTTTAATTTTTACCTTTTATTCTGCTGCATGAGTTTTGGGATTGTGCTTGTTGGCTAGTAAACGCAGGGAGTGCTCCTCTTCAATTAAGAATTTTAGATGTCCATTTTCAGCCTTTTTCCTCCCAGGGTATCCGGGTTCACATTTCTTCCTGAGACTGGAATGAGCTGGTTAAGTGTGGGAAGATCAGGGTAATAATTATGTTTCCTACAGCTGGATTGGTTGGGAGCGAGAGGGGGAAAAATCCTGCTGACGTTCCTCTTTTGTTGTTGCTCTCTAAAATGCCAGGTTGCTTGAAAGGATTAACCAAAAGGAAGAGAAAAAAAAAACACACTTAGAGAAACCGTTGTGATGAATCTTAAATCACATGAAAAAACCTGTTCTAAAAACTACTGAGTTACTTTAATGCCAAATTTAAATGTTTTTACATGTTAAAATCCACATAAGTCTCTTCTTGGGTATTTCCAAAAAAGAAGGTGCTACTAATAACTCAAAAGACTCCCCCAAGCACATTGTTGGATCTCCGCTCCTCGTCCCAATCCCAGCCTCACCCTATAATAAACAGGGAGAATGTAACCACTCCAGATCCTACTCCGGTGCAAGCTGGGGCACAGTATAACCCTCCCTGACCTAGTCTAGTACAAACGGGTTAGGTAGCTCTTTCATCTTTACAGTTGTGGCTGGTAATACCATTCCCCTTAGCTTATTTCTCCCCGAAGAATGGGCTAAGGAGACGTCCCAGTGGAATCCCATTACCCTACTACATCAGCGTATGATCGATCATCCATTCTCACAGGGATACTGCTGAACATTGGCACAAGACAAGAATATGACTAGTGACTTTGTCGAGGTTCCATGGTCATAGAACAGACCCTTCCTCAACTTATTAATAATGCAGTGCCTTTACTAGGTGGTAACTGTAATGTTGAGTGAAATAAAATTCACCCTTAAAAGCATACTTTTATTAATTTACATAAAACTAGTTCTGGACTATCACGATCCAAACTCCTAAGAATTCACACCTAAAACGGAAACAAATAACCCAAAAATAAATTCAACTATGAAAGATACTAAGTACCTCAAAGGAGCTTTTATTTTCAAATAAGTATTTCCTTTTTTATTTTACATGGGCTATTTAATGTTGAAACTACATTGTAACTTCCTTGATAAAAGGATTGCTTTAAAATGGGTGGGGGGGAGGGAAACTATTTTGATACTGTACTGCTCTGCCATAAAAAGCTCTGGATATAAAAGAGTTAAGCCTTGTTGCTGGGCCTTTCAGAATAGCAATTCCTCATACCGTATCAAAGGTCTTTCAAGACGCCTTAGCTTTTATACTGCTCTGAAGCAGGTTTGTCAATATATACTAAGTAAACAAACCTTTGTTTTTGTCTTCCACCCGCAGCCCCCCCCCCTCTCTCTCTCTCTCTCTTTCTCTCTCTCTCTCTCTTCCTCCCTCCCTTTTCTTCTCCCTCCCTCCCTCTCCCTCTCCTCAGACTGAAGTTGGATCACTTCCAAATCGGCTGCAGAAGCAGCTATTGTTGCCTCCTCCACACACACAGGAGCAGGGTTTCTAGGGTGAGGCAATGCGTCTGCAATTCACAGAGACAAGGCAGGAATTGTAATTGTACTTCACCATGTGACGACTTATGAAAGAGGAAGTTTGGACGGTTTAGTCACGTAGTCCTCTGCCCTCTTGCTTAAGCCTCTAGGTCTTCTCAAAGAAAAATTATTATAGTGTTTGCCCCTTGGAATCAAAGGTGCAAAACTGATTGCAGTTTGAGCTCATATATTAATGCATGTATGGACACACATAGGCAATGTAAACTTTTATAAGGCAGGGGAGAAAAGGCAGAGAGCAAACCTGCCAGTTGTAGATGGATTTTAACTGGAACACAGAAACTGCAATTTTTCATAAGCACTAGGAAAATATACTATGGGGAACAATCCTGCATGGACTAGATGAAGTAATCCGGTCCTTTCCAGCTCTGATTTCTATGGTTCCCTTTTATAAAATCATAGCGCTGGAGCTAAAGGACAACTATTTAAATAATTACTGGCAAAAAGCAGGAGTTGGGGTGGAGGAAGGAGAGATAGAAGGGAAGAAAAGGGAGCAAAACTGATAGTTGAAGCTTCAAGTTAGAATGACTAGTTTTCTCAAATGACAATTTAAGAGTTTTTATTGTGTAAAAAGAAAATCTTTGTAAACCAAATTAGGTCCACAGAGCTTACCAACCCCTCCCCCAGTATTCCTCTTGACAACCACATGGTAACCTTGCACATACATTAGGGTATACAGAGATAGTTACAAGTAGAGGACACCTAATGGAGTTCAGCAGTACTGACATGAAGCTGCATAAGGCTATTGAACTAGAGGAGAATACAACCATATTTCCCCATTACTGTATATAATAATATAATATGAGTAAGAGGAGTATGATTTCATGGATAGTTTGGGAAGGTATTATTCTGGTGACTACACTGAGTTCATTGATTTCATCTCAAATCCAGATGTGGAATCACAACTTTTGTTTTCAGAATGCAGTTCCTGGCATGATTTTGCAAACTAAAGCATACGGAATTGTGTCTCTGGGGATATTTGGAGTCGGAAGGTGGATGGGAACACAACTCTAAAAGCAGTTACTTGGATTTCCTGTGACTTCTACTCTGGGTTCGCTATGTTTAGGTAAAAGTCTGAGAAACTCTGTAAGACAATCTTAGGCAAATTCAAATTTTTTTTCTTTTAAAAAAGTGCAGCTATAAGCTTCTGAAATAGATGAAACAACCTAAGTTAAGTAATAGTATATATTACAATTCCACTTTATTTTCTAAATCACGAATATATACCTTTGGAAATATATTCTGTTCTATGTGACCTTTCCTTATAGACTCTGTCTTGTGCATAGAGAACTCATGGATAATTAAAGAGACCTCTGCATATGAAGGAAATAAACTCTCTGTGGAGGGTCTGAGAATCAGGCCAAATAAAGTTGAAGGAGCTCTTAATCATTCATATATTATGTACATACGCTGTTAATCATCAGCTTATGTGTAAACATATTTACAAGCTCTCATTTATAGTAAAATTTGGGGTCATAATGTAGGCTGACTACCTACTGTATCAGAATTTAAAGAGCCTGAGTGAAAAATACAGACAAAGGAGAGATTGAGGTCACAATACTAGCTCAGTTTGCAAGAAAATTTGTAGAACTGGCAAGGATTCAGTAGTCATTTGATGCCAGATATACTTTATACAAAACTCTTTTATTGACTTTTTGAAAAACAGTATGATGGAACTCACTCTTCTGGATTAATTTCTCAATTTGATGTGGAGTTACCTTATGCAATTTAGTTCAATTCAACAAATTTTTTTTAAGCTTCTATAATATGTAAGACACTGTATGAGGGGTTGGGGATAAACAATTCACAAGATATTCACTAAAAGAAAACAAAAGGAAAATGATGCTCATTCATTTATTCAACAAATATTTATTACCTTATTCTGTGCCAGGCACTATGCTAGGGATTGGGAGTATAAGAACAAAAGTGAAAACACTTTGTGCCCTCAGGGAATTTACATGGGGAAAGGAGAGTTGAATACAACATGGTTGCCTATAAGGAAATACAAGTAAGTAAATAAATATATAAAAGGTAATTGGGAGGAGGTTGCTGGGCATCACTGTTAGCCAGTGAAATCAGGAACAGCTTGAGGTAAAGGAAGAGTCCTTGAGCTGAACACTAACAGAAAATAGGTATTCTAAGAGGCTGGAGTTCATTCCAGGTAAGGTAGACAGTTTGTTCAAAAGCCAAAGATGGGAGATGGAATATCATGTATTAGAAACAGCCAGTTTGACTGAACAGTAGAGTGAATGAAGGAGAGTAAAGTGAAATTAGTCTGGAAAGATAGGTTGGGACTAGACTCTTGTTTTGAATGATAAACAATTCCTGATAAACAAAGGAGTTTAGATTTGATTCTAGAGGCAATGGGGAGTTACTGAAGTTTTTTGAGCAGGGGGGTAATGTCTAAAAGTGCTTTAGGAAGATTATTTTGGCAGCTGAGAGGCAGATGAATTGAGGAGATGAGAGACAGGGGGTAATAAACTAACTCCACAATTACAATTTAGGGGGAAAATGAGGATGCTAAATTTCTTTTCATTAACTTAGTTGTGTAAAATGCATATGCATTAATTATCAGGAAGGTACAATGTAATTATTCAGTTGAGACAATTGAAAGAGAAGAATTTTTGAAGAAATGTAAAAGGTTAAGAACAGTATAATGGTTTGGCACTTAGAGTTTTTGTGCAATAATTCTAAAATAAAATTCCAGCATTAACATTAATGTATTGTCTTTCTTATTCCCACATTGAAAATCTGAGGTGTTAAGAGGTTAAATGACTTGTCCAAGGTCAGACTAAAGTTAATGGCAGCATCAAGACTAAAAACAAAGCTTCAGATGCTTTGTGTCCACTGTCCTATGTAATACATTACTCAAAAAAGGGCCTTAAAGGACTTTTTTCGTATTGATACATTATGTTTCTGCACAACAGATACTTCCCCACAAACACCATCCCTTCTTCCCTCTAAAATCACTACAACATAGAGTCTCTGAAAACAGTTAAGCAAACTGCTCTGAACAGCATGGTTGCTGCTGATAGATATCACTCTCTCCTTTTGTAGTTTACTAGTTTTTAAGAAAAAGGAAGGATGTGCGCAAAAATACATGTTTTTTAAACCCTAATAATTTATATTTTTTCAAGTTTCCACAGGCAGAGTTCAGAGGCCCAGCAAAAGTGATGACATCTCCTGTGCGTTAGAGTGTTGCACAGATATTTATAACACACTTGGGGAAATCAAGAAAATCCTTGAGGATTTCAAAGGACACTGAATCCAAAGAAGAATATAAATTTACAAGAGATATTTCTAGATGTTAGAGGTGGGAGATGGTCACCACCCTGATATGTCTAATCTGGGTTTTTTTAAGTAACGTACAACTCCATGTTGGATTTTCTTGCTTTTAAGTAAGTATTGATTTGGGGGCTGGTAAAACTATTAAAATGTGCAAAGTGTTTTACATACATTATCTCACTGGATCCTCACTATTGTTATGGTCATCTGAGACATGAAGAAACAGGCTAAAAGGGGTTACAAGATTTTCTCAAGGTCCTATACTACTATCAGATACTAGTAAGTATCCTGTACTAGTAAGTAGTCAAACCAAGGTTTGAATCTATTAAGCCATGCTGCTTCAGATCAGAAATGGGTTTAGCTAGGAGTTTAACCCAATAGTCCTTAAATTGGAATTCTTTGCTTCCAGTGATAAATCAACCTCTTTGCCTAATTTCATTAAAAAATAAAAATTTGAAACTCATAAAATCAATTCATTTGCTGTCGAATTTCAGCTTTGATCAACATTTTTGGCTACACAAATCCAATGTGGCAGTTAACATTGAAAAGAGAAAAGCAACTCACAAGAAATTAGTGATAGAATCAGCAGCTGAAATGGCTGCTTCCAGAGCTCTCAGCCCACAGATGGTAAGGGTGCTGAACAAGTGATCAGAAGGAGGTTACAGGGGTCTCATTGCTGGTACTGGGGGGGGGGGGAGGACTCAGTTGCTTTGATCATACTCAGATCTAGGTTAAAGTTCTAAGTAGCAGTCCCAGGGCAAGAAGGAGCAGTAGCATGTTAGAGATCGAAGCCACAGTAGAGAAGGGACCCTCATCACAGTTCTAGGGCAGACCACAACATAGACCAGGAGAATAGTGAACACATCTCTCCTTAGATCATACCACCTTGGAAAAACTGAAAACTTACAGGTCCTTAGAAGTGTCTCTGAAAACAGATGCACAAAACCTCTAAAGCTTGGGACTGTGCACCCTCTACCCTGGAAACAACCCCACTCTAGCAAAGAGTTAAAAGTCAACAAATTGGCTGGGAAAATGAGCAATAACAGAAAAATATTCTGACCATATAGAGTTACTATGGTAAAAAGAAAGATTAAAATTCACATTCAGAAGAAGACAGCAAAGTCAAAATTCCTACATCCAAAGCCTCCAAGAAAAATATGAATTGATCTTATGCCATTGAAGAACTCAAAAAGGATTTTAAAAATCAAGTAAGATAGGTAGAGGAAAAACTGAAAAAAGAGAATGATGCAAGAAAATCATGAAAAAAGTGTTAACAATTTGGTAAAGGAGGCACAAAAAATATGGAAGAAAATAACACCTTAAAAAACAGAATAGGCCAAATGGTAAAAGAGGTACAAAAGTCTAATGTGAAGAAGAATGCCTTGAAAAGCAGAATTGACCAGACAGATAAAGATATACAAAAATTCACTAAAGATAAGAGCTCATTAAAAAATTGGATTGACCAAATGCAAAAGGAAGCACAAAACTTCACTGAAGAAAATAATTCCTTAAAAATAAGAATTGAGCAAGTGAAAGCTAATGACTCTATGAGACATCAAGAAATAATGAAACAAAACCCCCCAAAATGAAAAAAAAAATAGAAGACAATGTGAAGTATCTTATTAGAAAAACAACTGACCTAAAAAACAGATCCAGGTGAGATAATTTAAAAATTATTGGACTTCTGGGCAATACAGTTACAATAATCTGAAACCACTCTGAAGGACTTATCATGAAAAATGCATTCCCAGAGAAATAACTGATGGAATCTTAATACAGATCAAAACATACTTTTTCAAAACTTTCTTTATTTTTCCTGGGTTTTCATTTTGATCTGCGTTTTCTTTTGCAACATGACTAATATAGAAATATGTTTTTCATTACACTTATATAATCTATTAAAAAAAAGAATATGTAGCCTCTGCCTTAAATAACAAAAAAAGGAAAGAAATTAGCAATAAAGGAAAATTCTTCTCCCCCAGATGCTACCTCCCATTTAACAATCTTTATAGCCAAATTTTGCATTTGATCCAAATCAATACACGAGACTACTTTCCAGAAACAAAACAGAGAAACTGAGGTAGAAAACTAGAATCCATTTTATATTTTGCAGTTAATATCAGAAAATGTAGTAGAAAGCTTCAGCATACTTTCCCAAAAGAGGTATCTATAACAGGAATTTAACTGACTGCATTTTCTGAACCAGTTAGTTACCAGAATACACTGTAGATCATGCAGTTTTTTGAGCTGGAATTCAAGAGAGTTTTGAGGGAAGAACTCCGCATGTCATAAAATTCTCAAGTCTTGTGACAACAGCAACGATCTTCACGTTATCAGAAAATGTGTAATTTTATATTCTGGACTGCTAGCTAAAAACAGGCTCTTGTAGACCCTATGCCAAAATGAAAAACAGGGTGGTCTAGGGAATAAAACCCTGTACAAGGAGTAAGAGGAACCTGGGTTTTCAATCACAATTTCAACCTTGAATTTCAGTAAAATCACTTTCCATTTCCATACTTCACATTTTGTCTCTGTAAAACTGAGTCAGGGAGGGAGTCTGATGCTCTATGGGTCTTTAAGTGATTTGGATTTCTTAGATGTGCTGTACAAATAATGACTATTCCTATCACCTAAACTCTTAAGTGCTTTGACAAAAGTTGTACTTTCATTTTTACAAGATGAAAAAGGAGTTAACGTCAATAATCATGATGATAATAGCTAACATAATAATAGTAATAATAGATCACATTTATACAGCACTCTGAGGTTCACAAAATACTTTCCTTACAAAAGCCATGTGAAGTAGGTGGTACAATTATTTTTGAGGCCACACAGGTGTAGTGGCATAGCTCTGTTATGTACTAATTTGTATCTTGGACAAGACACTTTACATGCCTGGGCCTCAGTTTCTTCAGCTGTAAAATGAAGGGATTAGATAATCTTTAAAGATTTCTTCTAGTTCTAAATCCCATTATCCTAATAATATCATATTCGAAGTAAATAGAACACTGAACTTGGAGGCAGGAGACCAGGGCTCAAATTCCAACTCACAGTTCCCTCATCTTTAACATGGGGGTAATAATAATGCCTATCCCTCTGTTTATTGTGAGGATGATATTTTTACCATCTACCTAACAGGATTATTGTGAGAGTTATTATTATCCTTACTTTATAGCTATAAGAGCATACATTGAAAGGTTGATAGGAAAGGACACTGGATTTGAGGTTAAGGTACCTGACCTTGAGTCCAGGCTCTGCTACTTACTAACTGTGTAATACTGGGTAATCTCAGTCAGTTCATCAATCAGTGGGCATTTACTTATTAAGCACTTATGCTGCACTTGAAAGTGGAGATGGAAGGAAGGGAGGGGACAAAAATGAAAAGGTACTTGCCCCAGAGAAGCTTACAATCTGTTGTTTGTTCTTCTTTTTAAAAGAGAATCAAGAACATCACGGGGTAATGTCCTGACTTGATGGATTTAAAGTGAGGCAGAGGTGCACAAAGTCACAAGCCTCACTCTCTTTTCCAGGATCAGTGAAGTTCAGTGGCAAGACAAAAGTGAGGACAACTGGCCTGGGATACAGTGGATGACTTTGGTGTCTTCTATGTCTCACCATGCTCTAAGCATTCCACAGAGCCTGCTTCAGTCTGGTTAGCAGGAGACAACTGGTATGCTTTGTATTAACCACTGGCCAGTAGACTCACTTGGCTCTTAGGAAAGGCATTTCCTTAAATGGCATAGCAAGAATAGTTAGTTACAAAACATTCTCCCTCCCCCCCCAACCTAGTTCATACTTTCACACAAATGCAAGCAACATCCATAGGATAAGTAGATGAAATTTAGAATGCAATGATGGCAAGATATATGTGTAAGATGTGTCAGGAAGACGAGAGTTAAAAATCCAGCCTCAGATACTTACTAGCCATTTGATTAGGACAAGTTACTTAATCTCTGTCTGCCTCAGTTTCCTCATCTGTAAAGCGGGGATAATAATACCACCAACTTCCCAGGGGTTATTATGAGGATCAAAAATAAAATTTGTAAAGCATTTAGCCCAGTGCTAGACATATAGTAGGCACTATATAAATGCTAGTATTATTATTCATTATTATTATGTGGGGCAAAGGCAACTCACAGCTTCTACTGCAGGGTATGAAAGGTCTTCCCTTCTTTGTAAAGTCCTAAGTCAGCTACCTTGGGGTTCAGGGTCTCTGCTGGGTGAGTTGCTCAGCTAGGTTCACAGATTCTTTGCTCTTCACAGAGAGCAATTACTTTTTACTACCTACTCAATAGGATTGTTGTGAAGCACACATTTTGCAGACCTTAAAAGTGATATATAAATGTCTTATTGCCAGAAGTCACACTCCTTGGATCTGCTTCTTCCTTTAGTAACTGCTTATTTGTACATTTTAATCTGTCTGGAATGTGTGCCGCAGCTTCCTTGCTGGATGTAGTATCTCCTACTGGTCAAATAGTTTCCCTTCAAAGCTACATGGCCAACTTGGAAGGGAAAGAGAAAGAAATTCCACCTTTCCTTCCCCAGTCAGCAGGGATCTCCTCTACTGATGGCTCCCACTCAAAATTTCTATAAAGCTAGCAATTCAGCCTTTTAATAACCCTCAGAGTCATGGCTGGTTTTCTTTTTATCCAATCATGTTGTGTCTTCTGATTTAACTATAGAGGGGTGTTCATACATGTCTCCCTTTACACAGATAATGGCATACTAAATACAAACAAAACTAAAACAAGGTAATTTATGGGGAGAGGTCCAACACCTGGGGATCAAGGAAAGCATGTAGAACACGGAGTCTTAACATTGAGTCCATGGGCTCAAGGGGTCGATGGATAGATTTCAGGGAATCCATAAACATGGATGGAAGAGAATACATTTTTGTTTCAATATAATTGCTTTTCTTTGTAATGCTATGTATTTTATTTTATACCTTTGAAAATATTATTCTGAAGAATCCATAGGCTTCATCATATGGGTTAAGGGACTTAGGACAAAAAAAATGTTAAGAACCTTTGATATGGAAGGTGGCACTTGAGCTTAGCCTAGTAGAAACTATGGTTCTAGGAGGTGGAGGAGAGGAGGGAGTTTTTTTCTAGTCTTGGGAAGACAGCTGGAACAACAGAGCAGGGAAAGAAGGAGATGGAACACCATGTATGACGAAGAGTAAGAAGACCAGTTTGGATGACCCTTGATGTGTTTAAAGGGAAGTAATATGTGATAAGATTGAAAAGGTAGGTTGGGGCTAGGTTGTGAAGGAATGCAAATGCCAAATAGATAAATATATGCTTGATCCTGAGGTAACAAAAAGACAATGGAATTTATTGAGCAGGGAAATGATATGGTCAGACTTGTACTTTAGGAAGGAGAATAATTAGGAGGCTTTTGCAGGAGTCCCAGAAGGAGGTGATGAAGCCCTGTACTAAGTGGCTATGTAAAGGAACAGAAGGAAATAGATTTGAGAGATGTGGAGGAAGACATGACAAGATATAACAACTGACTGGATATATGGAGTGAACGAGTGACATGTTAAAGAAGAGACTGACCTTAGAACCTGGAAGGACCATGGTACCCTTGAAAGAGATAGAGGAGTTTCAAAGAGGGATGGGTTTAAATGGATAGATAATGAATTCTATTTTGGGACATGTTGAGTTCGAGATGTCTCTGGAATATTTAGTTTGAAGCATTCAAAAGATAGAGATGCAGGATTAGAACTCAGGAGAAAGGCTATTTAGATCTGGGGGCGATCTTTATAGAGATGATAATTAAGCCTTTTTAACCTGATGAGGCCAAAAAGAGAGAGAGATGATGTAGAAAAAAGAGAGTCCCAGATGGAGTCTTGGGATGTACCCAAGAGAAGCAGTCAGGAGGTCTGATATACAGTGATCCAACAACCTAATTTTCCTAATCTATTAAATATGGATAACAATACTTGACATGAGACCATTGTGAAAGATATCCTTTGGAAATTGTAGAGTGATAGATGTGGAAGCTATTACTATGTATAAACTATTACTGTATTACTAAACTATTACTACTGTAACTTATTGTTCAAATTAGCATTAGTTCAACAAATGAATTCAGCAGATATTTATGTGCCTACCATGGGCAAGACATTGTGTGGAACACAGGGAAATAAAAAATGATAATCCTTGTCCTCAAAGAGTATACAGTCTACCATTTCTATCCTCATGAAATACCTGTTGACCAACATGAATTAAACTATATTCTTCTTGAAAGAAAGAAAATGTATCTTCTGGGATTCTGATCAGTGACGACATTTCTCTTTACCAAATTGTGTTTTGATGATCTGCTCTGCTGCTTATTTGGTCCAGTCAAATGTGCTCAGCAAGATAACAGTATTTTTCTAGTAAAATGAACTGTAATTATTTTGTGTATGTATTTAATAATGCTTTCAATTAAAGTCTAGCTCTAAATCGAAGATCCAACTCTAATATCTTATCATTGAGCTCAGAGAGAGGAAAGAGAAGTCTGATCACATGTACTAAATAGTCCAGGAGGAATGGAAAATTTAAGAATGAAAATAGGAAGACACACAGAGAAACAGTTCTTTTTTTTTTTTTAATATTTTTTATTTGTTTTCTTGTTTACATCATTCATTTTCATGACATTGTTGAATTACAAATTTTCTCCCTGTCTTGCCCCTGCCCCAACCCTAAAACAGCAATTCCACTGTAAAGCCCCTCCCCTGCTCTGCTCTCTTACTTTCTGGTAGGGGAGGAAGGGTCTCCTTATCCCAGCCCCTGTATCTCTTAATTCCTAGCTGCAGGTATTGCAGAACTTTAAATTCAATATTCTTCGATTCCTCCCTTGTTACCCACCCCCACTGGAAGGACAATCAATACAGTACAGGCTGTGGATGTGTGATTATACAGGACATCTTCATGGTGGACATATTGTGACAGTGATCATCTGTCTCTTCTTCCTATCCCTCAGCCCTTATTCTGTTCTCCACCCTGTCCCTGTCCCTTTACTGAAGTGTGTACTTCCAGCATCCCTCCCTCAGACCCTGCCCTCCTCTACATCATCCCCCCTCTCATTCCCATGCTCCCTACTCTCCTGTGTGGCATGACGCCCAGTTTAGAGTTTATGCCATTTCTTCCCTAAGCCAAATTCAAAGAGAGTAATTGAAAGTAAAGTTGTAACAGTTATCCCTTGCCTCTCCTACATGGGATGATTAACCCCATTTTGTTTCTCCCTGTCTTCTCTCATTCTAGTCCTCTCCCACCTCAGAATTTCACCTTTTAAAGTATCATCCCTTCATATTCAATTGATCCTATACCCTCTATATACACATATACACATATGTTCAGATATGTATTCATACGCATATATAGCCTCCTATATGAACATATGTGTAAGTATATATACATATACACACACACACATTTGTATTCCCTTCACCTATCCTCATGCTAAGAAAAGTTTCATAAGTTATTATTGGCATGTAAATAATTCAAATTTGACAAGTTCCTTATAATTTCTTTCCCATGTTTACCTTCTCATGTTTCTTGTGTTTGATTGTCAAATTTTCTGTTCAGCTCTGGTTTTTTAGGCAAGAATGTTTGAAAGTCCTCCACCTCCTTGAATGACCATATTTTCCCCTGGAATAATATGCTCAATTTTGCTGGGTAGTTGATTCTTGGTTTTAATCCTAGCTACCTTAATCTTCAAAATATTGTATTCCAGGCC
>CM053593.1:122474136-122493328 GCA_028646575.1 Pseudocheirus occidentalis
GTACTATATTAATGCCAGTTATTATTAATATAGTATTGCATTACATCTTGGATTAGATAGCTTCTGAGGGTACGCTCAAGAATTCTCTGAATGGCATTTCAGAAGATCACATGGTTTATGGTCATAAAGTATCTAGAGTGGCAGGGATTACATTTGTACCATATTTTCAAGGGTAATTGAAGCCCTTCAACTCAAGGATCAGAGAGCAGCACCCTCATGCCTGTTTGTTGTTGGAGCTATTTGACCTTCCAATTTCTCTCAACCTTGATTGGTTCTGTCAGCTCTTCTCTCTCCTATTGGCTGCTGAGGTTGGAAACAATCCCCTAAAGGACAGGGCAAGGTAAGGCAACAATTCAAGACTAAACCCTTGGTCAGTCAATCCAGCAGAAAAAGCCTTTGGAAATGGGAGATGCCTATTACCACCTATGACAGAATGTAAGGGTAGGAGGCAAGAGTCAAAAATAGCAACCCCAAGGAGATGGAAACGCATGGCACGGCTCAGTTCTCAGCTTTAACTGTTGACAGACGCGTTCACACTGATGACTAGCTACAAGGGTGGGAGCTTGCAGCATGAACAGGAGTAGTACACCACACTGTTCCTTCTAGGTTTGGCACACTGTGGTTTCCTGCCTCATCAAATGGCCGTTGCATGTCGGTGATGATTCATGACATTTGGAAAGTGTGGCTGTATGCTGAAAAGCAAGGTGAAAAATTACACAGCCAAGGTCAGTGGAGGACAGGAAGGGGACTGTAATGAGCAGTTCAGTTTTACTTTGGAAAATGAGAGAGACGGGCAAACAAAAAGAGAGAGAGAGAGAGACAGACAGACAGACAGAAATTTGCAGAGAGAGACAGAGAGAAACATAGACAAAGAGAGACAGAAACAGAGATGCAAAGAGATGGAGAGGCAGATAGATATAGATATAGAGAGACAAAGATACAGAAAGAGACTGAGACAGAGACATATATATATATATAAATATGTGTGTATATGTATATATATGTATATATATTCACATATGGGGGGAGGGAGAGAGAGAGAAAAGAGAGAGAGACAGAGAGAGAAAAGAGAGAGAGAGAGAGAGAAAGAGAGAGAGAGAGAGAGAGAGAGAGAGAGAGAGAGAGAGAGAAACTAGATACTGTTTAATGGGGGCATATGTGTGACTTTAACATAAGACCTCCTTGGAAGAAGCTACAGGTCTTGGCCAGAAGTGCTGACAGTATGTTAGAAGTAGTGGGTGATTCAGTGAATGTCCATCTTCCTCTCTGACTCAGAACCAGTCCGCTTTCTCAGGCATTGCCAGAGAACACTTTGTGGCTGTCGCTGTCATCTATTGACTTTGATGCAAAACCTAAGGTCCTGATCCTTTGTGACTACTGGACCTTGTGTGACCCCTTTTGAATGAGTAAGGGGATTAACCTTGGTTTTGTGGCCTAATTCCAAGTTGAGCAATTACATTTGACCTAAGGTCTTCCTGTAGTTTCAGTTAAGTAGTCTGTATCTGTGTACACGTTGAAGAAGAGAGCTGATACAATTACTGGGGTCAGTGTTACTTGGTTGGCCTAGCCACGGTTTCCTTTTTATTTTTTGTCACATGAAGGCAGAAGAGTGGGTAATAGACATAAGTGTTCCCAGCAGCCAGTCGAAAGGCTAGGATTGTTTGGGGATGGGGAATGGGGTAGGCTTTGTACTAGTGAAGCCCCAGGATGGAAGGGAGGGACCATGAAATCAGAACCATACCATGTTGATATCACACACATTCTAGGTTCACTTATTGGGGTGCTAATTTATCTAAGCATTTATTACTGATTCATCATGTGTTGCAAATGGTGACTGCACTAGGCTGCCTCAGCATGCATAACACAAAGCAAACCCTTGCCAATTTCACCTGAAAGCAAAGATAAATCTTTCCTACCTTAGTTTCTCTTTATTTATCTAGCTTGAGCATCAGCTAGAGTCACTAAATCTTGTAAAGTATGAGTTTCCACCTCCAGAAGCATCTGCATTTCAGTTGAGAAAGAAGTGATCCCTATAACAACTGCTCTTTTTTCCCTATTTCCCTCCATTCCCCCTCATTTTCCACCATCCACTAAATGATAGGGTCTCTGTAACACTGAGTTAGCAAAAGACCTAGACCTGAAAGAAGTTAAGCTTGACTTAAAACACTCTCTCTCTCTCTCTCTCTCTCTCTCTCTCTCTCTCTCTCTCTCTCTCTCTCTCTCTCTCTCTCTCTCTCTCTCTCTCTCTCTCTCTCTGTCACTCTCACACACACACACACACACATACACACACACACCCAGCAACCAAGAACCAGGCTGCAGGCACAGAAGCTTTTTAATTAAAAATAGAAATGTGACCAACAGCCCTAGTATTTTCCCTCAGCTATAAAACAGAGTTGGCTGAATGATCTCTGAGATTCCTTCCAGCTCTGATAATTGATGAGCCTCTACTTCTTCAGTTCATTGGTTCTCACTGTTATCTGAATCATCCCTAAGGAAATGATACAACATAAAAAAAGCTAGTTAGAAATTTGGAGGGCTGGTAAAATTTTTGTGTGGGCTTAAGGACTTTGAACCCACCTGCAAATCTGCTACAGAGATCACTTGGCTGAAAGTACCATTGACATTATAAACAACACCTATATTTAGCCTTCTATAAAAGTCACCCTGGTCATCCTTTCCCTTCTTCTCTTCCATCCCCAAGTGAAGAGTGAAGCAACCAATCTGTGTAGTTTTGATCAGGACAACCAGCCTGTGTTTTCCTGGCTGGTAGAGAGTGGGAAAATGAGTGATTCCCTAATAACAATGCCTTGAAGAATATGAGAGATGAATGAAATTCAGGTCTTCACTGGGAAGACTGGAAGTTCCTTGAGAGTAGGGATAATTGCATTCTTTTTATTTGTGTCTTTAACTATTAGCCCAGTAGGTGCTGACACTTATTCAGTGTTTAGCAAATGCTTAGTGATTGATTGATTTCTTTCCCTCTTCTCTAGGGAGGGAGAAATAGAATTAGGTTTAGGAGCATTAACAAAGAGATCACTGTATGAGGAATGGTGAAAAATCAAAACCCAAGAACATTTGAAAAACAATCCCCTTTGGACAGGGTCAAGGCATTGCCCTCGAGAGGTACATCAGAGAGCAGAGAAAATGTTCAAAGACAAGACATGCTGGTGAAGCGATGTTTGGACTTGATGCAGAGTATCCTGGAAAACAATTTTTAAAAAAGAGCCACCACATGGAGTAAATCCATTGGTGTGTGTGTGTGTGTGTGTGTGTGTGTGTGTGTGTGCGCGCCCGCGCTGTGTTGTTGCAATTCAGGAACTAACATTTCACTAGAGTTCCAGCCTAGCCTGAAAGAGGTACCAGACAGGAACTGGTTCAAAGTTTGTGCACAGCTGCTGAGGTCAGATGACTCTGTCAGCTGAATTTACTCCCTTACTAGCTCTGATTTATCATCGAGGAACCTCTGACCTTTATTTAGTCACAAAAATACCAGTTTTGAAATCTCTTTGAAGATTGATTAAGTAAACACTAACAGCAAAGATAATAATAATTGGGTGACGTTGTTTGGGTTATTTGTAGCTTGTAGAAGAATGCTCTGATTATAAAGCTGACAGACAAATGGCCTCTCTGTTCCTCTAATTTATCTTTTTGGTGCTTTGGAACATGGGAGGTATTTTAAGGGGGCTTGAGTTTGTAGTGGGACATGGAGACTTTTGCTCTCATTCCACGTTTGAAGCTCCCTTGCTGTAGAAAAGCTGTGCAGTGACTTATGAGGTAGCCAGGTGTCTTTATCACCATAGGTCTGGGAGAATTTTTTTTTCACATGTCTTTCAGGCCAGTTCTCTGAATCATGTCTTGAATGCTGGATTAGTATAAGTCTATGGAGACATATTTCTTTTTATATGGTGGGAGTTTGGGGGATGAGAATAGGAAAAAAGCATTGCTTTTATGCTTTCACTTTTGATCAGTTGTATAGGATTTGGTATAACCAGGAGTATGTTTGGGCTTGATGACTTGACGATAAGTATCTTGGAAAAACAAATTTTTAAAAGAGTCAACTGTGTGGCATAAATCTGTTGAGGTCCTTGGAATGGAGAGATGGTCCCCAGGACTTTCCTGAATACCACTAACCTACCACCTCAATCTGAGACTTTGCTTCTAGGTCCTCCAATTTCTTTAGCTTACCTGGAATTATACCTGCACTCCACTTTTGGGCCGTCTCTCACTCTACTGCCTATACTTTGGCCAATGTCTTTATTCCCTATCCCTCTCCCTAAATGGTCCCTATTCCTTAATCTTAGACTCTTGCTCAAATTTATGAGTTTTAGCTTTATTTTGTTGAGAACCTAATATCCACACCATTTACTGGATATTTTCATAGTATGCTACTACACATACTACCCTTTTCCCTGTCCTGCTACCTTTTCCCTACTGCACTACCCCCTCCCCCAACTTCAGCTTTCTAGCACCAACTCTTTCTGTATTTTCTTATTATTAGAATGTAAGTTCCTTGAGGGAACAGGCTGTATTAATTTCCTTGTATTTGTATCCCCAGGACCTGGTGCAGTCCTGGCATGCAGTAAGCACTTAATAAATGCTTGCTCATTCACTCCATCCCTCCATCCATCCATCCCTCCCTCCATCCATCCATCCCTCCATCCATCCATCCATCCATCCATCCATCCATCCATCCATCCATCCATCTTATCCCTATAAGAAAGTGTGAGAGCTGTTACTATGCACAGGCCACTGAATCTTGGGTTAGTAATTCTGCTATATCTAGGAGAGAGAATATTCTATCTTCCATGGATATAAGAAATATCTTTGATATTAATTTGTTCAACTAATATTAGTTGAACAACTTCTTTCTGTAAGGCATTACTACGAGGCTTTGGGAGACGTGAAACCACAACAACCAGGGCTTAAATGAGGAAAGAAAGGAGTAGGAATGGTTCCCCTTCTTACTCAGTTCCTCCCCAACATAAGGGTAAACAAAAAGGGAAATGAAATGAAGAATGCTGATTAGTCATCTTCCTCTTTCAAATTCCTAACAAATGGAGCTCTCCCAATATCCCTTATTACTGGAAGTATTAAAGTGGAGATTGGATGGCTACTTTGGGGGATGTTGTAGGAGAAATTCTTGTTTCACAAAGGGAATTTAAATCTCAATCTGCTTCTCATAGGGAATGTCTAAGTCATGGATTTAGAGCTGAAAATGACCATAGAGGCCACCAAGTCAACTCCTTCATTTTACAGATGAGGAAATTGGGTCCCAGATGTGTTAAATGACTTACCTAACATCACATATATAGTAAGTGACTGTGGTAGGATTTGAAGTGAGATCCAGAAATCCTTTCCAGTATTAAGATTCTGTGATTCTATGGGAATACAGGCTCTAGGGAATTCCAAAGTGAAGAAATACCCTCTACCAACACAACTCAGTATTTCTCTGCCACTTAGAGACTCTGAAAGTTGGCAAGTTGCCAAGAATAATTTGCCTAGGGTCACCTAGATCTTTCTGGCTTCCAGTCAGCTTTCTATTCACTACACCACACTTCCTATTATAACTTAATTACTGGGAGAATTAAAGTCAAGTCCTCCAGTATAAAACCTGAAATCCTTTCCTGTAGGATTCTCTACCCTTCACCTCTAGTCTTTACTTAGGATGAATGTGTGAATACATGCCTTAGCCATGTAGTCCCCAAATAAGGTATGGTAGGGACCTCTGAGAAGAGCTGGACGCCACCATGGACAAATTCAGTTGTGTGACTGGTCTAGCAAATGTCCCTAAGTGTTCTTCCCCTCTCTATCTGTATGAAGTTGATATTGGGAAGGGCCCCTATAAAACCTCTTGAGTTTTCCAACCATGACTTATCCTCATTATCCTTTATATTTGACAATGAGGTCAATGTCATTATTTCCACACCACTTTCATATGAAGTCTGCCCTTTGTTTTGGTGCCAATCTGCATATGCAGGACTTCTGTCTGGTTAGAGCAATATCTTTTTGTCTTCATAAACCACATATCCATGATATCATAGGATAACATTAGGGTCTTTGTGTGGTCAATGAAAAAGCCTTAGACATAGAATAAGGAGCTGAATTCAAATCTTGGCTCTACCATTCTATGATCTTTGGTAAATCACATCACTCTTTAGATCTCAGTTTTCTCATTTGCAAAATGAGGGATTTAGGTTAGAAGGTCTCTGAGGCTTCTTCTAGCTGTAAACTTAAGTAAAACCTATAAATGTACTCAACATTAATCACAGGATCATGAATTTAGAACCAGAAGGGACTTAGAGGTCATCTAATCTAACCTTTCAAATTTATAGACAAGGAAACAGAGCTCCATGGATGTAAAGTGATTTGTCTAAGGTTGCACAGTGTCTGAGTCAAGATTGAAACCCAAGTCCTTTCAGTCCAAACCCATTTTTTTTTCACTGCACCATTATGACAGTTCCATTGATCAAATATTCAGAAAGCATTGGTTAAGCATCTGCTATGTGCCTGACACTATGCTGGGTTCTTTGGGGGGTACAAGTAAAGAGAGTAAAACAATCGCTACTTACAAGAAGCTTATGTTTTTGCTGAACACTTCTGGAAGGTCGGCTAATAGAACATGAGTCTGAATCATTCTTTGACTTAACTCCTGTTATCTGCCATATTGGTCATAAAGATAATTTTAGTTGTATTACAGTATAGTTTAAAGATATGATATGATCACACAGTGTTGATCAGATTTCATATTACCTGGGCGAGGAAGGACTTTGGTCAGGCTCTTGCCAACATAATTGCGGTCAATTTTCTTGCCAGATCTGAGTATTATTACCATTTCATAGGGGATGGTGGTATCATCAAAGTACAGTGACATTTCCTTAGCTATCCAAGTACTGAACAAAAGCTTGGGGAAGTCTCAGAGAAGAAATTCTCTTTCTTTAAGAATAGCATGAGGTTTTCCATCGGGTCTGGGAGATAACCGTTTTAAAATTAAATTTATTTATTTATTTTTTGCTTTTTGCAAGGGGGAAGGCAGGGCAATTGGGGTTAAGTGGTCACATTGCTAGTAAGTGTTAAGTATCTGAGGTCAAATTTGAACTCAGGTCCTCCTGACTCCAGGGCCTCCCCAGAGCTAACCATTTTTAATGGCTCTGGCTGGCTGTCCCTACTTCGAAAGCTGTAAAATTCATGTTGTTTTACCTTAGCCAGTATTCTGCATCTAATAGGATCCCAGCCAAAATGGGAGAAGGAGTTTTGAAAAGTTAATAGATGCCCATTGACTGGAAAATGACCATGCAAATTGTGGCACATGAATGTGACAGAGCATTACTCTGAGAATCAACAATATGAAGAATGTAGAGAAACATTAGAAGACTTATAAGAACTTATGTAAAAAAAGTTAAACAGAGCCAGTATAACACACTATACACAAGGACTATAATAATGTAAATGGAAAGAACAACAACAGGAAGCAAACTAAACATAAACTGCGTAATTATAATGATCAAATTTGTTTCTGAACAAGAGATGAATAAGTGTATTTCTCTCCCTTCTCAGCAGAGGTGGGAGTCCATGTGTAGAGAGCATTACATATAGTATCGTTGGTTGTTTTTGCTAACCTGTTTCCTTTCCACACCCCCTTTATTTATTTATTTTTTGTAGAGGAGTGAGGGGATATATTTGGAAATGAAAATGATTTAAAAATAAAAGATAGAGACAATTAAAAATGTTACTTACACATTGCAGCCTTGTCTCTAGAATTTATTCCTTGTCTGGAATGAATGTGGCACCATTTTCACTTTTGACCCTAGAGATTCTTATAAATCTGTAGGATAATAGTGGTCTGCAGGTTGAACCCTTGGCAAAATTGTCACTGGTCAAATTCAACTCCTCCCAGTTTCTATTTTACTAGCTCTCCCTCTTTTCCTCTCCCTTTGCACCCCTAGCACTTCCCTCATTTACCCCATCCTGTTCCTTAGGGTTTTGCTTTCAGCTCATTGTCAACAATCCCTCTGAGATGTTACTTGATGCAACTTCATAATAATTTCCCCAAGGATATTTCCTTTTCTTTTTTTGGAGAGTGGAAGGTAAGGCAATTGGGGTTAAGTGACTTGCCTAAGGTCATACAACTAGTAAGTGTGTCAAGTGTCTGGGGTTGGATTTGAACTCAAGTCCTCTTGACTCCAGGACTGGTGCTGTATTCATTGTGCCACCTAGCTGTCCCCCTGCAAGGATATTTTCATTTTAATAGAGGACTCCGGAAGACCCCAAACTATGACAACTCAAATGAATGAATCTATAATGATGGAATTTCAGTTGGCAGGGAAGATGTTTAGGACCAAGCTTCCCCTGCCTGGAACTGTTCATCTCACAACAGGTTGGCACACCCTATTCCACCTTTTTGTGAGGCCTTATGGTCAGTAAAACTCCATCCATCTCCAGTTGTGGCATCCCTGGGTTTGTGTATGTTTTATTGGATTAATCTCGTATGATGTAGGTGTCTATTAACGTTTTCTTTATTGGAAATATAGATTTAGAGTGGGAAGAGATTTTTGAAGTTATTTAATCTATTCAACTCACTTTACAGATCAAGAAACTGGATTGCCCAAGGTCACACAACAAGTAAGCAGAATCATCCCCAGCTCCTCCCCATGATTCTGTCTTTCTGTCTTTGCAGAGGCTGAACTCCGTGCCTGGATGCACTCTCTCCTCCCTTCTGTGGCTCAGGGTTTCTATCTCCCTTCAAAGCTCAGTTCAAGTACCACATCCTAGAAAAGAGTTTTCCTGCTATCCCAGCAACTAGTATCCCCTTGAAATTACCTTGTATATATTTTGTATTCACTTTTATTTGTAAAGGTTGTTTTCCTTTATAGAATGTAATCTCTTTGAGGGCAGAAACGAACTATTTTCTTTGTCTCCCTAGCACCTAGCACAGTTCCTGGAACACAGTAGATGTTTAATAAATGTTTATTGAGTGATCAATAGTTTAACTGGATTGCAAGTAAAAAAAAGCAACCAGTTCTTTGTCTTTTCAATCCTCTGTCCACTTTCTTCATGCTTCTCATTATGCTGATGATTTCCATTCCACAAACTTTGCACATCCAGAGAATTGAACAGAGACCGCAAACTATCCACATGTTCTTCAATAGCCTAATGACCTCCAGTCACCACTGACCAATAAGAATTCAAACCAGTGACCCTTGGATAATAGGCTCTTTTTTTTTGCATGACTCATCCTCTGAGACAACCCAACCACTTGCCGGGTGTTGTTAAGTGCCTGGTTCCTGTAAATATTGACAGAAACCATCCCAAGAACTATCAGGCAATGATTTGAAAAGAAATGTGTATGAATATGACTAGTGATTAGGTAATGCTCTTTGCTTGCTAAGATTTGACCAGTGATAAATTTCACTCCATTATCTCCTTAATAGGGGCTCATTAACTTGTGTATGACTCATAGTTCATGTATAGGACCTGATTCAGCAAGGAAAGTTTGCAACCCAGAACTTCATCCAAGGTCTTTTTAGTTTCTATGATACCAGCTTCCTAACGTGTGTGGTTTTGCAGACAAGGAAATGCTGAATAGGAGTTTAAATCACAAGAGGAGAAGGAGGACATAGAAGGGATAAAGGATTCTACAATCCTTTTCATTTTCTGCATGTCTAATAAATGCACAGGCACACACATGCCCAAATGTATACATCCACCACAGCCCATGTTCAGAAAGGGGTGGATATAGCTCATAAGTAATTTTCTCCTTCTCAAATGTGAAGAAACATCTAGGGCCCTGCTTAAAAACCATTATTAGGATTATTGGCTCTGACTTCAGAGCCAGTTGAGGCAAACAAACCCCTGCCCAAGTGGGGACTGGTTTTGATCTCTTTCTCTGCCTTCCTAAGTCATCAAAGCTAAATTCTCAAAGCCTAAGTGTTTCATCTGTACTGTCTAATGGTTTTCATTGTGTTGTTTATTGGGCTAATCTGGTTAACTTCAAATTTATATCATCAATGGGCCTTTTTCAAAGTGTGTCAACATTTTAGTTGGTTTTCAGTGTTCCTCCAACATTTGCCCACTCAATCAATCAGCAAGCATTTATTAAATGCCTACCATGTGCTCAGCACTGTTCTAGGTGATAGAGACATACAGACAAAACTGAAACTATCTCTGCCCTCAAAGAGCTGATTTTCTAGGACATGCATGTATAAGTACATATGAAATACACACAAAATCATTTCGAAGGGATTGCACAATCGTGGTGATCATGAAAACCTCATGTGGGAGGTTCCGACTGAGTGAGCTTTGAAGGAAATTAGGTTTTCAAAGATGTAGAGATGAGACAGGAATGCATTCTAGACATGGGAAATGGTCTAAACATAGGCATGGAGATATGACATTGCTTGCCATGGGTGAGGAACAGCAAGAAGAGCTGTGTGGTTAGGATATAGAATATAATATACTAAGACCGGAAAAGTATAGTGGAGCTAGGTTGTAAAGGCTTTATATATCAAACAGAGCCATTTGTATTTGATCCTAGAAGGTAATAGGGAGCCACTGGAGTTTCTTGAGCAATGAAGTGACACAGTCATACCTATACTTTAAGACTATGAGGGCTAAAGGTCTGGTCAGCCCATTCAAAGATACACCTTTAGACAGCCCATTCAAAGATGTATTTTTAGACAAGCTGACTTCTAAATAGGGGTCATTTTGTATAATGTGGTCTACATTAAGTCAGTTTATTGGCTCACTATAGATTTTGAATGTCTTATTAAGGCACATTCATACACATATAAGTATATATTTCTATTCAGCTCAACATTAATTAACTTTGTCTTCATTTTTGTATTTGTATCCCTAGCACTTAGCACAGCATTGGTACATAGTAAGCATCTAATAATTGTTTTTTCATCCATCCATCCATCCATCCATCCATCCATCCATCCATCTATCCATCTATCCATCCTTCCCTCCCTCCCTGTCTCCCTTCCTCCCTCCCTCCGTTCCTCTTAGCCTTAGGACTTCCTGCTACTTTGTATTGATTGCCTTAGCTGCCTGTAGTGGTGCCTCAACTAATCTTGCTTGAATTGTGTAGAAACTTTCTAGTTACTATACCTCAGTTGATAGGAGAGAACCCAACAGATTGCCCGTGAGAGTTGAAGCCCAGCAGATGGTAGCAGAGAACAGCTCGGTGACCATAAAACTGGTAGAGATCCTCAGCAGAAACAATGATAAAAAGAGCAGAGGCATGCATAGTACCCAGTGAGAATCAGAGATGACATACCTAGGGGACACTCCTAGCTCTGTTGTGGTTGTGAGTTGTCTTAGCCATACCATACAGTGTGTGTATGTGTGTATGAGTGTGTGTGAGAGAGATCTCCATATATAACCTGTGTATGATCTCCAGATATACCCTGACAATGTCAGTTCTTTTAAATTAACTTTCTATCTGCTCTGTATGTAGCTTGCGTGTACACATTCATTTATATGTTATATGCTCATTAGAATGTAAGTTTCTTGAGGGGAGGGGCTGTTTTGCCACCCTTTCTATCCCCAGGACTTAGCCCAATGCCTTAATAGAAGCTTGTTGATTGATTGATTGATTGATTGATTCATATGATTCAATTCAATAAGCATTTGATACATTTCTAGTAAGTATCAGGCATTGTGTTAGATGCTGGGGATACAAAGACAAAAATTAGTCTATGCCCTCAAGGAGCCTATAGTTTATTGTGTGCTACTGTAAATAGGACATGTGCAAAAAAATTGTGTGTGTGTGTGTGTGTGTGTGTGTGTGTGTGTGTGTGTGTAGGAACCCTAACAACTAGGGGAATCAGGAAAGATCTCTTGCTGGGTATGGCATTTCAGCTCAGTCTTGAAGGGAGACAGGGCTTCCAGGAGGCCAAAGTGAAGTGAGAGAAACTTTCAGGCATGGGGGACAGCCTGTGCAAAGGCATGGAGATGGGAGATGAGAGATAGAGTATCATGTGTGGAGAGCATTTTTTTTTCTGGAACATATTGTGAACGAGGGAGAAATTATATGTGATCAGCCTGAAAAGATAAGTTGGAACCAGTGTCTACTAGGTGAAAAGCATTATGCTTCCACTCCTATAGCATTTATTTTCTTTACCATTTGGTGTGTATATGTATTCCTTGTATTTAGTCTCCTTTCAAATACAGAACTAGGAAGACCTGTTATAAAGACCACCTCTGACACACACTGGCTGTGTGACTCTAGGAAAGTCACTTAACTTTGCACTTCCCCAGGTGACTTTCTAAGATAGTAAGGTGATACTATGTATTGTCTAAGGGAATTTCTTCACTGGGACTTCCCTATAGCTATGAAATCATAGGTCTGGTCCATATGCCTCATTTCCCCAACTATCTGCTCTTTGAAAGCAGGGAGTATCTCACATTTTCTTCTTTTTTACTGTGCTGCATACGTTGCAGGCCTAATACATTTTATTAATTATATGTAATAAACATAATGTTACATGCAATATTCATTACTTTGATGCCTTAGTGGTGTGGAGATAGCAATGGGTTTTTGAAGCAATGCTAGTGGAAGTAGAAAATGCTTTGTTTATGAACCTGGAGATGGACTCTGTCTTGTTGTCCAAGGAATAGCCTACATAAGTTTGGCTACCTGCTATTATTTAGTTAGTTATTTATGTATCCATCTGTCCATCCGTCCATCCGTCCATCCGTTTATCCATCTATCTGTCTGTCTGTCTATCTATCTGTATATGTATCTTATATGTATCATCTGTTTCCCACA
This sequence comes from Pseudocheirus occidentalis, assembly GCA_028646575.1. Taxonomy (NCBI): domain Eukaryota; kingdom Metazoa; phylum Chordata; class Mammalia; order Diprotodontia; family Pseudocheiridae; genus Pseudocheirus; species Pseudocheirus occidentalis. The sequence goes on from CM053593.1 coordinate 122,486,909, forward strand.
TCACAGCAAAAGAAACATCCTCAAAATGGCTACTAAAGGTATGGATGGGGGGCAAACTACATCAATTAAGGCAGGACCCACACCCATAAAATCACAGATCATTTGATGAGTTGGAAATGTTTGTATCTATCTCTCTGCTTAAGAAAGAGACAACCTTCTGGGTAGGGAGTAAACTAGGGCACCTGCCTTCATCTTTGCCCTCCCATACTCGCACAGACTGGTTTGTTTACTGTTAGCTGCACAATGATTTGCAAATCTCTTACCTAAGCACCTGGCAGCAGCCTAATGTTCTGTTTCCTTTGTCCAGGTAGATTACACACCTGCTGTGCTGTGGAGTGGTGTTTCAGAACCTTCTGACGTCTCTGATTTTAGTGGAATGTTGATGGGTGGGAGCAGTCTAGTAAAATATGGGGAAATAGGATGAAGGGTTTTGGGGGAAAGTAGAGAAAAGGAAATTGAAATGAAGGGTTATGAGGAAAACCTAGGAACTGACACACTTAACAGTCTCTCTTTTCATTTATTTCCCTGGTAACAGATTTTGGTGAAATAAATGAACTCTTAAAAGAAATTCTTCTCCCAGCCTTGCCTTTTTTTTTAAGCAAGAAGTTGAAAAGGGGACTCAGATTTTGAAATTTCCCCATGTCATTACATTTTTGGGACCAGATCTGTAATTCCATTGGTATAGAGAACTCTCCGGAAGAAATTCACTCTATCAATGCAAGGCAGCAGTCACTCTATAACTTATACTGTTAAAGAATGATGTAGTATGTGAGGAAGGCAGGACCTGAACCCAGGCCTTCCTGACTCTATTACTATGCTGTTTCATATCAGCTAATAGATTATTAAAAATATACTGTCAGTGTTGTTGCTTTAAGATGTTATGGTTGGAAGAAAGTATAGGACCTCAACAGAACACAGGAGGCTGACAAAAACGGAGGCAGTTAGGTGGTATGGTAGAAAGAGCACTGGCTCTGGAGCCAGGAGGACCTGAGTTCAAATGTGAGCTATGTGACCCTGGGGAAGTCACTTAACCCTGATTACCTCCTCCCCCTCAAAAAAAAAATTGAGGCAGTTTCTCATAGTTCTGCAGTAGCAACAATGAATAAGGTATGTTTCCTGAAGGGGAAAAATGAACTTGAAAGGAAGTGTGTGACTGATGTTAGAAGAAGGACTTGTTTGTACCCTATACACTGGAGAGGCTGTATAAGAACTGTTCATTCATGTGATAAATATGGGCCTCGCTGTACTATCAAAGGCAAGAGAAGGGCCCTGGGGTAGCTTCCTGAGAAAGTCTGTTTGTGCAAACTAAAGGTGCCTATAGTACCTTTAACCTCTCAAAAGAATGCAAGCATGTTTTGGCTGTAAGCCTGGAAAGTGCCTGAAGAAGGCTAACATCAGTGATTTTTCAAAAGGTTTCTCCCTAGAACTTAAAAATGTGCACGTAGCTTGCTTATTCCAGCTTCTTCTGTTTCATATCTCCCTTATAATGCCTTTTTTTCTGGGGAGGGGAGCAGAGTAAATTAGAAAAGAGTTTGGATTGTACAGCATGGTGACTGCTTTCTCCGCCAGTGCCCAAGGATGTTGGTATCTCTCTTTAGGAACATTTCCCTTGTCTTCTGTACTAGAAGTGTGCTAATAAATGTTTAGCAACTGTGTTTTTGATAAAACAAAGTATGCATGACACGATTTTAATGAATAATAATCTTCATTTTTAATATTTTCTCCACGTCTTTCTTAAATCTAGACAATCAACAAATTTGTTGTAGTGTAGATGACTTGTAGTGTTTGCCAATTTCTAAGGTATAAATGCTTACACTGAAAACAATTTTAAGCTTTATTTTATTTAAAAATTATAAATATATATTTTGAAATGAGCAAAATCCACCTTCCCACCATTCTACCCCATCTCTATTTTTGAGAACAAAAGAAAAACAAAACCTGTTACAAATGTGTATAGTCAAGCAAAGCAAAATTTCTCATTGGCAATATTAAAAAAATGTTTTTGTTTCTTTCTGTACTCTAGATCCTTTACAGAAGTGGACAGCTAGGTGGTGCGGTAGATAGAGTGCTGGGCCTGGAGTCAGATTCATCTTTGTAAGTTCAAATCTGGCCTCAGACACTAGCTGTGTGACCCTGGATAAGTCACTTAACCCTCTTTGCCTCAGTTTCCTGGTAAAATGAACTGGAGAAGGAAATGGCAAATCACTCTAGTGTCTCTGCCAAGAAAACTCCAAATGGGGTTTGAAATGACTGAAAACAACTTAACAACAAAAGGCGTGTTTCATTATTAGTCCTCTGGAATCTTGATTGGTTATCATTCCTGTTTCCTCTGAAGCTGTTTGTCTTTACCATATTCTTGTCTTTGCTAAGCTCCCTCTGCATCAGTTCACACATGGGCTTCACCGAACACCTCTCTGTCATTTAAAAAAAATCCATTTATTTTATATTCAATTCTAGATTCTCTCACCCCTCCCCTATTCACTGAGAAGGTAAAATGTATAAAAACCCATCACAATTATGGAGGGATGCTAAGCAAATTTCTGTATTCCTTTCTTTGTTCCTTACAGAACAATAGTATCTCATCACATTTACACAGCATAACCCATTCTTCCCACACTGGGAATTTAACAATCAGTCCTTGGGAGCATGTGTGAGCTGGCTCCAGCACCCCTCTGTCTTGCCTGTATCCTTCCTGAATAAGTTATTAGAATAGTAACAGACCTCTCTTTTTTTGACATTAAGTTACTTTATTTTTTAAAAAATTTTTTATTGACTTGTTTGTTTACTTTTAGTTTACAGTATTCAGTTCCAGAGTCACTTGAGTTTCAGATTTTTCTCCCCTTCCTCCCCACCCCCCACCCCCGACAGACATTAAGTTACTTTAGCACAGGCACGGAGGATAAATGGGGAGAAGGCTGTGTGGTATAGAAAGAGCATCACAGTAGAAGTCACAGCTCACTTGTATAAACTATCAAAGAAAAATTGGGCAAAGTCACAACCTTTCTGGATCATGGCTTCTTTATTTGTAAAATGTGAGGGTGAAAGTGAAGTGAAAGTAATGAGATTGGAGGTCCTTTCTAGCTCTAAAATTTCACGATCCTTTCATGGACCTACCACATCCAGTAGAAAAAGGGCTGGACCATTCTGGCCCTGTTATTACCGGTGTGACTTCTGGCAAGTCAGATAACCTTAAGGGACCTTGGTTTCTACATCCTTGAAATGATGGACTGGAATGTAATCACTAAGATGGCCTCTGAGGTTCCTTCCCTCTTTAAAGCTATGAGCCTATGATATAGTACAACCTACTTACATGTTAAACACAAGGACCTAGGACAGATAAAGGCCAGCTTTGGAGACAGCGGCTGTGACTTTTCCTTGGTGTGACTACTTCTACCTTAAGCTTCCCCATCTCAATCTTCTCTTAGGTAGGATCTACATTTAAAAAGTCCTTGAGAAATTTTTTTTATCTACTTTTAATCACCTTATGTGAGATTATTTTTTATGTTAACTGGAAAAGTCTTTTCTCGAATTCCAAACTAAATTCTTTCCACATCCCCCCACCCCAGTTCCCATCTTCTTCCTCAGTCTCATTATCTCTTTGCCCTATTTTTAATCTCTAAACCAGTATTTCTCAAACCAAACTATATCACATGCCAGTAAAATATCCAGATTATCTACTAGAGGATGTTCTGTTCCCTGTATCCTCAGTCCTAAAGCTTTTTGTAGTGTTTGGTCTTATATGTGGTACAGTACTGACTGTGGAATCAGAGAATCTGAGTTCAAATTCCACCCTTGATATTTACTGTCTGTGTGATCTTGGGCAAATCATTGATCCTTCCTAGCCCCTAGTTTCCTCATCTAAAATATGAGTGATTCGACTGGGTCCTGAAGTCCCTGTTAGTCCTAGACGTAAGACTTGATTCCTTTTCTTGGCATGTTGTACAGAGGTTCTTATCTGGGCACAGTATGGACTAGATGGCCTCCTGGGTCCTTTCCACTGTGTCTTGGAGTGGGCATCTTCACTGCCTTCTCACTTCCCATTTCTGCTCTTTTGGCTCCCCTTGTATATGCTGTCTTCCCCCATTAGAATGTATGCTCCTTGAGAGCAGGTGCTGTATTTCTGCTTGTATTTGTATTTCCAGTGCTTAGCACAGTACTTTGCACACAGTGTTTACTAAATGTTTCTTGACTAGACTTAAGATTTTATGATTCTATGAAGTATGAGAAATGGTCAGAAGGTGGGGGAGGAGGAGTAAACTATGTTATAAGGAGAGGAAAAAGTCTGTTTTTAAAAGATTATGTTTTGTGGACTGGTAAAAACTCCGGTGGAAAGGTGCTTGAAGATGAAACTTTGATATATAGATGAAACAAAGATAACTCTGCTTAAGGCTCCCTCCCTCCCTCCCTTCCTTCCTTCCTTCCTTCCTTCCTTCCTTCCTTCCTTCCTTCCTTCCTTCCTTCCTTCCTTCCTTCCTTCCTTCCTTCCTTCTTAAATGCTTACTCTGTGACAGGTGCTGTGTTGGGAACAAATAAGGCAAAAAACAGCTCTTGTTTTCAGGGAGTTTACAATCTAAGGGGGGGGGAATGACAACACTTACAAACAAGCTACAACAGGATAAAATGGAAATTCAGTAAACATTAATAACAATGAACACTGACATGGCACTTATGAACACTGACATGGCACTTGTGGGTTGGCAAGCCATGTGACATATTACCTCATTTGATCCTTACAACAACCCTGTGATGGAAGTGCTATTGTTATCCCCATTTCAATGAGGAAACTGAGGTTGAGGGAGCCCAATTGATTGGTTTTGGGGCCACACAACTACTGTCTTAGGGAACATGAGGAACCCGAGTCTTCCTGACTTCCAGCTCAACATGTCATCCACTACACCAAATGGCTCCCTATACCACATGCAGGGAATTCCTGCCAGTGTTCGAGGCACAATGTTCCTTCCTCTTCATTACCAATCAAGTACCTGCCACTATAGTCATAAATATATAGTAATATAATTATGGCATCAATTATATTAATATATTATTTTACATAGAATCACACACATATTTGTGCATGTATTTATATGTGGTATGTATTTAAGTATGTATTGGGGAAGACAGAAAAACAACTCATTACTGGACTGCACTAATTACTGCCAGATGATGACTATTAATGGCACCATGCCTCAGTGAAACAAAGAAGGCAGTTCCTTGAGGGCAGGGGCTGCTTTCTTTTTTTCTTTTCTTTGGAAGTCTAGCTCCTATGGTCATGATGCCTTGCATATGCTGTTCTTGAGTCATTTCAATTGTGTTCAACTCTTTGTGACCCCATCTGAGGTTTTCTTGGCAAAGATAGTGGAGTGGTTGGCCATTTCCTTCTTTAGTTTATTTTACAGTTGAGGAAACTGAGGCAAACAGGGTTATATGACTTGCCCAGTGTCACACAACTGGTAGAGCAGACCCTTCATTAATGGCTGTTTACAGTGAATCTGAAGGAATATGCTGAGGATCTTAAACTGGTTTCTGTTTCAACTTCCTTTATAGATCTGGGTTACCTCTTACTGCTCCTTTAAAATTTTTTTTTCATAGGGATTTGTTTTTATTATGACTACTTGGTTACAGGGAGTATTCAGGATCTTATGCTTGCCAAATGTTTCATATTGCTAAGGGATTGATGCCCAGTGAGTGGAAAATTTTCTAGGGTCCAAATTCAATTCGATTCTGTTCAGTTCAGCAAACATTTATTAACTGCAAGGCACTATGCTTGCGGAAAATCAGAAAAAAAAGAAAAGAGGAGTTGAGTCAGTAATATCAAGGTCCCTATAAATCAGGCCCCTGTGGATCCCTGGGGCTCTTTAATACCCCACCTCTGCCTTGCAAACATCTTTGCAATCACTTTTTCAAAACTCATCTGGAGGTTGGGGGTAAATTTTTGCTGCCTTGGCAAGGAATGACACAGGGTCAAATTACTCTAGATACTGAGTGGTCTTGCTGGGGGCACAAAGAAGAAAAACAGAAATCTACACTCCTTCCACCAGCACGAAGGCCAAATCTTGCCCAGAGTATCCATCAGTGCCCCTCTCTAAACATGGCAGACTAAAGCCATTTCACAGAGGAAACACTAATATTGCCTTTTCCAGAAGACTCATGGACACACATCCTTGAATTACTTGTCAGGGATAGTTTTCCTTCATCTTGAGTCACTGCTGTCTTTTGATGACCTGAGAGGGAGTGAGGGATGGAAAAAAACAAATTAGGTTTAAGGGGCCTGGGGGAACAAGAAGAAAAATCACAGCATTAAAAAAAAAAAAATCTGAGCCCCACAGGCTGAGAGTCTCATAGATACAGTAGTAGTGGGGGAGGGCGGGTACACTGAAGGATACTATTTCAGGCAGACTCAGAGACAAGAATGTGTTCTTT
>CM053593.1:122493428-122517595 GCA_028646575.1 Pseudocheirus occidentalis
TTCTGCAAATGTAGGAGTTCTCTAAGCTCCTGCCTGAACTATGCTGTAAAACTCAACCCGTTTTGACAAGCTAACCCTTGAGTCGGCTGTTCTTGATAGAAAGTGGGGGGCTGGAAATGGGGGAGAAAGGAGGGGAGAGGAGAGAGGAAGGAGAGACAGAGAAAGAGAGACAGGAGGGGCAGGGGGAGGGAGAGAAAGGGGGAGAGAGGAAAGGGAGGAAACGGGAAGAGACGGAGGAAAGCAGAAATGTAGAGGACAGAGAGACAAAAGAAGGGGGAAGAGAAAGACAGATAAAGGAGGGGAGAGAAGGGGAGAGAGAAGAGAGAAGGGGGGAAACCGACAAATAGAGGAGGGGAAGAAGGGGGGAAAGGAGAGAGACAGTGAGTGGAGGGGGGAGAGTGGGAGAGAAGAGAGAGGGAGGGGGGAAAGCGGGAGGAGGGAGGAGAGAGAAAGAGAAGAGACAGGCAGCTTGCTGACGTCAATGAAGACCACACTCTCCAGCCAGGATAACATTACTCCCTACCTCCACCGCCCACTCCCTCTAATTTACTAGAAACCAGGCAGCCTGTTTGGAAAGCCGTAGCCTCCAGCATGTTTTGGCTGTTCCTCCCTTGACCAAAAGGGCTATTAATTATTGGGAGCTTGAAAGCTACCTGATTCCCTGGTTCAAAGACTGAAAACAGAGGGGATTTCCATGAGTAATAATTCAGTCCGTGCTTGTAGACTGTGCACTGTAGGCTAGAGTAAATTGATCCAGCTGCTTGCGAGGAGGATCCAATGGAAGAGCGCCCGAGGTGGGGTGGGCTGGGCTGGGCTGGAGGGGTGGGCTGGGGTGGGGGGATCGGAACGCATCCGCAGATGGAGCCGCATTGTGCAGTGTGGTCCCATGTGCTCTCCTGGCCGCGGAGCGTGCCGCAGCCTGCTCCCTGGTTGGCGGGGCCTCTGCTGCAGCCTTCCTGTCTGGGCTGACTTGCATTGTGAGGCAAATTCGCTGGCACATGTCGCAACAGCTTTCTTGGGTAATATCAGACATCCAGTGGAGGAGGGTTTGGGATGGCCTTATTTCCCAAGCTCTCTCATGATCAGTGACCCACTGTCCTGTCCCTTGTCCCTCGCCACCCCACTTTGGTGCTGGGGTGGGCGTTTGCCTGGGCTTCCCAGAAGCACTCCCCAGCTATGTTGTCTGGACACCCGAAGCCTATTTACCAATAATCAAGAGCTGGCAGCCTTAACCTGTAACCCGAAGCTACAAAAATACCGAGTCCCCTACGCAGATGGTGGAGATCAGAGTTCAGCTGACTTGCTAGTCAAGGCTGCGAAGTTAATTTTTTATCTTAGTGAAAAATAATAAACACAGCGTTAGCAAGTCAGTGTTTTATCAATTTACAGATCATTTCCAACCAGAACGTTTTTTTAATTAAAAAAAATTAAAAAAAGTTTTGCTCCTGCCTGTTTTTATGACTTACTGATACACTTGAGTGCTTTTTATGAAACCATATGTGGTTGTTTAATTTCTATCCTAGGCACTGTAACAGAGTCCCTTTCACCTTAATTGTATTATATTATTGGGTGTTTCTCCCCCCCCCCCCCAAAGCTATATTCCTGGTAGCATCTTAATGATAAAGGCACCATAGTAAAGAAAGTTTAAGACCTAGGGTCTAGGAGGACAGAATAAAAATTAAAACTAGGACTCATGAGTGTCCTTGCCTGATTTTATTTTATTTTAATTCCTAGTACAGTTTTGTCTGTAAGTATCCAAGCAAGGCTGGTTTATTTCCTTATCTTATGGGATATTTATATTACGGAGGATAATGCTTCAATCAAACTGAGTTAAAGATCCTGAATGGAGATGCTTATATCAACAGATAGAAACAATTTCTGCACACAAAGGCTGTAATTAAAGGCTGAATCAGTCTATATGTCTTGAATCTCACCAAGCTGTACTGCAGATTGTTCATTCATTTTGATTGTTTTAAGCGAATATAATCAACCATTTGGCGGTCCTATCCATCCTACGGCCCTTGACAGTTATGGTGAGAACAAGTGATTCAACCCCCAAGTGGATAGATCTGGGTTGTGTGCCTTAGAGGCACAGATGCGTCTTTGTCCTCTTCCCTTTCCTCCCTTGATACAAGTATTTCACAGGAAAACCAACATTGTCATATGTTCCTAGGGCATATTTCTAAGCTTAAGTGGTTACTTGGGGGAAATGTGTAAAGGGAGAATGGGATTTCCAGTGTTTGGTAGGGATGTGAGCTGAAGAAATTTTCACCTCTGCTTTGCTGTTCTAGGTAGAAAAATACCCCGGGGGAGAAGAATGACCCCAAAGGCAGAATTTCTTTAGTCTTCGTGAAATTTTTCAGAAGGTCCTATGACAGTGTCCTTTGTCATCAAAGGACCTAGTGCCCTCATTGGCAATGTAAGTTGGGAGCCCTAAGATAGCACAGAACATGCAGACCACAGTCCTGGAAGCAGGCCTGGTGGCACAGGGTTGGGGAGGCAGTGTCAGCAGTAGCGTGAAAAAAAGAATTGATGTTTTTCTTCATTGGGTAATGCTTGTCCTCAGGATTGAAGGCACAATTATCTAGTAAATTCAGTTAAGTCCCTATAGCTAGGGACTTCAACTATATCAGATACACAAGAAGGTTTTTTGGCCCCACGTATCTAGTTTGCTCATCCACACCATTTTCTTTTAATCAGATAGTTGCTCAAACTTTTTCCCTACTTTGGTTTTTATGACCCTAGCTTTTTCCATCATGCAAAACGGAAGTTACTATTTGGGGGAAAAAAAGTCAGGGCATTATTATGCTCTGTGTACTGGCAGGGTTGATTATTTATAAAAAGATCCCTAAATTTTAAAAATAATCTGCCATTATTGTATAGGAAGCATGATATTCCCCAGTCTTTTCTCTCCCCTTTTAATATATTTTGCATGAAAATGTATAGAAAGATCTATTCTGACACTTTTAATGAGGACACAATTCATATTAAGTCTTTCATGGAAGAGTCATTATCAAAGTTTTATTAAATGAGCAAATACCCCCTCCTATATTAAAATTGCATCTCAGCATAAGATCTTTATGGCACTTATTTCAGTGGAATAGCAAGTTTATTTGAATGAAAATATAAAATAAAATCAACAAAATACCAGTTTGCTCAAACTAAAAGCAGATTCTTTTTGGTATGCAAGTCTTTTTTTTTCTTTTTTCCTTTTGTCTTCCTTCCTTCCTTCCTTCCTTCCTTCCTTCCTTCCTTCCTTCCTTCCTTCCTTCCTTCCTTCCTTCCTTCCTTCCTTCCCTTCCCTTCCCTTCCCTTCCCTTCCCTTCCCTTCCCTTCCTTTCCTTCCTTTTTAAAAAAATGAGCTAAGTGTTAATTTTAACATCCAAAGACTGTGAAGTGTGAGGTTAGATAAGTGCTAGAATCTTATTGCCATGCGGATTCTGTGACGTGAACTTAAAGGTAAGGGGTTTTAGCTAATAGATTACAAAAGCTTGAGCTCTGGAGTAAAATCCCCCAGTTATTTGTCCTGTCTCTAATGAGTCCATCACTGACAACAGAATTCCAGCTACTGGCCACAGGCTCACTGTTAACTGCAGATGTGCATTCTGATCCCCATAAGCTCCATGGCTGGGGGGTGGGGGGTGGGGGAAATCTCTGATTAATTATTCAGGTGTTTATTGAACAGGATGAAGTGGCTATTTGCCTGCTCAGGAGTTAGACCAGAAGACGGCTATCAATGGACCTGTTATGTTTGGCACTTCTTCACCAAAAGCCACTGTACAGAGCAGGAAAGATTGAAGTTAATTTGTGGATTTAACTGATCGATCCTACAATGCCCTGCTTTAATCTTAATTAAAAAAAATTTGCTTGAGGAGAAAAAAAACCCCCAACAAACCCAACCCCAAATCGGCCAAGTGCTGACTTGCATATTGTTCTGGATTTTAGTACGGGTAGTTTAAATGTTGCATATCTATGGGCTGTCACACTGTTCTCTATGGACAGTTTTCTGTCTGTTTTCTAGCTAAAAGCCTGAAAATCAACTGTATCTGGTAGATTTAGGAGAACTTGATACCTGATTGTACTTCAGCTTGTTAACCAGCTGTGTAGATGCTGACTGGTCCCATAATAAATTCAGTATTAAGTGGGCCACACATTCCACGAATTTGTTTCCCGAGCGGTACCAGCACATGTGTGTGTTCAGAAACACTGCTATCAACACGAATCTATTTTTGTCGATTTTTTTTCTCTGTGCGGTTATCCTGACTTAAAGGTCAATGACTAAATGGTGTTTGGACAGCGTCTGGCGTGAATGCTTAAACCGTAGGGCCTAATGTGTAACCAGTGCTCTTTCTTCTCTGTCAGCAGTTGGCAAGAGGATCCTGTAAGCCCTGCTTCCAGCAAGTAAATAGATATATATGTGCAGTGAGGGGAGGGGACAGCCAGAGTAAGCATTTTGAAATTTACACCAGCAGTTGCTTCAAGTGATAAGAGTATTTGAGTAACCTGTAAGCCATGCAGATGCACAGGTTTCAAAAACAGGAAAGCCTCTTGTTTAAAAATGCTTCTAAAGCAACATGTGGGCTCAGAAAAGAAACTGGCTTGTGGTTTAGTGATTGTACTTCCTTATTGATATAATGGTTAGGTGATGCAAGGCCTCATGGGATTGCAATGTTGGTAACCACAGCCCTAACAGTTATATTCACTGGGTTCTGAAACAGGCTAGGGGGCTTTTTGGACAGATGGGAAATCTAACAATTTCCCTTTTCATTTCCCCTCTTGTGTGACTTTGTTAATTTAAAAAAAAAAACTGGTAACAGAAAAGGGAATTTTGCTCATGCTTCAAAGGAGTTAAGCTGGTTTCTTTACTTCTCCCCCAAATCTGTGGTCCGTTCATGTCCTTACCCACTCCACCCTTCATTTGCCCATTTAAAAAACGTATTGTTAACTTTTTAGGGGGTATTTAGTTAACATGCTTTGAGACTGGGTTCACGTGAGGCAACCTACACTGATTTTTTGGGTGGGGTGGGATGGGTGGGTGTTGGTCTGGACTTGTGATTTCACAGATATGCTAGGAATTCCTGGGGAGAGAGGAAGACTCTCTTCCAATACAGATCAGTGAATCTTATATAATTTAGAGTTGTTGCAGCTTCTCAGAAGTTAACTGACTTGCCCAGGATTCATAGTCAATATGAGTTAGGACTTGAACACAGATCTTCCTGAGTCCAAGGCTAGTTTTCTATCCAATATACTTATATCCTTCCTGTGTAGTGTTTTCATGTTGTTGTTTTTTGCCTTCTCCATATTGTTCTACTCAAGCTTTATAGGATATTAAAGATAAATCAGATGGTGAACTTGTCTCTTTTTCAAATATTAAGAAGGCCTTAACTTGGGAAAATGCTTTCTGGGGGCTTGATCAAACGTTTTGAAACTAAGGTGAAAACAGACCATGTGTGATCATGGATAACTGAGTGCAGGAACAAGCATTCTTTCTGGCTTGGTTTGCCAGGGGTTGTCTTAGATTAGGAAAACATTATATATTCAGAGCTTCCATTGAAACCATTTGCTTCCTATTCTCTGCTCTCTCTGTGTGTGTGTGTGTGTGTGTGTGTGTGTGTGTGTGTGTGTGTGTGTGTGTGACAGACAGACAGACAGAGAGGGAGAGAGACAGAGAGACAAAGTGAGAGAGCATAGCAAACCAGGCTAATTGAATTTTTCTTACCCCAGTGCAGTGCATTTATAGTATATAGACATCCCTTTAAGGGGAAAACACACGTCTCCTGGCTGGTGTCATTGTACAGATCTATGCCCATTTTCCTTTAGCTTTTAAATCCACATTGTTGTTGTTGAGTTGTCTCAGTCATGTCTGACTCTTCATGACCCTATTTTGGGTTTGCTTGGCAAAGATATTGGAGTGTTTTTCCATTTTCTTCTCCAGCTCATTTTACAAATGAGTAACTAGGGTAAATGGGGTTAAGTGACTTGTCCAGGGTCATACAGCTGGTAAGAGGTCAGATTTGAATTCACTAAGAGGAGTCTTCTTGACTCCAAGCCAGGCACTTTATCCATTGCATTACCTAGCTACCCTGGTAAACCCAATACTCTATTCCAGATCTCCTTTATGAAATCACAAGGAAGCTGAATCCTTTCAAGCTCACCAAAGGGTTATGATTAGAGATAGAGCCCTATATTCATCCATTCATCCATTCATCTATTCATCCATCCATCCATCCATTCATTCATTCAACAAATACCTTAATGCCTACACTGTGCAGAGCACTGTCCTGATGGCTTCCAGAAATACAAAATTTGGTAAGAAATTGTCCTTCCCCTCATGGAGCTTATAGTGTAGCAGGGAGATAAGATACAAACAATGATAACTGTAACATATATCACATGATAAGTGAATTACAGTTACCCCCAAAGTGCAATGTGAGGTTGAAGGGGGAGTGACATCAGAGAAAGCTTGGAGGTGATGAGAAGGGTGGAGGTTTTTGAACTGGGCTTTAAAGGAGGGCTAGGAATTCAATAGGAGAAGAAAAGGAGTCATACCATTGTAAGAATAGAACTGCATGAACAAAGTCATGAATGTGGAAAGGAATGGGATATATTCAGGGACAGAAAGTGGTCTTTTTTGGATGGAGGACAATATATGTGGAAGGGAATAATACAAGTAGAAAGGCTGGACAGCACCAAGCCTTGAACGCTAGACAAAGAAGTTTAAACTTGGTTGGCAAGAAAAAGGGAATGGCTGAAGATTTTTTGAGCAGAGATTGGATCTATTTATAAGGAAGATTATTTTAGCAGGGTGATGAAAGATGCTTTGGAGAGAAAAAGAGTGGATATTGGAAGACTTTAGGAGACTCTTGCAGTAATACATAGAGGTAGTAACAGGGCAGGGACAGACAAGGGAAGATAAGAGTAGAGTGAACAAATTCAAGAGATTGGGGAGGCAGAATCAATAGGATTTGCTTATTGATCAGATGTGACAAGTGAGGGTAAAATCAGAGATCTTGGATGGAAGAGAACTCAGAAACCTTCTAGTCCAATACCATCATTTTATAGATGAGGAAACTGAGTTCCAAAGAGGTAGGGTGGTCAACCAAATAACCATTTATTAAACATCCACTGTGTGTGAAATTTACCTAAACTCATAGTAGTATTTAAGCATCAGAGGTGAAGCCAGGGCCTCTAACTCTAGAACCAATTCTTTTCCCACCATACAAAGATTTTGAACGTGGAAGGTGGTGGTGCCCCCAGACTGTAATAATGATTTCAAAAAACAGACACAGATTTAGAATGCATGTATGTACATATGTATGCGTGTGAGTGTGCTTGTATACATAGGTAGACTAGTGTTATACTTACATTTGAGAGACTTGTAAAGGAAAAATATGAAAAAGATAGTATATTTTAAGTGAATTAGAATGTGAGCAGGTAAATCACTCAAATACCATGCAGTCTTTCATCATGTTTGCTGCTTTTTCCCATTCTAACATCTTGTAATAAAGAATGAAAAAGGCATGAAAATAGGCAAAATGCATATTAAATTCCCCCCAGTTACCTGCCTATTGAATGAACCCTTTTAAATGTCCTTCATCTTGTAGCTGAGGAAAAAGGAGAGAGTCTTCAAGCTGGGAGTATGGAGCAAGGATGGAACACCAAAGAGTCCCTTTAAAAATGTGTGCATGAGTGTGTGTGCGTGTGTGTGTGTGCATGTGTGTGTGTGTGTGTGTGTTTTCCTTGATCAATTAGAATTTGACCTAACAAGACAACATATGCCTCTTCTACCTCTACCCCTCCTTGGAGATCTTAAATGAAACTTTAATTCCAGAATGCAGTATGAGGAACTTCAAATATTCATTTGTTTTGTTTTTTCGTTTTCCATTGACAACCTACTCTACTGACCCACTCATTCTTCAATGTTACCTTTTGTAGAATTGAAAATTGTACCCATTATACTTGGCCCCAGTTGACACCATTCCTAGACTCTTTTCCAGGGGAGTCCAAAGGGCTGCCCTTCCCACTTCTCTCTTCCTAATTACAGGCTAAGTCCAAAGTTGAAGAACTAGTGTTTTATTGGTAGGTAAGGCTAGGCATGAGTAATTCCTTTTTAGCTATCAAATAAGACACTAGGATAAGCAGATGTTATGAAACTAACAGGACTTTGTACCATGTCCCACCTCCTACTTCTCTAAACAATTTCATGGTCTTTGATGTTATCTCAGTAATCCTTACAATACCCCTGTGAGGCAAACTAATGATAGGGATTATTGCCCCCATTTTTCAGATAAGGAAACTGGGACACCAAGTGTGGAATACCTCATCTAAGTCTACAGAGTGAGTCAGCCATAGAAAATAAGAAATGGACCCTGATCCTCTGATTCTCAGTTTCTTCCTGGAGGCCATGGTTCATGATATGATTACGTGTATTTGCTTTTCACAATAAAGTGAGCTTTGTTTTGTTCTTTAATAAGTTACCAGCTTGGATACATTTCTGGAGGAATTTGACTGGGTGAGAAAATTTGAGTCACATAGTGACAGAAGAGAAGAACATAGTTTGGATATCAAAGGGAGTCACACTCGTGCTTTTCCTTGGATTTGTCATGAATTTCTAGTATCAAAATTCATTGTTTTTTAATGCTTCAATTTCTCAGGTTTTAAAGATCAGTGGATCAGAGAATTAGAACTTGGAAGTGATCTGGTCTAACAGAGAAGCTAAGGGACTTGGCCTTTCTTTATATTCTCATAGCTTAGCACAGTGCCTAGCACAGAGTAGGCACATAATTAATGCTTGTTCACTGATGCCTAGCAAGTAAAGGTCTGTATTCACAGCCTGGCCCTGCGATTATTACAAATTCAGTTTCCCTTTCCTGGCACAATTGACTCTTCACGACCAATCTGAAATCTTCATGCAAAAGAAGTTAGTGGTAGAATAATTTCAGTGCTTGTAAGATTCTGGCATACTTTTAAGAGAGCTCCTTTCCTGTGATTCTACCAATCAATCAATCAAAAAGCATTTATTTAGTAAGTGACTTCTATGTGCCAGGTTCTGTGCTAGCCTCTGATAAAATACAAATAATTTTGAAAGCCTATTTTATGTTTATGGAAGACTTTTCAGGAAGTCGTTTGCCTCAAAGGAAAATGTTATTTCACAATTTTGTGGGATATTCTGGCTCAGAGTCTCCATGGCCTCAATATAGGAAACTGCCCTTTGAGAGTTTCAGTAAACTAAGGCTCCGTCTTTTGTGTTGCTAGTTACTTATGTTCTTGAGACGGTCAAGGATGAAGAAATGCATATTTTTTCTCAACTAGAGAATGAAGTTTTTTTTTGCCAAAACAACAACAGCAGAACAAAACCAAAAAACAACCCAAAATAAAAAACAAAAAAGGAAGAAAACTGCCCCCCCCAAATCCTGAGATGCAAATGAGGTACATTATAACACTGTTCACTTCTATGGTCCATAAAAAGTCTGGACTCTGGATTAGATTGAAAAAATGTAGCCATAGTGGCAAATAAATACTAGTTTATACATCAAAATAAAAATTCTAAACAGGTCTATAAAAAACAACTGGCTGGCAATTGTACATGACTTCTATGTTCTTGTCTAGGCAGTTCATTCCATGTTTGAAGTGGATAAAAGCTTGAGACACTTGAAAATAAATATATATTTTGTGGAGTTACTTTTTTGAGTAGAACTCAAGGATACCTCATTAAGTGAGGTAGGGAGCAAATAGTTATAATTCTCTTCAATTAATGGATGGAAGAACAGAAGTGACACAGAGGAAATGTGCCCTGAAGTCAGACTGTAAGTTAATAATGAAATGAAATTAACTTATGTAAACTTTTTGAAGAACGAGACCATTTTCCATTTTGTTTGTTTATCCCTAGCACCTAACATGATGTCTTGAATATATGTGCATATATATCCATACACATATAAATATATATATATATATATATGTACATAAAATTTGGTCTAGACTTGTATAGGTTACTCTGAGTGAGGAAGCTTCACTGTCTCTATCAAAGCAGATTGGTAACTGTTCTGAAATACAAAGAGTTGAGTTCCCCAGGAGAACTGATTGTTGACTTGTCCAAGGTCATACATCTTGTATGTGTCAGAGCCTGGAGCTGAACTCAGGTCTTCCTGGCATGCTCTACATCTATTGCACTATGAATGTTGCCTTGAACAGAATTTGTTGTTCAGATGTATTTGCTTCTTTGTGATCCCATTTGGGGTTTTCTTGGCAAAGATACTAGAGTAGTTTGCTGTTTCCTTCTCCTGCTCATTTTATAGATGAGGAAACTGTGGCAAAAGGGTTAAGTGGCTTGCTCAGGATCACACAGCTAGTAAGTATCTCAGGTCAGATTTGAACTCAGGAAGATGAGTCTTCTTGACTGTAGGTCTGGCACTCTATCCACTGTGCCACCCACCTGCCCTTGAACAGAATAGGGACATAACAAATACACATTGGATTAGATTTGATTTCAAGTTCAGTGTACTAGCCTAGACTCTGGAATGAAATCATATAGCTCTAGTTCTGTTTAAGTAGGAAAGTATTGAAAAGTATTTGATAAATACCTATGTGGGCCTAGCAGTCTAGGCATTGTTGAGGACAGAAAAGAAGTAGATAACACTTTCTGGATTCCATTTTTAAACTCCACTGCTAAAAAAATCAACTGCAAATATAATGCATTTTGGCACATAAACTGGGCCTGGTTCTGAAAGCAAGACCTCTGTGAAAACTGATTACTCATTTCTATGTAATGCTCATGATATCCAAATTAATCTATTAGCAGCCACTAGAAAACATCTCATTATCTAGGCAAGACACAGCATCAAGGACTTTAGCTCTCTTGATTGGGAGCTGTCTCATTATTGTACCCAAATCCTGTTGGATTACGGAATCTAGTTGGGGAGACATGATATTCATATTTGTTTTTGTTTCATTTATTTATGTAAATTTGTTTCTTTTACTCCCAAATTAATGAACATCCACCTTATCATCTTCCCGCCTGTGCTGAAAAAGAATAAAAAAAAAGACTCTTGTAACAAATCTGAGTAATCATGCAAAAAAAAATTCCCATATTGGTTGTGTCCAAAAAATACATGTCTCATTCTGCACCGAGTCCATCACCTCTCTGTCGAGAACATTAGTCCTTTGGGATCATGGTTGCTCATTGTGTTGATCAAAGTCCTTAAATCTTTCAAAGTTGTTTATCTTTACAGTTTTGTTATTATTGTACAAATTGTTCTCTTGGTTCTGCTCACTTTGCTCTGTCATGCAACTCTTCTTAGGTTTCTCTAAAATTGTCTCCATTATCTTTTTTTTTTAACAGCACAGTAGTATTCCATCACATTTATATATCATAATTTGTTCATCCATTTCCCAAATGGTGCATACCCCCTTAGTTTTTAGTTCTTTGTCACCACAAAAAGGGCTGCTATATTTTTATATGTGTGTGTCCTTTTCCTTTTATTTGCTCTCTTTGGGGCATTAACCTAGTAGTGGTTGTGCTGTGTCAAAGGGTATGTATAATTTAATAACTTGGGGATCATAGTTCCAAATTGCTTTCCAGAATGGCTGAACCAGTTCACAACTCTGCCAACAGTGTATTAATGTACCTATTTCCCACAGTGTCTCCAACATTTGCCTTTTTCTTTCTTTGCCAACTTTACCAGTCTGGTTGGTGAGATAGAAACTCAGAATGGCTTTAATTTGCTTTTCTCTAATTATTAGTGATTTGGAGCGTTTTTTTCACATGGCTATTTATAGTTTGGATTTCTTTTTTAAAAAATGGTTTGTTATATGCTTTGACCAATTATCAGCTTGGGATTTTTTTTTTTTTTTACAAATTTGAATCAGTATGATACTGATGTTTGAAAGAATGAGGAAAATTGGTAATGAATTATATAATCTAGTAACATATATATTCTGCAGATATTAAAGGAATCTGTATGATAAAACATCATTGTGTAGTGAAGTAGTCAGAGAACACTTCATGGGAAGAGGGAGAAGGTCGGAAAGAACACTGCAGAAATCTTGGGAAGATTTCCCAAGGAATGTTTCTTCCGGCTTCCTTTTGAATGGAAGTGATCCTTTCCTCTGCCAGATTCATTTTTTTCTCCTTGTGCCCCAGAAAGGTCATTTAATACGACACTGGAGGACATCCCAGTTCTTCTGTGAAGCCTTCTCTGATCCTTTCCCCAATTTCCCCACCCCCACCAAAGGATTCCATTATAAATTAATATCCAAATTATGTATATTATGTGCTTATCATATTCTGATTTATGTTGTATTTATTTGTGTATGTTCAATAACCTCTCCTGAGAAGCAGTCTAATATGGAGAGATGGACCTCAGAAAGAACTGAGTTCAAGTTCAACTTTGAACATGTACTCACCACATAGGCATCTGGCATGTCCATGTTCTGTGCACAAATTAAGAGCTGGAAGGGGCCTTAGAAGGGATCACAGGTGGTGTCGAGGCCAGAGCTCTGGAGTGAAATATGAAAACTTCAAGTTCAAATCCTGAATCAGACACTTACTAACAGTGTGACCTTGGGCAAGTCGCTCAATCTTCGCCTGTCTCTGTTCCCTCACCTGTAATTTGGGGTTCATAATAGCACCCACTTCCTAGGGTTGATGTAAGGATCAAACAGGGTAGTATTTAAAGTGCTTTGCGAATCTTAAACATTAGATAAATGCTAACCTATGATAATGTCTGATCTCTTCATTTTACAGAGAAAGAAAATGGATCTGCAAGGCTAAGTGATTTGCACAAGGTCACGTAACTAGTAAGTGTCAGAGCACGAATCTCAAAGTAGATTTGTGGCTATGGACAAGTCACTTAACCTTGAAGTGTCCCAAGCAACCGTCTAAGACTGTAAAGTTGCATTGATAGAGGGACTCTTTGGAGTGCCCCACGATGAAATCCCAGGGCAGAACTCTTTTGTTGGTCTCCCCTCCCGAAACCGCACTCTGTCCTCCTAATCTCCTCAAGGAGGTAAGTATTTCATCTTATTTTGCTTTGCATATTCCCTTATGCCTAGCTTGGTACCTTACACATAGTAGGCACTTAATAGATATTTGGTAAATAAATTTGGTCACGGCAGAATCAGACTCACTCAATGGTTCGCCTGTTCTGATTTATGGCAGCCTGTCTCTATGTGCCCCATGAGAGACCCTCAGCAATGGGTGCCCCCTTGTGTGGTCATCTATAGGGGAAGAGGAACATCTGAATGACTGATTTCCATCAAGTCTATTTCAAATGCATTATATGGAAGAGGTCACTGATGCCTGGGAAAGAAGACAGACCGAGGCAAGGGCACATTAGGTGTTGCTTCAGAAGGATGCCAGTGCAGAGGGCTTTATTTCATCTTTGGTTCCCTTCACGTTTGAACCTGACAACATAAGAGCACTAGATTGGAAGGAGAAAACCAAACCTGTCCCAATTATTTACGTGCCCTCTGCACCCCTCTTTGTTCCACATGGCTGTGTTTATAATAGGCTACACTGAGGAAGGGAAGAAGCCCTGCTTAGTGACTTGCACAGGAAATTGGAAATTGGCAACCCCAGAACCGACCTCTAGTTTTGTCTCTAACTTGCACTCAGACAAACTGAACTAAATTCCTAACCTTTGATCTCCCATCTGCAAAATGGGAACAATACCTGCTGTCGAGCCTGTGAAGTCTTTTGATTTCCATAGTTGAGACGTGATATAAAATACAATATTTAGTGTTTCTGTGTGGGAAAGAATCCTTGAAATCCAGCTTAATACCATATGATAATAATAAGACCACCGTACATTAGGACAGTACTTTATATCTGGGACAGCGCTTTAAGTACATTGTATCATTTGATCCTCACCGCAGCCTTGTAAAGCAGCAGCAAGCGCCTGTTCAGCACTGACTTACATGCCAGACGCTGTGCCAAGTACCTTATAGATCTCGATCTTTATATCAACTCTGTGAGGTAGGTGCTATTATGATCCCCATTTTGCACTTGAGGAAACTAAGGCAGGCAGAAGGGAAGTGACTTGCCCAGGGTCACACAGACAGTAAGTATCTGAAGGCAGGATTTGAATTCAGGTCTTCCTGACTCCAGACCCAATGCTTTTCCCCCTATACCATGTAGCTGCTGCTGTACTTGTACTGCAGGGAGTACAAATGCTATTATCACTATTTTACAGATGAGGGATTGAGGTTTGGGTTAAAAGCAACTAAACAGGTCAAATACAGAAAGCCAGGATGCAGTGGAAGTGAGACTCAGACCCAGGTCTTCTGACTCCAAGACCAGTACTCCACTCATTACACTGTTCTACCTCCCTTATAGAAAGGTGATGTTGTGTAGTAGGTTCCAGTTGCATTTCTTATCCAGAAGTTGAGTAAATCAAAACAAATTCTGAGCTAATCTTATAACCTCTTAGGGTCACAGGTAACTCTAAGACTGAGTTACAGAGCAATGCTGATATGTATTGGGAGAAGGAGTGAGATTTCCTCACTGGGAGTTCCCTGTGTCAATGAAATTGCAGGTCTAATTCTTTTCCTCACAACCCCTCTCCTCCTAATTTTCCTTCTCTTCTTCAATAGTTCCAGGAATGGGGTTCTTACTCCCTAATAGAGTGGCCTTTTCCATTGGATAGCAATAAATATTTTTAAGATGGAGTAGTGGGGGCATTAATTCAAATGAATTAAGAAACGACTCCATTTTATTGTTTGTTGTTTCATATTTTTCTAGATTTTAAGTTGATGGTGTCATGCTTTAGGTACCTACATTTGGCACCTTTCCTCTAAGAAGAAAGCTTTTCTCTGATTTACGGGGCACAATGGTAATGTTGGACTCAGTGGAGTTACCAAGTGTGCCATGACTTAGACGTTTGGGTCTAGCATCAATCTGTTCCCCTCTCTCCGTCTGGGATGTCTCAGTTAGTGCCTCTTCCTTTTTGGAAAACAACAGTGAACTTTGTTCAGCCAAAACACTGTTTCCCAAACTCTGATATTTGCTCACTTGCTTTGCTCCCTCCAGCTGTTCCCAACTGCAGACCACTTATTACACATTGTTTGCTATTTCCGCTGTTCCAGCATGGCCTGGAAGGCAGCCAGAGGAAACTATGGCCTATGCAGCACTAGTTTTGGTACTTGTGGCCTTGACTTACATAGGTCTAAATCAATGACTAGCCTCCTTGGAAAGCAAAGGGTGAATATATCCATAATTTGAATGGATGGGTTAAAAACAGCCTTAGCAGATCAGCACCCTTGACAAAAAAGACCAGAGCTGCATTGTTTTGTTCACACTTCTTCTGGTTGCTTGTCTATAGATTACTGGAAGAAAAAAGTTCAGTTCAGAACAACCAAAGCAAAAATGCAAGCTGATAAGAGGTGATAAAAAGAAATGTTTATTCTTGGAGAACATAGCACAGTTTTTTCTTCATGCTGGTGTAGAAAACACTGTATTTGCAATTTTTTTCAAATGACATACTTTGCCAAGGCCAACAGGACTAATTATATCTCATAATCAGATTGGCTATAGAGTTAGCATTTTCAGCTATATTGTTAATGGATTTCAATGTAGTTGATTGGATTGACTTCATGGCAATCCAGTGTCCAGTAAGATGGCTAAAGGCTTCTTCATACTGACTATGCTAGTGTGTAGTGGTTTTAGGTATGCATCTATATTACTTCATTTTATAAATGAGCAAACTGACCCTCAGAGTAGTGAAGTGACTTGATAAACCCTAGTCTGTTAACCAGACAACTAAATTGAAGTGTAGGTTGAATGTGTTTGAATAATTTAACCAAAGACTTCGGGTTACTTCTTTCCCCCATCCTTACTCCAAAGTTTTTCCCCCTTGAATTAAACAAGAATTGATCCAACTTTCTACTTTCTTTAACCTTTAAAGGATACATGAATTCCAAACAGTCATGTTTCCTTATCTCTTTGCTCATATTTCTATCCTTGAACCCCTTCCATGTAAAACGTTCCATATTCTCAAAGGTGTTCAAGATTGGCTATAACCCATCCGCCAAACTAATATAAGCTGGAGGATGGCCTTTTTCCAAAGAGTGTATTAGGCCAGATACACCTGTCTGATGTGGATGGACAAACCAAACACTCGTTTTCCCACTTGGCCTGTCAGATACAGCTGAATACTTTTGGCAGATAGTCAGGCAATTTGGAAATTCACTTGCTGCTCTCAGCTGAGACAGACCACCTGGTCAGAGCCAGACCTAGTACATCCATCGTCCAATTCCCTGAGCATTCAGACCCTAGAACCCTTTCTTTTAAAGCCCTCAGACATGCACACATCCCTCTGGGTAGGGCTACATAACAGGAAGGGGAGTGAAAAGAAAGTGAAAGGAGAGTATCGGAGATGAATAATTCTATGAAGGTTCCCAAGGGTAGCATAAATTAATGGTAGTGGAAGGGGTCAAAGCAAAATACCTGACATTTATATAACACTTTGAGCTTGAGTTTCCCCATTTAGGATCCAAGTTCTTTGAAACAAGGATTGTCTAGCTTGCTTCTATTCACATCTCTAGCACAGAGCACAATGCTTGGCACAGAGTAAGCTACATTAAGGCTAATAAGCACTTAACAAATGCTCTGACCCCTTCTGTCTCTTTCTCCCTCCCTCTCTCTCTTTCTTCCTCTTTTTCTTCTTTTCTATTCCTCTTTATCTTTCTTTTTCTCTTTCTTCTCTTTCTACTCATCTGCCTATCCATCTATTTTCTATCCACATATCTATTATCTGTCTATATATATATATATATATATATATAAATCTCCCTCTATCTATCCATTCATCATCTATCCATCTCAGCATCTTTCTCTCTTCAGCCCCCTATCATCTGTTCATCTATCTATCTATCTATCTATCTATCTATCTATCTATCTATCTATCTATCTATCTATGCATCCATCTACCTATTCATCCACCTATATACCTACCTATCTATCTACCCAACCACCCATCTTTCCTATCTAGACAGATTCCGGAAAGTTGTCTCTGAGTGAGCCTCACAGGATGCTGTATATTAGTGTTATTCCCAGTCCAAAGTTTGGTCTTCATGAAGCAGAACGTCAATTGACTAAGCTACAGTGGAATGGAGATCCCTAGCAAGATAACTGGGAGCTGCTATTTGTATAAGGAACTCCTTTTCTGGTTGTGGATGGGCCCATTTAGACAATCATGTTAACAGATCAAAACATTGCTTAGTGAGCAGAGAATTAAGGAAAAGAAATTGACTGTTGCTAAGAGGCTATTTACATCAAGCTAATAAAATAGCTTGCTCTCTCTCCCTTCTCTGTTTTAGGGTTTTTGAATTTAGTTCTTTGAAACTTGGTAGAATTCTGTCTAGTTGAACAATCATTAGTAACAGTGTAATTAGTATTTATTAGTATTAGTAACCTCTCCTCAGGAGGTACTAGAGATGTGCAGACAAATTCTTATTCTCTTGACTCATTTCTCTAGCTTTCGTGCAGACTGGGTATTTTTTTTAAAATTCATTTTTGCCATGATCAGATCATACTTTCCAATATTATAGCTTTGCTTTGGCATTAGGAAGATCAAAGTTCAAATCCTGCCCCAGACACTTACTAGCTGTGTGACCCTGGGCCTCAATTCCTTATTTGTAAAATGAAGAGTTTGGACAAGATGAATTTTAAGGTCCCTTGCCACCCCAAATGTGTGATCTTAGGATCCTTTCATGGGTTCCCATTAAGAGTGGTGATTTCTTGTTAAGACAATAAGAGTCCACATTGATTTACCTTTGAGGTTTGCAGAGGGCTTTACTTATATTACCCTTGTGAATTAGGTTTTGCAGATTTCATTACATCTACTTTATTTATGAAGAACCTAAGACTCAGTTGACCTAAAAGGATGAAAGCTGCAGAGACTACCTTTAGTTTCATTTCTTCTGCCTCCAAGTTTCTTCTATGCCATACTCACTGAGATCTCAAATTATGTGATTCTGGGACTATCTTATTCTCTAGGAACAGAGTAAGGAAATATTTCTTAGGGTGAATTGCTTCTCTAGTCAGCTAATCTCATCTATTTTATGTGGCTTCTTATTAAGTTCATTTTCAGAAAGTGACATTTTCTGCCACAGAATTGGGCTTCAGGTCAGAGGAAGACAGATAACTAGGCTTCTGTCTCAGTAAAGGTGACCAAACCAAAGGCTGTTGCATGGCAGGCTGATGGAGACAGGTACAGAAATTTACTGCTCTTAGAAGTCCTGTAGTCAATTAGCAGATTCCTTGCTCCTCTCCATTCTATTACTTTCCTTTCCCTCCCCACTCTGGCTTGGAAGAGGAGACAGGAAGAGGAGGCAGAGTATTTGATTGAGTGAGGGTTCCCATCACTCCAGGACCATAGTCTGAATCCATGTCTAGCATCCATCCCTCTCTTGGCAGAAGCCTGAAGCTGAGTATGGTTTGGGCCTAACAATAATCTGTTATTCTAACCCATGGCCCTAAATAGTTGAACTCTTCATTAGAGTTCAGCAACTTCTTTAAGCCCTGAGTCCATGGATGCCAGAAGGTGCCAGGGTTAGGATTCAGTCATAGGTAGAAAAAACAAGAAGAGAAAAGTAGGTGAATAGGAGGGAAAGACAGAAAAAGAAAGAACCAAGAAATAGTTGCAGATATCGAGTGGTGGAGGGTACCTGTCAGACACATGATTAGGACTCCCAAAACATTGATTTTGGATGATGCTGGTGCAGTTCAGCCTAGTAAGTGAGTAATATCTTTTTAATCAAGAATCTAGTTTTGTAAAACCTAGAGGGAACTGAAATACTTTTCTTGATCTGGTGTTTTTATGTGTCCATTCTATCTTTGAGAGAAGTCCTTACTCATCATTATGTCTTAGTTTCTTCATGTCTAAGACAAGTACTCTTGTTGACTATCTCCCAGGGTATTTTGGAGTCAATAAGTTAATGTGTGGAAAGCCCTTGGAAGTATGGGAAGAAAAATCTTAAACAAACTATCTATCATCTATCTATCTATCTATCTATCTATCTATCTATCTATCTATCTATCTATCTATCATCTATCTATCTCTATCTATCTAGATCTAGATATATATAGATAGCCAGATAGAGCATTTGTGAGCTAGGTTCAATCAATCAGTTAACAAGCATTAATTAAGGAACTATTATGTACCAGACACTGACTGTATTAGGCACTAGATTCAGATGAATGGAATTTGTTCCTATAGAAATGCAAGATTTACTGAAAAAGTCTACCACACATGTTACTATAGTGTCTCACTTTGCAAGGGTGTCCATATTTTGGTTTGTAACTGGAAAACTTTTTGAGCAACGGGGAAGTAGGAGGACTATATGCAATAATACAAATATTGTGTATTTTTTTGGTTTATATCTGTGAAATCACAGCGTATGAAACTGATGAAATCAGTGTAGGAAACTTGCCACGTGGAAACTCTCTCCTCTGATGCAGTCTGCAAGTTCTAATGTATTGCCTTGAACCCTGAGGAGTTGAGTGGGTGGCTTGTTCATGGTAGCATAGCTAGTTTGGGTCAGAGAAAAGACTTGAACCCTGGGGTTCTTGAATTCAAGGCCAGCCCTTTATTCACTACTCATCACTACCTTTCTTTGTGATAATATAGTACTTTAATCCTTACTCTGTCCACATAAGATAGATAAGTGGACATTTTCCAGAGGTAGTCTTTCTGACTGGGAACCAGATCTATGAAACTCTGCCTTGGGTAATACAGACTAGGGTTAAGCTAAAAAGGGTTAGAGTGTCTCTTCATGTAACTGGCAGTCTGTGCCTATGTATTCCCAGAACTATGAAGTCCTTTCGAGGTTTTAGGGTCTGGGTGGGGAAGGGATGGGTTAGAGGTAGATATATGTGTATGGGACTTATGATTACCATACAGCATTCTCAGACTCTCTCATTTCTTTCTTAACCCCAGAGGCCTTATTTCTATAGCACAAAGAACAGTACATGCAGGAACGGGGCTGCTGCAGAGACTGAACACTTCTCTGGAAGTAACCAGACATAAACCTCCACCCCTAGAAAATAATACTGTGTCTCACAGCTCTCCAATGCAGTACTTGGGTAATATTATGGAGTATAGTTATCTATATTTATGCCATCCATCTACTATCTTGTAAGATCTATGATTTGAAAAAGAGCTAGTTGGCTCAGTAGAGAGAATGCTGGATCTAGAGCCAGGAAAACCTGAGTTCAAAGGTGGCCTCTGACATTTACTAGCTGTGTGAACCTGGACAAGTCACTTAAAGCTCTGTTTGCCTTAATCCATTGGAGAAGGATATGGCAAAGTACTCTAGCATCTTTGCCAAGGAAACACCACGGACTGAATGGTCTGTGGGGTTATAAACAGTCAGACACAATGGAACAATACTTTCTTTTTCTCATCTAGAATATGGCACACAACTCTCTATACAAAGTAGGTTGAAGTGTTGGATGAATGAAACAAAGAAAGGTTTTTTTCTTCATTACTTCTGGGATGATGCATTACTTCCACTCCCTTCAAAGGACCTTCTACCTCCATAATCAGACCTGTCAATTTGAGTGATGCCAGACACTAGTAGTGGCTTCACAATGACCTAATTATGCGCCTTTGATATAAGCTGATTCACAGCAGTATCTGCTGACTGAATGGTGTTAAGACCCTCAAAAACTTTTCCTAGTTTTTCTCTTCCTCCCCAACATGCTTCTTTCCAGTTTGGTTCATTGGTAGTTGATAAGTAAGCTTAATGGATTTATTAAATGCTATTTTAGATGACCATACAATTTTTATGAAAGATGTTTCCCACTGAATCAATCACAAAATTTGAGAGTTGGAATAAAAATAACTAGCATTTACATAATGTCTACCATGTGCTAAACATTTTGCAAATACTGTCCTAATGTGATACAAGAATCCTGAGAGGTAGGTAATTTGCCAAAGGTCACATGTTGTTCAGTAATTTCAGCTGTGTCCAACTATTCATGACCCTATTTAGGATTTACTTGACAAAGATGCCAGAGTGGTTTGCCGTTTCCTTCTCTAGCCCATTTTACAGATGTGGAAACTGAGGCAAACAGAGGTTAGGTGATTTGCCCAGGGTAACATAGCTAATAAATATCTGAGGTAGGATTTGAACAGATCCTTTTTGATTCCAGGACAAGCATTTTATAAACTGGCTTCTAGGAGCCCAGGTGGAAAGGAATCTCAGCAGCCAGCTAATATTACTTGCAGGAGTACCTCATTTTATTATGCTCTGCTTTATTGTGATTTGCAGATATTGCCTTTCAAAAAAACAATTGAAAGTTTGTGGCAGCTCTGCATTAAGCAAGTCTAATGGCACCATTTTCCCAGCAGTATGTGCTCATGTCATATCTATGTGTCACATTTTGGTCCTTCTTGCAATATTTCAAACTTTCCCATTACTATTATTATATCTGCTATGGTGATCTGTGAGCAATGATCTTTGGTGTTACTATTGTAATTGTTTTGTGGTGCTATGAACTGCACTCATATAACATGAGTGATAAATTAATTGATAAATACCGTTTGTGTTTTGACTGCTTTACTAACCAGCCATTTCCTCGTCTCCTCCTTAGGCCTTCTTATTCCCTGAGACACAACAATAAGGAAATTAAGGCACTTAATAACCCTACTGTCCTCTAAGTTTTCAAGTGAAAGGAAGAGTCAATCGATGTGGCAAACTTCATTGTTGTCTTATTTTTAGATTTTGCCACAGCCTCCTCAACCTTCAGCAACCACGACTCTTAGTCAACAGTAATCAACATCATGGCCAGACCTTCCCACAGCAAAAAGATGAGCAGATCCTGAAGGCTCAGATGGTAGTGAGCATTTTTGTTTTTAGCAATAAAGTATTTTTAAAATAAGGTATGCACATTGATTTTTTAGACATAATATTATTGCATGCTTAATAGCCTACAGTAGAGTATAATCACAACTTTTATATGTTCTGGGAAACCAAAAGATATGTGTGACTTGCTTTATTAAGATATTCACTTTATTGTAGTGGTCTGGAACCAAACCCACAATGTCTCTGAGGTATCCCTGCCTACTCAGAATAATCACTAGCATTTATATAGCACCTTAAAGTTTGCAAAGCATTTTACTTGTATTATCTCTTTGGATCTTCATGACAACCCTGGGAGGTGCCCCCCCATTTTATAGTTGAGGGAACTGAGGCTGAGAGAGATTGTATCAATCAATGAATCAATAAACATTTTTAAGGGTCTACTCTGCCAGGCACTGTGCTAAGTACTGGGGATACTACAGAGTGTTCCTAAAGACTGGACACGTAGGAAATCTCATTAACTATGCATATTTTAAAGAAGTGAAATAAATGAAATTGTTAACATTTTATTTAATTAGCATAAATTTTAGCTATGATAATTTCATATGGAATAAAAGCTTTCATTAG
This sequence comes from Pseudocheirus occidentalis, assembly GCA_028646575.1. NCBI lineage: Eukaryota > Metazoa > Chordata > Mammalia > Diprotodontia > Pseudocheiridae > Pseudocheirus > Pseudocheirus occidentalis. Next base: position 122,515,860 of record CM053593.1, read on the forward strand.
CTATTGGGGATTATTTTCCATATTAATGAGATTAATTAAATTAAATTAATTAATGAGATTTCCTGTGTGTCTCCTATGTCTTCCTATGTATTCTTTTTTTTGTTTGTTTGTTTGTAGTTTAGTTTTTATTTAATAATCATAAACTTAACTCTGTTGTCTAGCCAGACTTGTGGAAAGAAAAAGGAAATGAAATCTAAAGAGAATTGCAGCAAATGAGAGCACAAGGATTACAGGGTGTAAGAGCAGATGGGGTTTGGGGGTGCTTTCTCTAGCTACAGAAGAATGGTTTGATGGTTAAGACAAAAAACAAAACAAAACAAATTTATGAGAGCTGTCCACAGTCAGCAATAGTGATCTTCTTGCTGGTCTTGCCATCCCAAGAACCAAAATGCTCCGTGGCTTCCACAATGTTCATGCCTTCTTTCACTTGGCCAAAAACAACATGCTTGCCATCCAACCGATCAGTTTTAGCAGTACAGATGAAAAACTGGGAGCCATTTGTGTTGGGTCCAGCATTTGCCATGGACAAAATGCCAGGACCAGTATGCTTCAGGATGAAGTTCTCATTAGCAAATTTCTCCCCATAGATCAATGGTTCTTAACCTTCTTAATGCTGCTACCCTTTAATACAGTTCCTCATGTTGTGGTGACCCCAACCATAAAATTATTTTCGTTGCTACTTCATAACTGTAATTTTGCTGCTGTTATGAATTGTAATGTAAATATCTGATATGCAGGATGCATTTTCATTGCTACAAACTGAACATAACCCACAGGTGGAGAACCACTGCCATAGATTGGCTTGTCACCAGTGCCATTATGGTGTGTGAAGTCACCACCCTGGCACACGAACCCAGGAATGATTCTGTGGAAGCAGGATCCCTTGTAATCAAATCCTTTCTCTCTAGTGCTCAGAGCACAGAAGTTTTCTTCTGTCTTTGGAAACTTGTCTGCAAAGAGCTCAAAAGTAATGCGGCCCAGGGGCTCGTTATTGATGGTGACGTTGAAGTACACGTTGGGGTTGGCCATGGCCACAGATGCTTGGGCTGGGCGCGACCACAGAGGAAGAATCGGCTGGGATTGGCATCTGGCAGATGGAACCAAGGACTCCCGGTGGTGGTGCCTGCCCTTCCTATGTCTTCTTATGAAATCTTGTTTATGTTAATTAAATAAAATGTAGCAGAAGTAAAAAATAGTCCCTGCCCTGTAAAAGCTTATAATCTAATGGAGGAAACAACATGTAAACAAATATGCAGAAAGCCAGGCAACAGGATAATCAGGAAGTAATTAATAGAGGAAAGGCATCAGAATTAAGAGGGGTTGAGAAAGGTTTCCAGTAAAAGAAGGGATGTTAATTGGGAGGAAGCTAGTAGTAGAAGTGGATGACGGAGACTGTTCCAGGCAGGGGGGGCGGCCTCTGATATATGACTTGCTTCAGGTCACACACTTAGTAAGGGATCTAAAGGCAGGATTTGAACTTGTATCTTTGGGACTCCAAGTCTAATACTCTACCCAACCTGCCACCTAGCCACCTTATTGTATACTTAACAGATATAATATTGAGACTTTACTTGTTCTAAATACTGTATATAATATTGTGAATTGTTGATACTGTGAATATTGTACTGAATCTTGATTTGTAATGGAATAAACAGTGTTCACTAATACTGTGTAATCCGAATCTTAAAAGCTGTTCACAGTAGCATTCTTTTAGGAATCTATTGCTGATTGGCATT
>CM053593.1:122524024-122570942 GCA_028646575.1 Pseudocheirus occidentalis
TAGCACTCTGACCTTGGATACCATAGAAGGCTCTGAAGATACAGTTTCCTGAGCATCAAAGATCCAGGTTGCCTAATCCAGGAGCTGGGATTCAGTCCAGAAACTAAGGAGACCCATATCAGAGCAGAGCATGGACAACCACCCAACACAAAAGCAGGTGTAGTCTGGTTCTAAACTAATGCCCCAAATTCAGGAACTAAAGCTGAAGAGATGAGTAAACCAAAGACCACATTAACCAATACAAAGATTTTTTTGTATATTTAAAGATACAAAAAAACCCTAAACCCCAAAAAACCCAAACAATTCTAACTCAGGAGAGAGTAACTCCTTAACAACTTCTAGCAGAGAAACAAAGGAAGAATGTATTTTTCCTAAGAACTACATAAATAACTATAGGAAATGAAGTAAGAAATATAAATGAAATAAGTTCTAGAGGAAAGAACTGAAAGAAAATAAATAGAATAGAATAGAATAGAAAGTTATATACCTTACCCAAATAGTAGGTGCCCTATAATTTAGACCAAATAGAAACAAATACTTCTTGAAACAGCAAGAAATATTAGAGCAAAATTTTTAAAAATTAAAGAAAAAGAAAAAAAATTTAAAGTGTCTGCTATCAAAAATAATTGATTTAGAAAGCAGGTTAGGGGGAGACAATTTAAAAAGCTTTGGATTTCCCAAAAACCATGTTAAAAAAAAGCAACTTGGACACTATATTTTTAAAAAAGCCTATATTAAAATTGCCTAATTCTATTAGGACAAGTGGGAAAATGAAGATATAAAGAATCTATTGATCACCTCCTAAAAGAGATCCCCAAAGGAAAGGTCCCAGGAATGTCAAAGTCAAAATCTTAAAAAAAGAAAAAAAAATTTCAAACGTTCAGTAAGAAAGTGTTCAACCAAGAAACCATAGTCAGGACAACAGTCAGGACCAGAAAGACAAAGCTTTGTAGCTTCTATCATAAATAGGAGATCTTGGAATACCATATTTCAAAAGGCAAAAGATAGAAGCTTGGCACCAAGAATAACTTGTTCTGTAAGACCTGGGAAAGACCTTAATTTAGAAAGGCCAAGATTACCCTCTACATTCTGGGCCATCACCAGTCCTTTTGAGCTTTTTCTTGCCATTGAGACTTTCATGACTCTGGAGGAGAGAAGAGGGCCACTGTGTGCAACTCTGCCTCACTCAAATCCAATTTACACAGAAGTCAAGATGTCACCCTTATGATATCATTGGTTGTCTATGAAAATAAAGGATGAACAATAATAACAACAAGAAGATTCAAGAGAAACTTATAATAGAAAATTTATTTGAACAATTGAAAGGGTTGGTATTATGATAAAGGGCTAACATTCTAAGGAAAGAAGATGAAGGTGTCCCTTCAGGACTTAAATATATTTGAAGAGTATTAAGGGCATTAATAAAAACAGGACCTGAAAGTGAACTGGTTCTGTTCAGGGAGTTTTAAGAGAGAGAAGAGAAGGGAGAATAAAAAGAAGAAAACATGATTAGTAGAAAGGCAGAAGAAGGGGGTGGAACTTATTATTTCCTCATAATTGAGGAGCACGAAAAGAAGAGTACACAAACATGGACAAAGAGGAACAAGCATCATATGAAACTCAGTTTTATAAACCAGACAAAGGAGGAATGACTACACACACACACACACACACACACACACACACACACTTACATATACCTAGGAGTTTAGTGCCAAAATAGAACAAATTCAACAGACAACAGACAAAGATGGGAGAGGAGCAGTTAAGAAGGATAATACCTGGGAGGGAATTGTTGGAAGAAAAACAAACTTCCTGATCCTGAAAAGGAGGTGAAAGAAAGAAAATAATCTTTGATTATGGAATGGTTGAACAGGTTTTGTCATATAAGGTAATGAAATATTGTTACTCTATAAGATAAGAAATGATGAAAGATATTTCAGAGAAATCTAGGAAGTATAACTGATGAAGAGGATAATTTGCACAATGAAAACATCATAAAGAAAACCAGCTTAGAAGGACTTTAGAACTCTGATCAACACAATGACCAGCCACGTCTCCAGAGGATCTGTGATGATCTATGATGTTATCTGACTCCTAACAGAGATATGACAAACTTAAAATGTGGAGAGGAGCGGAGTTTTGGACTTAGCCGCAGTGTGGATTTCTTTTGCTTGGTTATATGTATCTGTCACAAGAGTTTTCTTATGTTTTTAACTAGAGTTAGGGTAGGGGTCAGTAGTCATTTCAATATCAAGAAAAGAAGAAAAGAAAAAAGAGGGGAGCTATTGAAACATTAAAAAAATGCATATAGGAGAACATAAGAAAATTCAGAAAGAAGTGGCAATAAACAGGACAATTTTGAAAGTAACATTTTGAATTTCTTGCATACTTTATTATATTGTATAGAAATTATTATATAACAACAGTAGAAATATTGCTAACATTTAGATATAGTGCTTTAAAATGAACAAATCAAACATTCTTGCAACAAGCTAGGAGGCTGGATTTGAACTCAGGTCCTCCTGTTTCCAGATTTAGTAGGTTACTGTATCACATAGCTGTGATATGGAAGAAGAGATTCACAGTTTCATAAACCATTTCCTTTAGGTGTTCCACTTTGTGTATAAAATGCTCATTTTCCTGTTGGTATTCATTAGGCTCATAATTAACGAGTTAATTTTTAAAAAAGAGAATCATGAGGACTCTTACTTAAATAAGCAAATTTGGGAGAGGGTTTCAGTTTTTGGGAGAAGAAAAGTTTTGGTTTGAGCTATTAGTATGTTTAGCAGGCAATTGGAAATATAGGTTTGGAGGTCAGAGGTCAGGGCTGGAGGCACAAAGGTAGTACAGCAGATATAGCACTGGTCCCAGAGTCAGGAAGGCCTGAGTCAAAATTTAAGTGCAAGCTCTTATTACCCTTGTGACCTTGGGTAAGTCACTTAACTGCTTGCTGTAAGCTTCAGTCTCATCTGAAAAATGGGAATAATAATAGAGCCTTTCTCCTAGGTTTGTTTTGAGGATATGATGAAATTGTATTAGTAAAGCAGTATATAAATACTAGCTATTATTAGGGTAGTATGAATTTGGGGGTTATTTGCATAGAGGTAGCAGGTGAAAATGGGGCCTGGAGAATAAAGTGAGCTCAGGTGGCTAAGAACTGAACCTTAGGGAAATCCCTATGGGAAAGCCCATAGTGATTTCAATCACACACACACACACACACATGCACACACGCACACATGCACACACACAGAAATACCCTCATCAAAAAATAAAAAGGATTTGAAATAGCCAGATACCCAGCCCCAAACTTGTGTCATGGGGGTGATGGTTTCTCATGGTTTGTGATGGTGGTTTTGGTTTTATAATGAGTACTTATGAAAATGACTGGTCTAATGAAAATTTAAAAAAAAACTCTTCAAATTGCTGATGGGAAAATAAAAACCCCAAAGAATCAATTTACTTTATATTCTCTTCAGACTATAGAAAAAAAAATCTTTACATCCACCGTTCCTGTCCCCCGCATAGTCTTCTTTGTGTCTGAGAGTGGGCAGAAGGAGAGATCTGTTCATCTGCTCCGGTTGCGGTTCTCAGAGGTTTACATCTATGTCATCACACAATGAACTTTTCTCCACTCCTTAGAGAGGTAATTTTTAGAGCATGCCGAGAGTCAGCACTTGTATTGTCTGTTTGAGAGTTACAGACGACTACACTGAGTATATGCTCCATCTCTTTAAGCTGAGATCTCCTTAAACAGTAGATTGTAAGTTCCTTGAGGGCAAGGACTATTTTCAGTCATTTTTCAGTTATGATTGACTCTTTGTGACCCCATGTGGGGTTTTCTTGGCAGAGACACTAGAGGAGTTTGCCATTTTCTTCTTCAGCTCATTTGATAGATGAAGTGACTGAGACAATCTGGGTTAAGTGACTTGCCCAGGGTCATACAGCTAGTAAGTATCTGAGGCCAGATTTGAACTCAGGAAAATTAGTTTTCTTAATTCCAAGCCTAGTCCTATATAACTTTCTAAAAAAAATTTTATTTTTAATTTATGGAATAAAACCAACATTTCTATAATACAGTATAAGAAAAAAAAGATGATTGTTAATTATCTCTAGTGCCTAGCACAGTGCTTGGCACCAAATAGGTGCTTAGCCAACCAGTGTTGTTGCCTTACATTGGACTCAATACAATTGAGCATAAGGTAATTGGATTACTTTTAAAAAGTCATAGAAAGTATGATAAATTCCAGAATATATTTTTGGTTAGCTTTAGCTAGCTTTTCCCTTTTCTGCCTCTCATCCCTACACATACATGCCCACAGCCTCTTCACTCTTTTGCCTTCTCCAACATAGCTTTATTACTAATTGGAAGAACAATGAAAAGCATTAACTGTAGCTTAACCCACATTTCCTCTCCTGAGTGCTTCACTGGAGCAAGCAGAAATCATTAAATTTGGATAAAGAAAATGACATTTGGCTTTGTCTGAGCCCCCGTGTCAATGTTATTCTGCACTCTTGGTGTTGAATGGAAACTCTGTTTCCTTTCCACAAACTCTAAACTTACAGACTAGGTTTCCTGCTTTCCTGTTAGTGCCTACACTTACCCAGACAGCTCTGACACCATGACTTACTGATCCCTTATTTTTTTTTTACCACAGTTCTTTAAAAAAGATTTTTTTTGCATGTTGCTATAGTAGCTGACTAAGCAGTAAAACACACTAATAAAGAGAAAGGGCCAAAAGAACTTTTTTTTAGGTGGCTAACAAAGTCCAAATTCTTAACAATTTGAGAAGGTTTTTCTATCAAGGAAAATTTTTTAAAAATATGAACGATGTGCTGTTTTAGGAAATGTTCTGTCTGAATGATTCAAATGGTCCTTCCAACAAACTTTACCACGTCTGTTTTCCTGGTGGGAATGCTAAGACAGATGCGGGGAACTTATGACCTGGAGGTCACATATGGTCCTTGAGGTCCTTGAGTGCAGCCCTTAGACTAAATCCAAGCTTCACAGAACAAATCCCCTTAATAAAAGGATTTGTTCTATAAAACTTGGACTCAAGGCTGCAGGTTCCCCACCTCTGTGACTAAGTATTGAGGAGGTAAGATCTCATTTTATAGATGAGGAAATAGGCTGAGTGAGAGGAATGACTTGGCCCTGGTATCACAGGTAGCAAGAGTCAGAGAGAGAATTTTAACTCAGGTCCTCTGACTCAAGAATCAGTGCTATAGGGGCAGGTAGGTGGTACAGTGAGTAGAGCACTGGCCCTGGAGTCAGAAGGGCCTGAGTTCAAATCTAGCCTCAGACACTTGACTCACTTATTAGCTGTGTGACCTTGGGCAAGTCACTTAACCTCAACTGCCTTGCCTTCCTCCAAAAAAAAGATCAGTGCTATTTCTATTCTACCAAGATGTCTCAAATCTTGTCTTTATTAGCCCTGGGGGAAAAAAGGATCCTTTATGATGCTTAACACATCAATGACTGTCTAGGACTGTCCTGTACAGCTTCATTTGTCCTTGACTTTTTGTTCATTTTAATTGCCACTAAGGCAGCTAAGTGCCACAGTGGATGAAGTGCCAGGCCCAAAGTCAGAAGCCTCATCTTCCTGAGTTCAAATCTGGCCTTAGACACTTCCTAGCTGTGTGATCCGGGCAAGTCACTTAACCCTGTTTTTTTCAGTTCCTCATCTCTAAAATGAGCTGGAGAAGAAATGGCAAACTGCTCCAGGTTCTTTGCCAAGAAAACCCCCAAATAGGGTCACAAAGAGTCAGACACAGCTGAAATGACTGAACAACAAATTGCCACTAATTGTCTATAAAAGAACAAAATGTCTTTGAAATTTTCCTAGACACAGATGCTAAGTCTTCATCCCAGATTTGAATGAAGTTTCCCCAAGACCGGCACAACAGGTGGTGGGTAACTCTGGTGTGATTTTTTGGTCTAGTTTATGAGGAAATGGGTCACAACCTTGGCAGTCATTACTTTGGCAAAATATCCATCTAACCCTGAAAAATTGTACTTGGGCACTTCTCGCTATCTCCTTCCCCTTTCCCCCCAAAAAACTGCCTTTAGTTCTGTTACAGACTCTATCTTTGACCTAGTACTTCTACCCCCTTTGTGTTTCCATTGCTTAGTGGAAGCCATTAAAGCCATGTCCTGTCTATGTCGTGAGGTTTAGTGACCTTTTAGTGAGGCCTGTGAGTAGAAGGTTTCAACATAAACATAGAGGTATCTGTTACTCAGATCTACACACACTCATCTGAACCTGGATTGAAGAATGGTTTTTATTTTACTTATTTATTTTTTTTTGGGGGGGGAGGAAGGGCAGTTGGGGTTAAGTGACTTGCCCAAAGTCACACTGCTAGTAAGTGTTTGAGGCTGGATTTGAACTCCAGTCTGACTCTAGGGCTGGTGCTCTATTCACTGCGCCACCTTGTCACCCCATTGAAGAAGGATTTTTTAAAGAAGACTAACTCACATGATCACTTGCTAGAAAGGATGTTAGTCTCTCCTGTCAGCATCAACTTGTGTGTCATCTTTGTAGAAGATGAATGTGCAGTACTCCATAAGTAAATATGATACCTTAAGTAAATTAGGTAATGTGAAGTAGACATAGTTGTACCACTTCATCTCTGGGTCCTGGATGTTCCTAAAAGGAAAACAAAATTTGTGAAATACAGCGAAGTTTCAATATTCTGAGTCATAAAGCCTCATTCTAGGATAGAAGAAGGCGTGAGATCTGTATGTTGGCAGCCAGGACTGACTGCCTTTCCTTTCCTTCTGATGACTTTGAGTTTTAGACTTCCTGATTATGATGAAGAGTTTTGCAGCAAATGACAGGCTGATTGCCCTGAGGATGAATGGCAGCTGCTTTTGAGATAAAAACTACTGGGCTTCCTTGAAGTGATCAGGATGGCCAAAGCTGCCCCTGCCCCTACTGCTGAGGTCAAAACTCCAGTGGTTGACTTCAAAATGGATATTTTGAATAATATTCTATTTCATTGCTTAGATAAGAGGTTCTTAACCTGGGGAGTATTTAACTTAAGCACTTTTTTTTCCAAATGTATTTGTGCATATATATATATATATATATATATATATATATATGTGATCCTATGTTTATTTCATACATTTTAAAATATGATTCTGAGAATGGATCTATAGATCTAACTAGATGATCAGAGAGGGCTAAGACACAAAAACAGGTAAGAGTTCCATTTGTAGGAATCTGGCCAGCCTGGGTTTGACCTATTTGATGCTGAGAAACAGTTACTAACTTTTGTAGGCCCTCTGGTGGCCAGTGGAAACACTGAAGTCTTTAAGAAGGCTGTACAAAACCAGAGATGAAATCAGGTGGGAACTGTGCTGAGGGCAGGTGGCTCAAGGAGATAGATATGTGGTGGAAATGCAGCTATTGCACTTCCTTGCTGGATAATTAATATAAGTGACATGCTGACTTTCTGCAGGTTTAAGTATAGTAGCACATACAAATTAACTACTACTGGAGTGTTCTAAATATAGTGGGCTAGCACACGGATGCAAGGGTAATTGTTATACCTGTCAATGAGGCAACCTCTCAGGCAGCATTAGTACATGATGCTTTCATGTATTTCTCTTAATATGAAAAAGCCTCTCATTTCATGATGAAAGATGGAAGAAATTGTTGGAGATAAAGTTCTCCATCTTGTTTATGCAGACTTTGTGCCCCCAAACATTTTAGTACAATAGAACAGTATCAGGAGTTTATTCTTGGACTGGCTCAAACTCCTCCCAGGTACCTGGGAAGTTCACTACATTGGGTAGGCCAACAGACTGACACTAATTTCTCTGCTTTTGGGAAAACCAATAAAGATGTACCAAAGAAATGTATTAAAAGAGAAAAAAAGCATATTATGGTAAAAATAACATTATTTTTAGAGTCATCAGGAAACTTGAAAAACTGGATTCAAAATCTCAAAATTCTCTAGGAAATTTAAGTCACTCCCCATGGCTTAAATCTAAGTCACTTAGAGGAATTGGTTCAGACCCTAGTTTTGTCACTTAATACCTAAGTGACTATAGGAAATCACTTAGCATCTTTCAGTAGTCTAGATAATCTATATAATTCCTTCCAACTCTTGTTTCCTCAGTTTTCCCTTTATCTAGTTGTGAGACCTGTTTTACAAAACTCTTCAGTCATATCTACTTCAGTTTCCTTTCCTGGAATAACCCCGTCCATAGATTCTCAGTCTCAAAGCCTGGGCCTCTCTATGGGTCAGTCTTTGGTGAAACTCTGGCTTATTGGAATCTCTGAGCTGTTTTTTCAGTGTCTATATTTATTCACAGGAACTACTTCCTATTGACAAAAGGGTTTGAAAACTCACTTCTTTGGTCTAGTCAATAGCTAAATTCTCCCATCTAAGTCACAGAATCACAGAATTGGAAGAGGCCTTGGAAACCATCTGGTCCAATTTATTCTAGGCATATTCTCCTCTGAAACATATTTGACATTAGATTTCAAACTTCTTGAGAGCAGAGCCTGTTTTTGCTTTTCTTTGCATAGTAGACCCTTAATAAGTGTCTGTTGACTTGGTCATCTAATCTTTGCTTGAGGACCTCTTGAGGACCTCAAGAGAGGGAACTCACTACTTTCTGGGTTGGCATATTCCAACTTTGGATAGCTCTAGTTGTTAGGAAGTTTTTCCTTACTTAAAGTTTATATTTACCTCTTTGCAACTTCCCATCAGTCCTAATTTTGCTCTCTGGGTCCACACAAAATAAGTGTTGTACCTGTTATACCAGACTGCCCTACAAATTCTTGCAGGTAGATATGGTCTCTCTATTATATCTTTTATTCTCCAGACTACATACCTTCAGTTCCCTCAACTGATCACAGTTATGACATGATTCATGCTCATTCAAGTTGCCTTCCTTTAGACATTCTCCAGCTTGTCTGTCAGTTTCTTTGCTAAAATGTAGTAAGCAGAACTCAACTCAATTCTCCAGATATGCTCAGAGAGAGAAGAGAGTGTAGTCAGGACTATCCCATCTCTAGTCTTGGATAATATGGCTTTCTTAAAGCAACTTAAGAATGAATCAGCTATTTTGGCAGCTTTTATAAAGTACCCAAAAAAACAGCTCCTCTTGAGATTGTCCCACATAATGATAGCACCTTTGAACATAGTAGTCACAATCAGAGCCTAAGAGATCCAAGGAAAGGTGAATTCTCTGTTGTCACATAGAAAACACATCCTTCTGCCTTTCTGCTATTGACTTGAATTCTGATCACTTGGCCTGATTAGAACACATAAAGACTATTAGTCTGGGCTAAGACACTTGTGATCCTACAAGAGGGAAGTGATCAGTGCTTTACCACAGACCAGAATTCTTCCAAACTACCTAGGACAGGATTGAATGAAATAAGAGACTGACCCTTGAATACAGGCATCCTTGACCTTTTTGTGTCATGGACCCTGTGGGCAGCGTGATATGATCTATAGACTCCTTCTCAGAATAATATTTCCCCATTTTATTGATGAGGACACTGAGGTGGGAAAAGGTTAAGTGACCGGTAATTATCCAACGGAGGATTTTGACACAGGTTTCCTGATCCCAGCTCCAGCACTCTATCGACTGTACTAGCTAGCTTGTTTATGTGTTGGCATTACACACTGCCTGTACATAAACAGAGTTGATGGTCCCCAGTGGCCCTGAGAAGTATCCAAAGGACATTATCTTCCATTCTAGGTAAAGATTCCTAGCAACATTCTTTGATATCTAAGCTGTAAGATGCCATTCCCAACTCTACTAAGTGTGAACACTATAAAGGTCAGAACTCAGAGTTCTTGTTTCAAATAACTGGCATTATGTTATTAAATTGGTGTTTTCCTAAGAGAAATCTTAGGTTCTAGAAATCTTCCCATGACATCCCCAGCACACTCATGAAGACTAATGTTACTAGATTTGTAGATCAGGTGAATATCATGGCCATTTTATATAGATTTCATTAAAATATTTAATGATGCTTCTCATGATTTCTTTGTGGACGAGACGGAGAAATGTGGGCCAGAGGAAATCCTAGTTAGGTGGAGTTGGAAGTGGTTGAATGATTAAACCTAAGGAATCAGGAGATGAATGTTAGCTTAGAGAAGATCTCTATTGAAATGAACCAGGCATCCATCCTTGGTCTTACAGTGTTCACAATATTCATCAGTGACATATTTGAAGGCATAGAGGGCATTCTTGCCAAATCTGCTGATGACACAAAACTGGAAGTAGTTAATGCATTGGATGATAGAATGAGGCACCAGTATTTTGAAAAATCACTACCTTGAGTAGGAAGGACTTTAATTGAGAAGCTGGATAGTGTCCATAAGAGTGTTTGGATAGTGAAGGGAATAGGGACAATATAAAGACTGATGGAGGGTACTGGGCATGTTCATCCTGGAGAGGAGCCAACTTAGTGGTAACCTGATAGCTGTCCAAATACTTGAAAGGCTATTATGTAGAAGAGGGTGTTAGAATTGTTCAGCTTGGTGCTAGAAGGTAGAATTAGGAGTTCTGGATGTGATTTACAGAGAGACACATTTTGGCTTGATGGAAGGAAAGAAAGTCCTAGTAATTAGCAGTATCCAAAAATTGAATGTGTTGTTGGAATACTGAATAGTGAAAATACTGAAACTTAAATATCCATTATACGACAGGTCCTATGTTGGGAAGTGAGGGAGATATAAAAAGGAGGTCCCAATATTCAAGGAACATAGTCAGATCGGGCATGCACGCTGGATACTTGCACGTCTGTCCACTTCAGTACCGATTTTGAATTTTTGATATCTTAATTGTCCATTTTTTTGCAGGGATGATGGCAAATAACTCAGTTTTATTCCTGTAATGGCTAATATATGTTTCAGTTAGATCTACCTAGTTTCCTATCCATTAACATTGCTGAACACAGTGTCTTTTTCCTTTTTTTATCAACATTTCTTTAGTTTGTTGTTATTCAGTCATTCAGTTGTATCTGATTCTATGTGACTGGGTGTACTTTCTTTCTATGTTGTGTGTATATGTGTGTGTGTGTGTGTGTGTGTGTGTGTGTGGGCAAAGATATTGGAGTGATTTATCATTTACTTCTCCAGTGTGTCTCTATTTTACAGATGAGGAACTGAGGCAAATAGGGGTTAAGTGACTAGCCCAGGGTCACACAGCTAGGACATGTCTGAGGTCAAATTTAAACTCTGATCTTCCGAACTCCAGGCCCTGGTGCTCTACTCATCATACCACCTAGCTGCCTCTTGTTTCTTTAGTTAGACGTTTATTATTTCATAACCTTTCAGATTCCAGGGGAAAAAATGGCTGTGTTGTAAGTTTTTCATCTCATAATAAGATAGCTACACTAAACATCACAGGAGACATGATTCAACCTTAAGCATTGCTAAATCCATTATAGAATTAAATGTTTTTATAATTCAGTTTTACTCTTTAAAGAGTCTTCAAATTGCATTAGGAAAACAATGGAAGTGAATAAAGAGCAGATTCCCCATTTAAGGGTTTTTTTTTTCTTTTTTGGAGGAGGGAAGGCAGGGCAATTGGGGTTAAGTGACTTGCCCAAGGTCACATGGCTAGGGTTATGTGTCTGAGGTCAGATTTGAACTCAGGTCCTCCTGACTCCATGCCCAGTGCTCTATTCACGATTCCACCTAGCCACCCCATACATTCCTTTTTTTAAAAAGAAAAACCCAAGGGGCAGCTAGGTGGCACAGTGAATAGAGCACCAGCCCTGGAGTCAGGAGAACCTGAGTTCAAATCTGGCCTCAGACACTTGACACACTTATTAGCCATGTGACTTTGGGCAAGTCACTTAACCCCAATTGCCCTCCAAAAAAATAAAGCAAAACCCAAAGCAGGGAATATCCTCAAGAAGATGTATACTCCAAAGAGATGTTTTCCTTCATTTCCTGATGATCAGGGACCTTGAGATTTTGTCTGAACTGGGGCTGAATGAGAAAGTTACTGAGATGAGGAACTTGCTGTGTCTGTGTGTTTATTTACAAGATTTGCAATCTGAGCTGTTCTTGGAGTCGAAGGACAAGTTTGTTCAGTCCTGGTATGACCCATACTCTTTTGTGATAGTATATGTTCCTCATGACTATCAGCTTTGGGAAGGTGTGGGCAACTTGTTTCTGGTTGCTCCTCAAAGTTGAACTCTTGTAGAACACATTTCGGTTTTATATTCGGGTGACTCCAGAGACCTGGCCAGCTGTGGTAAGGTGTCCACTAAAGAAAAAGACTCTGTGACTGATAGAGCTAAATAGTTAAAGCATTTATTAAGCATTTCTGTGTTCCAGGTACTGTGCTAAATGCTGGGGATAAACACAAACAAACAAGATAGTTTCTGCCTTCAATGTGTGGACACTCTAGTCATTTGTCCTTTGTTCCTGGAGAGGACCATGACATCAGGAAGGTGAAGGAGGAAAGGGAAAGAGAGGGAAGATAAGAAAAGAGGAAGGAAGGGAAGGGAAAAGATGGAAAAGAAAGAGAAGGGAAGGGGAAGGAGAGGAGAACGAGGGAAGAGAAGGGAGGGGAGGAGAAGGGAAAAGAAAGAGGGAAGGGAAGAGGAAAAAGAAGAGGAAGGGGGAAGGAAAGGGAAGGAAAGAGAGGAAAGGAGGAGGAAGTGAGGAGCTGCATTGTCCAACAGGAACTGGTGGGTTGAGTCCCTAGTAAGGCAGCCTGTACTACTCACAGGTTGTTGTTTGCCCTTCATTCTCAAAAAGGACCATGACACCAGGAGGGTGATGTCATGACTTGCAAGTAAATTGGATTTAAGTGAGGCAGGGCTATGCAAAGTCACCAGCCCCACTTTCTCCTCCAGCCATCTGGGTCCAGTGATAAAATATAGATCAGGAGGGCTGAAGACGCTTCCATTTACAATCTTATAAGAGAAGAAAGGAAAGCTAGAACACAGCAGGAGTGTGGAAGGTACCCATGATGAAACCAGCTATTTCTGGGGAAGAATACTGAGGGTTCTCCAACTGGAGGACACCCCAACCATGGAAAACAATGGCTAAATGAAAACACTCTGGTTTTTAGTGTTCAGCTTCATTTTAGCTGAAGCTCTGTCTTCTCTGGTTGGGACTACATCAGTTTGCTTTTGTCCAGATTTCATCTTTTGATAGGCAATGGGAAAATTGAGTTATTATACTGAGGTCAGATAAAAATGATATGTGACACACTTAGCATTATCAGAAATATGAGGTTATGGGAGCTCCATATCTTTCACCTTGCCTCTGCACAGGCAAATTCTAAGTTTGAAATAGGAGACAGATAAAATGGACACTCATGAAATTTTCCTCAGTGACTACAGATTGTTTAGTGACAGTAAGTTCAGAATGGTACAAATTGATCGTTTTCTTTTGGTGATACCAAGGGAGTCACATATTGTTTTTAATGAGTTTTATAATTAAATCATATATAGTTGTCCATTTTTGGGGGGTGGGAGCAAAAGTAGAAGCTGTTCATTTCCTTTTGGGGGTAGGATTGGGAGAAGGAAAATAAACACCAAATTAAACAAGTAATTCAAGACCAAAGAGAATGTGACAGATTCATTAGGTATCAATCATCTGCTCCACTACCTTTCATCAAAGTCATCACCCTTAATATCAATTAACAAATATTTATTAAGCACCTACTATATACCAGGCGTTGTGCTAGGTATTAGGAAATACAAAGACTACAATAAGATAGTCCCTGCCTTCAAGAAGCTTACATTCTTTGAGAGAAAATAACATGTGAACTTATAAGTACATATTTGAAATGTATCCATACAACATACTTGTAGTTCTATAAACTATGATATGGAAACAAGGTTTACAGAATAATTACTCTGGCGTCCTTTGTTATAATGTTCAAGTTTAGAATTCTGAAGAAATTTTGTGACACTACAGTCAATTAACGTGCATGTCCTTATCCAACCCTTCTGGTACAGCTTGTTCATTTGCTTTTCCATTTTTAATTGCATGCATAACCCTACTAATTTATTTACTATAATATTATTATTTATCAACCTGGTCTTTAGTGACAAAGCTTTTGCCATTGTCTAAATTAAAATAATTTGATCGAGGCTTCATATGTACATAAAGAGTTTATGTATAGATAGATATGGATAGTGATAGGTATTTATAGCTATATCTACACACACACACACATACACACATGCACAGAGTATTTCGTATGTGTATGCTTGGTCTGTAATGGTATTAACTGGGTGCTCCAGAAAACATTATTACTAGAATTGAGGTCCACTTACTAGCAATCAATCAACAATCATTTATCAAGTGCCTACTATGTACAAGGCACTGTGTTAGGTGCTGGGGATAAAAATACAAAAATGAAACAATAGTCACCTTCAAGAAGCTTGCATTTTGGTGAGAAGTAAACATGTTATTCAGGTATGTTTTTTTCAGAGTCACAGTCTGTTTCCTTGAGATAAATCGGGGAAGCAGACAGAATGGAAAAGAAGAAGAATCTTAGAATCATAGAGTTTTATCTTAGCAAGTGTCTTTGGGATGTTATGGTGATATGGGGAGCAGAAGAAGCTGTGAAGGTGTACAAGAGCCTTTTGTTTGGAAAGATTGCTGTCCTTGGGAGCCTTTAGTCTGGGAGAATTGGAGGGCATGTTGCATATTCAGGGCCCATTACAATGCCTGATATCTAGTAGGCATTTACTAAAAGCTTGTCTATTGATTGATAGTAAGGATGAGGGTTACAGGTAAAGGGGCAGATAGTTGACGAGATAGTGCTGTTGAGGAGCAGGGTCAAGGAGAGAAACTGGAGTGGGTGGGGAAGGTGCCTCTTTCTAGCCAAGTAACTCAGGGCTTCCAGCCAGGTCTGCTTGGACATGGAAAATCCCCAGGGATCAACTTTCAAGGGAAGACACAAGGCAGAAGAGAGGAGAACACTTAGTTCTGTGGGATTTCCAGGAAGTAAGGAGTGCATATAAACAAAACAAATAAGGCCATGATGCAAACAGTCCAGATTGATAAATTAAACAAGCTCATACAAATCAGTTAGCAATAACTATATATAGAGTGATAATCTCTAAATAAGGCACTTTATATCTATCTGTCTCTTTCTGTCTCTGTCTTGTCTCTAAATGTACTGTGACTGACTTCTCTCTGATCTGTCTGGAAGCTCAGTAGTCAATCACAGGTTATAGCATTTCGAAGACTAGAGATTGTACATCTCCTGTGCCAGCAACCCCTCAGGAGTAAGTCAGACTCAATGCACTGTAGGTCTCATGAACTTGTCTTCCTTTTCCAGGTACCAGAATTGGCCAAGGACCTTCTTACTTGGCTATAGAGTGGAAGGGGAGACAAACAAATCCATCAATTGAATTAAAGGAAAGAAGAAAGGGATTATACCATTACTATCCATTCCAGGATCTGGTCTCTTCCCCATCACTTACTCACTTTTCACTCTGTTTATTCCGAGAAGAAGGTCTTTCTTCACTGGGGTCCAGCGTCCGAGAGGAATTTGGGACCCAGAGGTTTAAGTGGGATTGTGCTAAGGTGTCAGGCAAGAGAAACTATTTTTCTTAAGAGATGCTACAAAGTAGGAAAGGGGAAGAGAGTCAGTCTCACCAAAAGAACATTGTAATGTTTGGTGTGCCGACAAAAGCACTGACAGAGTTTGCCTGCATTTTAGCAAATCATTTAACAGAGAAAAACAGGAACAAAACAAGATTTGAGTCCTTCTTCCTTCTCCTTTAGACCATTATCACTTTCCCATTTGCCTTGGCCAAAGGACTTCTCTCTTCTTTGATTCTTTATCTTTTTTCTCCCCTCAACACAGGTTTTTTTTTTTCAATTGGTAACTAGGGGCTCTAATGGATAGCTGGAAAAGAGACTCTCTCCTATCTTCAGAGGAATCCAGGATTGCTGGAAAATGAGGACTAAGGCAGGAGAGTTTGCCACACCTTCGAATGGGAAGTGAGGAGAGTCTAAGTCAGGTCTGGTGTTAGTATTGAAGTCATGGTTGCTTCTATGGTGAACTCTAGTAGACTAATGGGAAAATAGGGACTGGAGGAGCTGTGATCACAGCTACTGGTAGGCTGCTAGAGAGGGTGTAACTACAGTGAGAAATAGGAGTGGGGTCTGTTTGGAGTGCAATAGTATGGATAACAATGTGGGCAGAAGCAGAACCAATGGGGAACAGACTAGCAGGGTGAATTTGTAGGAGAGGCAGACATGGGAAGCAACTTGCAGGGCAAAGGACCCTTACTGGAGAAGGCTGAGAGTGGGTTTAGATGGGAACTGAGGTAGAAAGTGAATTTGCATGATGCTCAGACCTTTTTATTTTGAAAGTTAAAAGGAGTAAAATTGTGTACCTTGGATATCTCAAAACATGGCACTGTATTTTCTCGTGAAACTTGATAAACTATGTGGGGCTTATTGGCATATATAAAGATTGAGAAGAGAGACCGTTAGAAATTTCCTAACCCCAGAAAAACCATGTCACAAAAAGGGAAATGCCATGAAAATATAGCATTTTTTCCTCCTTTTTGGAGGGAAGAAGATAGAGAAGAAGGGAGAATCATACTAAAACTTTTGTTCCGAACTCAAGAATTGGAAATTTTATATATGTGTGTGTATACACAACACAAATAGATATACATATACATGTATATACATGTGTGTTTCTATATAAACATATGTATATTTTTTATATACTGGTCTTCCATATATATATATATTTATATATGGAGGGAAAAGGAGAAAATTACTTAAAAGATGCCATACCCCAAAGATGAATTATATATGTAAATGCATGCATACATACATGCACATACATGTCCATATACACATATATGCATATACATATTTATACTGAGAAATAGCATGGCTTTGAAATAAGGAAGACCCAGGTTCAAGTCCTGCCTCTGATATAGCATATGCTAGCTATATATAACCATGGGTAAGAGTCATTTAGTTTCTAATTATCTCCAGACAAGTCTCTAAGATTATAAGTTGTAGAGGAGTTATTGATCTATATTAGTAGAGGGAATATCCTTACCAAGAATTCTGTACACCAAGACTATCACAGGTGTGTGTGTGTGTGTGTGTGTGTGTGTGTGTGTACAAATTCAGTTATTGAATGTCTGTTTTTTGAGATTCATTCTAGCTAAGAGGGCTAATCAGAACCTGAATTTCTTTAGCATAGAACCTAAGAAACACAAACTCACAATTATCTCATTCATTTTGATTTAATTGATTCAGTTTTCTTGTCAAGTTTCAGTGTTCTCACCTTTTCTTGCAGCCGAGAAACAACCGTTTGGGGTTCTTTCAGGGCACAGAAGTGGTGATTGAGATTATTGGTTGAATTGAAAATGGGACCAGCGGCTATTTTGGTAACTTCCTAGATTCTGGCTCTTAGGGAAGCTAATATTACCTTTGACGTCTAGTCTCAGTCAAAGGGGAAGAGAAGCAAACTTTAACCCTGGCATTAAATACTTTGAAGATCTAGTTCCTGAAGGGCAGAGAAACAAAAGAAGGAGAGAGGACAGGGTGAAGGGCACTCTTTTCTTGCCTTGCTCTGTTATATTGAGTAGGCCACTCATTTGCATGCACTAAACCTCAGTTTCATTTTCTAGAAACTAGGCCTGTCCAACACCTCCTCCACCCCCCCCAGCCCCAGTCACCTTCCTGAGCCAGCTGGTCACAGGGACAATGGATCCTTGGATAAGGGCAGGTACCCTACGTGCCTCCCCAGCTACTCCTGGATTGCGCCCCCTGCCCATAGCCAGCTCCTGTCCCATGAACCTCTGCACTTGTGGGGACCGAGGAGAGATTCTCTCATTAGCCCTTGTTCCCAGTGTTCCAGCTCTCCCACCTCATAATTTCAGGTCCTTTGTATGCTGAAGCTATCGGGGTTGAGAAGCAAGACCACAATAAAGGGATGGATGGAGGCTGAAGGTTAAAAAAAAGGGGGAGGACAGTGAAGCGGCTCAGTGAATAGAGCACCAGCCCTGGAAACAGGAGGAGCTGAGTTCAAATCCAGCCTCAGACACTTGACACTAAACCACCTGTGTAACCTTGGGCAAGTCACTTAACCCCAATTGCCTGGCCTTCCCACCTCTAAAAAAAGCCCTGCTTCCTTTAAAGGGAATTAAAACTCTTCAGAAGATAATGATCAAGTGCTTTTAATAATCTGGACACAAGGTACTATTTAAAAGACAGATCTGCATGTATAATGTATGCACATACCATTTATGCAAAGAGATTTAAGTGATCTTCCTAAAGGAATTCTGTTTTGATTTTCACAGTTTATCATCTATAGATGAACCTCATGACTGGCAGAACTCCAATATGAGTAAAAGCAAGACTTTGTCTCATAGATAAATCAGATGTTAGAACAGTCACAGGAAAGGAGAGGTGAAGGAAGCTGACTAGAGAAATTATGGGAGGGTATACTGCCAGATAACAATGTGAAATAGGGAAGATTTGAGAGGAGAAAACATAGCTAAGGAAGGAGCTGGGACTATAGAAAAGGAAAGAATGGAAGGGAGAATTTGGGGAGGGGAGGGAAACAGCTAATCTGGAATCATACGTAACCCAGGTGGTAGGAACACTTTGGATTTGCACTATAATAAGACTTGGAAGTCAGGAAAAGGATACCCAAGAAAGAAAGGATCAAAGGAAGAAAGGAGGTCAGTTTTGCTCCCTTCCTTCATAACGAACAATAGTAATTCTTCCATTGAATACTGGCATTCCATAGAAAAGGAAAACTCTTGAAGTGAATTGTGCTAAGGGAAATGTTAGGAAAAGGAAAGGGGCCTCAGAAAACACTGGTTTGGAGGAAATCAAGGGGCCCTTTCAGTTGCATTTGGAATCTGATATGCTTTGGCCTCTGGTATTTAAAGGAGACAGCCAAGTTCAAATCAATGGCTTGACCTGAGCACAAGGTATTACAAAAGTACCTTTGGGGGCCTTTTCACGGACAACACACTATTTTCTCTCTTGGGGGAAATGCTTCAGGGGCTGGATGTGACTCCTCCCTATATTGCCCATGACAATGGTCCCATGACAATGATCTCTGTAGCTGTTGTGCAGTTCTCTGAGATTTACTATCTATACAAATGGGAAGGAGGACTTCCAGAAAAAATAGGGGAAACTGGCCAACATAATCAACTTACGCATACCCCTCCTCTTTCCAAATATGAGTCTATCTCCAAAACAATCAAAGCTGCCCCATTAAATAACAGTCGTTCTGTACAAAGGAAATACAGCATGATGGGATTACAGAGTGATTCCAAATAAAACATTCCCAATTGTTCAGTTTGCAGTAATGAACAAAAAGCCAAATGGTGTTCATAGAGAAAGAATATCTTATTAGGGTATATATTTCAGAGCAGGCAAGTGGTAAGAGAGTCGGTGGTTCCCAGTATGGGAGACTTGTCACTTGTCACCATGCTCTATTGCCAGGGGTAGGCTCTCAGCAGGCCTTCAGAGACGCATGAGCATGGAGCCATGGAATCTGGAGGCCGCCCTTCCCATGCATGTCCTCGCCTGCCATGCAGTCGGCAGGCACCTGCTTGCAGATCTGTGAGCTAGGGGCTGTCGTCAGGAAAACACCCCAGTGAATCCAACAAACTCCAGCCTGCCACACCTGCCCCATGGTCTCTGCCTCTTACGCAAATTAGTGTGGCTGCTGCTTTACTGGGATTCTGCAAGGGCTGGACTCAGCTCCATTCTGTAATACCAAAGGCAGATGATGGGAGCAAGAAGGATGGAGCCTTCAGTTTTCGTCAAAAGAAGACAAAATCTCCCGTGATTTCATGAAAAGTAGCTTATGTCACTGTGTAGGAAAATCCGGAAGAAGATGCAAGAAGAAACATTTCCCTCCTATATTTATGTTTTTTTAACTTAAACATTTTAGAGATGTGCACCTCAGATGACGTTTTCTCTTCAACTATTTTATTTTCTTGTTATTTTCATTGGACTGCAACACTTAACATTTGTTTTAATTATTTGTTACCCCGATGGATAAATAGGAGCTGAAGACAACTGTCACTGTCTCTTAAGACTTCATTGTATATTCTTTGCCATGTCTTTTTCACCTGCAGCTTACAGAATATTGGTGCAACTTAGTCATCAGTGGTGATGTCACATGTGGGGGAGTGGAATGTTAGGCAGCCTGTAAACAGCAGGAAGAGATGAATTCTTAATAAACCAACTCCCGTTTTCATGCAAATGTGTCTTCTAATAAAGAACGAAGGAGTGAGAAATACAGAATATTTATGACAGGGAGAAGCAGGCCTGTTTGGAAACAGACGTTTTATTAGGTTCCCGGGAGGCACCAGCTGCTCTTTTAACGTTTCTATTTTGGGGCTTTATGTAGGAAAGCTATCGCTTGTGTAAATAGAAGGGCCGGCTAAGTGCGGGAGGGATGGCTGCTATCACCCTGCTGGGAGAATCTTGAAATACTCTGGGCTTTGGTGCCTAGAGCCCTCAGAAAACCTAATGGTATAAGAACTTCAGGCCTTCTATGAGCACATTCTTGCTCTAAAAATGTACTCCTTTAGTAATTCTTTCAATTATTCCAGACTTGTGTCCTTTTGGCAGAACTGCTATTCTCGACATACCAGTTTTCCTCTCAGAAAGCCCTTATCCCAACATGTTAAAAAGTGGAGTCTTTAGCTGCTCTGCCCAATATTGATAGGTGAACTAGGCATGCAACCAAAAAATATAACGGGAACAATTTACGTGTGTATGAGAGTATTCCTCTGATGTAAGCCCCATGGGTAGAGAGATAGATATTTTTTTACCATATACATGACTGAATAAATCAGACCTGAAGGAATTGGGAATATTTATATTGGAGAATAAAAGACTCAGGATTCATGGCCTCTTCGCTAGCTGCAAACCATGATGCCTTTGCCACCTCTTTGCTGCTGGGCATCAGGACTCTTCTCAGGAACCAAACAGTCCTCTTATTGGTGAGCTTTTACTTCACCTGCCTGGAACCAAGCTTCCACCTTATTTCCTAGCTCCAAACCATGCCATTCCCGATCCATTCCCCTTTCTGTATTCTCTTTATATTTTGTCTCTCTCCACTGACGTATAAGCCCCTCGACGGCAGGGAATGTCTTACTTGTATTTCTATTCTCAGCACTTAGCATAGTCCTTGGCAATTAGTGTGGATAATAAATGTTATAATCTGCCTGTCATGGAGGGGGCATGATAGCTGTGTTCAGACAGTTGATGGCTATCCTAGAGAAGAGGAATTAAGTCTGTTCTGTTGAATCCTAGAAAGGAGAAGAGGGGATAAGCATTTATGTAATGTCTATTATGTGCTAAGCACTTTACAAATATTATCTCATGTGATCCTTATGTAGCCCTCTGAGGTAGGTGATGTTATTATCTCTATTTTTACAGTTGAAGAAACTGAGGTTAAGGGACTGACCCAGGGTCACATAATTAGCACAAAGCTAGATTTGAGCCTGAATTCTTGACTCTAGGCCCAGCCTTCTAGCCATTGTACCCCTTCTGGTCACCTCTACTTCTTGGGAGGAAGAACTAGGAATAATGAGTAAAGGGTTAAAAAAAAGATACATTTAGGCTGGATGTCTGTAAGCATTTCTTGACAATTAATTATGCAAAACTAAAATGGGCTGCTTTGAGAGATATCGAGTTCCTCTCCTTAGAGGTTTTCAAGCAGAGTTGGATGATGATGTTGTAGAGGACATTCCTCTTTCAACATGTGTTGGACTAGCCAGTTGCTATGGTCCCTTCCAACTCTTCAGATTCTGTGATTTGATGTTCACAGAATTCATGGAAAACCAATCTCAGAAAAGAGTTGTCTCTTGGGATAGCCCATATGGCCCCCTCTGCTCTGTCATTTCCTTAGAGATTTTGAAACAGCTATGCATTTCCTTCTTCCTCCTTCTTTCCTCCTCAAATGGTAGAAGGAGCAGGCAGCTGCCAGGCTCTGTCCTTTGGTCCCTCTAGGAGGGTGAGGCTGGAAATTTTTGGATTGTTCTGGCGATGGATAGAAAACTGTAATTGTGTATCATGTTCGATTTATTTATAATAAATAGCGTGCTGCAGACTGCACTTAGGAAAAACGCCGCTAAAACAGGCTTGTGGGAATGTGCTGTATTTCAACACATTGGAAAAAAAACCCCAGAGAATTGTAGTAGGGTTTAAAGGAAGCTGGAAAGGGAAGGAAGGGAGGGAATATAAATTTGGTCAGTAGGGCCATAAGGTTATTAAAGTGGGTATCTAGTCATTTGTACTGTAATATGTTTTAAAGGGTGTGTTTACTATAGGATGGGAATTTTAAACTTCATTTAAAAATATAGTCCTCCTGGGATTGTGTTAGAGGCAGTGAACATTGTTTTTTTTTTTTAAAAAATACTAAACCCCCAGAGAGCACTTTTGTAACTACTTGTAGCCAGATTTATTTTGTCTTTATTAAAGAATTTCCAACCTAGCATTTTCTCCTATTCTCATGTTGCTGGTCCCTCTGAAATTTTCTTCTGAACACTGCCCAGCCAGCAGGACATATCCATTTCTCTATCTATCCACATGTATGTGTGCAAATAGCACTATGTTCTCTTCAAATGCTTTTTGATCTCTTAGTTGACTGTTTGGAATTTACGGTAATTTGCCCTCATTTTCTGAGATTTTCTTCCCCTCAGAGAACAATGTCAAAGCAACAATGACTTCTAGCCTAATGAATTCATAGATACGTAGACAAATATAGACATATGCATTTGTTTATATGTGTATACATTTGCATATATGTGTGTCAACATATACATATATGTATATCGATGTGGAATTGGGACTATGCTCTAGAAAGAAAATATTGACTCAGATTCTAATGGAACTCCTCCCCTCATTTGATCTAGATAAAACATCATAGTTGCTGTCAGCCATATTCAGTGGCTCCCTATTACCTTCTGCTTGTCCCTCTGTAATCTGGCACTACTCTACCTTTCTAGCCTCATCTCATAGTATTACCTTCCATGCACTCTGTTTCAGCTTACATGAACCACTCTCTGCATCCCAAAGGCACCCTGCGCTTTCCTGTGTCAATCCATGACTTTGTTCACTCTGATGTTTGAAAATTCATTCTTTTTCTTCTTCCGCTGTGGAATTTCTCCTCTTCCTCTGAAGTCCAACTCAGATGCTACTTCCCACATGAAATCTTTCTCTCAGTAATGAGCTTCTTTCTCAGACCTGTGGTACAGTGGGGAAAAAAACCCCAACAATCAAAAAAGCCCCCTTCATTCTGAAGGCAGAGGGCCTCAGTCCAAAGCATGCCTTGTCTCTACATCTGTGAAATCCCAAGCAGGTCACTTCGCTTCCCTGGTCCTTATTTTTCTCATCTATGGTAGGAGAACATTAACCATTGAAGACTCTTACCACTGAGCCTACAAATAAATACTTTATTCTGTGGCCCTCAAATATGCTTTCCATGTAATATTGTGCTATCATGTACTCTGGTGACAGCCCTCTCCTAGATTACAAGCTCCTTTAGGGGTTCTTGAGGCTTTCTCTATACTTTGTATGTCCCCCAACACCTAGCATAAAGCTCTGTACGCAGTAGGTGCTTTGTTTTTTTGTTGTTTTTTTGCTTTTTGGAGGGCATTTGAGGTTAAGTGACTTGCCCAAGGTCACATGGCTAGTTTTTTGTGTTAAGTGTCTGAGGCCGAATTTGAACTCAGGTACTCCTGACTTCAGGGCCAGTGCTCTATTCACTGCACCACCTAGCTGCCCCAGTAGGTGCTTTGTAAGGCTGGTAAATGTTTGCGTGTATTTTACCACGGCATTGGGTAGAGCCCACGATGGTCTAGTTAGTTATAAGTAGTCTGTGGGCTGGAGGAACTCGCTCCAGGTGGGAGACGAGACAAACACAAGTATGCTACAAATCAATGAACTGGTTAAACAGAACACATGCAGAGATAATATAGATTGCAGAAAGAACAAATACCCAGTCAGCCTGATTTCTGCTCCTGCAGTGAGCATGTATTTGTTTTTTTTAAGGGATTGGAGTGGGGGGGAGGGACAGAGAGGTAGGAGCAGGCTAGGAAAAAACCAAACCAACAAACCAGAAACAAGAAGAAACAACTTATTTATGTAGGAGAATGAGGGCAGCTCTTCTACATCCATATTCAGGCATTATAGTTGTGTTATATTTATATTTAATACGTATTTATATATTACTTAAGATATAAATATATGGTTTAATAATAGAAAATATTTATACTTTATATTCATGTAAGATACTTTATAATTATTTTAATATTAGCAGATCATAATTTTTATATATCATAGTGGATGGAGAGCCAGTGTTTTTTTTTAATCTATTTATTTTTAGCATTCATTAAAAAACCCACCATTTTGAGTTCCAAATTCTCTCCCTTCAATAGCCCCTCCCCTACCCATTGAGAAAGCAAGCAATATAAGTTATACATGTAAAATCAAATGAAACAGTTCCATGTTAGTCATGTTAAAAAAAAGCAAGGCAAATAAAGTGAAAAAAAATGACATTTCAGTGTGCATTCAAAGTTCATCAGTTCTCTCTCAGAGTTGGATGGCATT
This sequence comes from Pseudocheirus occidentalis, assembly GCA_028646575.1. Taxonomy (NCBI): domain Eukaryota; kingdom Metazoa; phylum Chordata; class Mammalia; order Diprotodontia; family Pseudocheiridae; genus Pseudocheirus; species Pseudocheirus occidentalis. The sequence goes on from CM053593.1 coordinate 122,548,607, forward strand.
TTTTAACATGAACCCTTCCAATTATCTTGGATCAAAGAATTGATAAGAGTAACTAAATCTTTCCCGTTGATCATCATTACAATATTGTGGTAACTATGTACAATGATCTTTAGTTTCTACTCATTGCACTCTAAATCAGCCACGGTCATCTGCTGCATCCCAGGCTATTATTGCCAGTTTTGACTTTTGTCTTCTCACTGGCCTTTGATGATTCTGGAGAAGAGATTGGTGCTGATGACTTTGTGTAAGATCTGTCTCACTTCAATCCAATTCATGATCAGGTCAAGACATCACCCTCTTGCTATCATTGATCCTCTGAAGGACCAAAAACTACAATAGGCATTATGACTCTGTAGCTGATAAGCCATCCTAGTTCCAATAGAACCTCAGATGTGTAGCTTGTGGCACAGGAGGCCCCAGGGACCAGGGAGCAGGAAATGAGCTAAAGTACCAAATGCTTGATGGCAGTAGTATTCACAGCATGACACAGGGATCATTGGTGATCCAATCAATCAGCGAACATTTTAACCCTTACCATGGTTTTTGTTCATAGTTGTTTGCATGTTGTCTCCCCCATTATACTGAGTTTCTTTTTTTTTTTCTTTTTGGATGGGGGGGGAGGGTGGCGGCGGCAGGGCAATTGGGGTTAATTGACTTGTCCAAGTTCACATGGCTAGTAAGGGTTAAGTGTCTGAGGTTAGATTTGAACTCAGGTCTTCCTGACTCCAGGGCTAGTGCTCTATTCACTGTACCACCTAGTCACTCCTATACTGAGTTTCTTACAAGAAGGGATTGTTTTTTGCCTTTCTTTGCATCCCCAGTGCTTAGAGCAGTTTCTGGCACATAGTAGATGCTTAAGAAATATTTAATGACTGACTTTTAGGGACAAAGAAAAAACAAAAAATCAGCCCTTGCCCTCAAGAAGCTTACATTCTAATGGGGGAGATAACATAGACATAAATCCATTCATACCAGATTAATAGAGTTGATAAAATACAGTCTGGGAGAGGAAAGTCTGGGAAACTAGGAAGATAAGGAAGACCTAGAAAAAGATGGTCCTTGAACTGGGTCTTAAATGAAGTCAAAGATAGACTATCTGGCTTGGAGGGGAGCAAGGTGGGAGGCTGCTGCTGGTATCTCATAACCATTATGTTTGCAATCTCATCATAGCTATATTTTGTCTTAGGTTAGATATAATAATCTCTTACTATATTGTGAGCTCTCTTTTCTTAAGTGCTTGCTATGATTTTTTATCAATGATGTTCTATTGTATTAAGAATCCCTTTTGTTATTTTCTGATTAGTTCATGTATGCTAGTTTTGTTCCTTTGATGGAGATTTTAAGTTCTTGGAGTTGGAGCTCTTTAGGAATTAGGGTAATCACCCGACCTTGAGGGGCACCCTTATCCTCTTGGGGCAAGAGGAGCAGGGTCAAAAGCAGATCAAACCAGAGCACAGGTCAGGCCAAGAACCTGACTGTCTCATAAATGCCAAATTCAAGAGTGAAAGTGGATCAGAGAGCTAAGATTTAGAGCAGGAGCTTTAAGCTAAGGGGGTTCTGTCCAGAGATCAGGAGGAATCAGTATGTCAAAGGCATCAGAGAAATGACTGGCCTGTCTTTCTCAGCCTTCTCAAAGATTTTTCCTTTTATCCCAGTTGTGTGTAGTTCCCATCCGTCTTCCTCAATAATCAACCTAGCAACCAATATGTATTTATTAAATGTCTACTATGTGCCAAGAACTGGGCTAGGCAAGGATCTGGGGATGTCAACACAAGTAATGAAACAATCCCTACTTGCAAGCTTAGGGCCTGTCATCAGAAAGCCTGAGTTCAAACCTAGCCTCAGATACTTACTAGCTGAGTGACTCTGGACAAGCCACTTCATCACTGTTTCTTCTTTCTTGGTCTCAGTTTCTTCAGCTATAAAATGGGGATAATAATAGTACTCCTCTCCCAGAATTTTTGTGAGGATTAAATGACATAATATTTACAAAGTGCTTAGTATAGGGACTGGCACAGAAGAAGTACTAAATAAATGTTAGCTTTTATTATTACTTTAATGACTTATAAGAGTGATAATAATAATAATAGAGAGTAATGATCACTTAACACTTATGTATCACTGTAAAGATCACAAAGGTTAAAGGTAACAGAATGTTTGCGTTTATTATTATTATATTTGACCAAAACGCCAATATTAAAAACATATGGTAATATTAATATTATTATATTATGCTAATTTCATTCAAATTTTTTCCTTCTTTTAAAAAATTTTTCCCAACAAAGACAAAAGCAAGTAGCCTTTGTTATTTCAGTATTGCATAATGAGGTCTTTTTGGGAAATAATTTAAAACAATTTACAGTTTTCAACTTCCCAGACATTTTAAGGTCAAGGAAGACAGTTGGCAATTAAAAGGGGGAAATTCCAATGGGTATTTCTAGAAGCAAAACTGGTCTGTGGTGCACAACTGGGCTGAGACCCTGTTTTACCGTGTTGCTTTGGTGAAGCTGTGGAAATCGCAAAGATCCCAACAAAAACATTTCTTCCATCCATCCCATTGCATAATACATTGCTTTGTATCTACTATACCAATATCTAGTATACACTCAATAAGTATTTGTAAATTGATTAAATTAAAAAATGGTGTCCTTTTATTGATGTTTCATCCAAAGCAGTTCTAACCTTATCCAGTAATGCTAATGAGCTGATTTTTTCATCTCCGGTAAATGGAAGTAAGTAGACTAGAAATAGTTCTGGGGGGCGGGGGGAGTGGGATATGCCTGTTAAAATTGTCCACAGGTCAATTAACAAGAGGAGGACTTCTAGAATATTATATAGGGTCTGTATAGAGAATTTGTGGAAAGACAGATAAGAACCTGTTTGCAGATATAGGATGAAAAGTAGAAAGAGGTATGATCCCTATCAGGGACGGAATCTTTCTGCACCAACAAAACCAGGGATTCATTAAAGTACTAGAAAACCTATGTTTGCAGGTTTTTCCTAGTGTGTTATGGAGAAGATACATATGGGTCACCACTGAGCTCTTTTGAAAACAGGTGAAATATAAATTTTTTAGTTATAATCAAAGCAAGTACTCCATCAATTTCACAAACACAATGTGAAACTTCAAGAAATAGGTTGATAATTGGAGATTTACTTGCACAATCACAGCATCACAGAACAGATAGATGATAAAAGTATGAAGTTTTCAGTGCCCCACTACATTTAATACAAATCGCAACATTAAATGCACTGGAATCTATCTTTTTTTTAATGTTTATTTCCCTATCTTGCTCAGGCTGAAAGTACAGGGGACACCCATGAGCCCCAGTCCCACTCTGAGTGACACAGAAGCTTTAACTTGTCCTGTTTTCTATCCTGGGACAATTCACTCCTCCTTTGGCAACCTAATGGCCCTGGTTCCCAGGAGAATCACCATATTCATGTGTGATTTGGGCTCCCAAGCTCAAGATATCTCCCAACCTCAGTCTTCTTGAGATTACAGGCTTATACTACCATGCTGGGATAGTTAGTGGACAGAGCTCTGGGTCTGGCGTCAGGAAGACTCATCATCCTGAGTTCAAATCTGACCTCAGACATTTACTAACTGTGTGATTCTGGGTAAGTCATGTTACTCTATTTGTCTCAGTTTCCTCATCTGTAAAATGAGCTGGAGAAGGAAATGGCAAACCACTCCCGTTTGAGTCACAAAGAGGGTCACAAAGAGTCAACATGACTGAAAAATGACTGAAAACCACCATGCTGGGCTTAGAATCGATGCCAACAAAATTTTTGCAGAATCATCTTTACATAACAACTAACAAAATCATTGAGGTGAAAGATTACAATTTAGTCTTCTTCTGAAGCATCTCTCTCATCTCTCATCTAGGCTACAAAGCAGGTTCTGATCTCTTGGTACTAAGTGGATGTCCTGGTCTCACAATTGCAAAGCTCCAATGGCTGGATTTATGGAGAAATGCAATGCTATCAATACTATTCTGTTAGAAGCAAAAAAAAAAAAAGACATGACTAACATGTTCTTGAATATGTTCTTATGCAAATTAAAAAAAATCAGTAAAATTCTTTTTGTTTCCTTTAGGTGGAGCAGCCCCTGGAATTTCAATCTAGAGGTAGCCCATGGCTTTCCCATTAACATGACTTGGTACCTGTAAGCCTGGACCAGACATTTTGGGATTCTTGTCCTGATATTAGACATTCATTTCTTTGTTATGATCGGATAGTTATTAAAGACAGAGACAGGAAATAGACATATGATTTCACTGGTCTAGAGCACAGAGTTAGGAAAGTGTCAGTGCAGGTTTGGTACCTTCTCTGCAACCTATAGTCTTACATTGGTGCCTAGGGCACTGAGAGCTTTAGTGAACTGTCCAGGGTCACACAGACAGAATACATCAGAGACAAGACTTTTAATCAGGTCTCCCTGTATCCAAAGCTAGCTCTTTACTCACCACACCATGATGCCAATTGTAAGAATGAACTAAATTAACTGAAAGATTGTGATTTCCTCTGACCATTCCCTCAGTCACCTGAAATCTCCAGGGGATGAGTAGGGGAGGCTAGGAGCACCACTGAGATCCTTAGACCCAGGTTATGACAGCAATTGAAGGAATCTCTGTAACTCTTGCTGCTGCTGCAGCTATGGAAACAGAGCTATGGCATGGATAATGTTCTAATGTGGATGAAGGCGGTAGGTTACTCTTCCTCTTAGGTGAAGTGATGGCTGTTGGGGATCCCTTGTGAGCAGGTTTTCACTATGCAGCTGCTTGGGGGTCCTTCTGTTGCCTTTCTTTGAGGCTTTGCTTCTGTTCACTGTTTAAAAAATTGACAGGGGAATGCTAAAAGCAACTCAATTAATAGCCAGCTCTCCAGGTGGCCTCAATGGTGTGATGCAGCATCCCCAGCGGTCAATATTCTATCCTGGGCTGGCTTAATAGAAACAGAATTCAGAAGTGGGGGAAGGGAGGTTGTGTTTCTCTCCTCTGCCCTGATCAGATTGACTTTTGTTGGATTTCTGTTCAATTCAGACCACTGCATCTTAGGAAGAACATTGACAAATGGGGGTGTGCCTGGAAGATGGCAATAAGGAAAATGAGGGTGCTTTGAAACAACACCAAATGAGAGGTGGTTGAAAGAACTATGTTTGGCCACAGTGAAGAGGAAACTAAGACATGTCTGACTCTTTGGGATCTGATTTGGGGTTTTGTCGGCAGAGATACAGGAGTGGTTTGCTATTTCCTTCTCTGGCACATTGTATAGATGAGGAAATTGAGCCACGCAAAGTTAAGTGACTTGCCCGGGGTTATATAGCTAATAAGTGTCTGAAGCTGGATTTGAACTCAGGAAGATGAGACGGCACCATCTAGGCTGCCCACTATCTTTAAAAAATTTGAAGGGCTGTCATGTGGGAGAAAAATTAGATTTCTTCTGTTTGCCTCCAAGACTAAGAGCTAGTATCGATGGATAGAAGTTAAAGTGAGGGAGATTTTGGTTCAGTATGGAAAAAAATCATCCTAACAATTAGGGCTTTACAAAAATGGAAGGGACTGTTTCATATGGTAGCGACCCCATGCTCAATGGAAGTGTTTAGTAGGAGAGTAGATAATCACTTGTCAGCAGGGATCATAAGAAACCGAGGTCTGAAAAGTATGAGTAACTTGCTCAAAGTCACAAATGGTAGCAAAGAGCAGAGCCAGGATTCAAACTTAGGTCTTATTATAGGAAGAATTCCTGTTTCAGGTTTGGGTTGAACCCAATGATGTCTGTATTCTCTCCAGATCTGAGATTCTGTGATTCCAGGATAACCAGGTAGTAGCTTAGGGAATTTTGCTTTCAGATCTAAGATCTATTTATAAAGATCATGCACTGACTGTGTTGTTTAAGGAGTAAAGGAATAAAATCTAGAGAGCTTTTCAACAGCCTTATATCCCAAACTATCACTTCTCCTACCCCCCATGGGAAGTGGGTAGTCATCATGATCTTAATATAAGCTTCTTTCGACATGGGGGCTATGAATTGGGGTTATAGTCAAATGTGTATTTGATTATCTGGGTAAACTCCTTAACTATTTGTTTGTAATACTGAAATATCTCCAGATTTCAGCATGAAATGTGTTACCAAGTTGCTGTGATTAGAGAGGCCAGTACTGAGACTTGCTTTTTTTTTAAAATAAGAAAAAAATGCATGAGGATAAATCAGGTCTTCAATTCTCTCTGGAAACCACCAGAAAGATCATGCATTATTTACCAACCACAAGAGTTTTTTCTTGGCTGTGGACGCTTCTCCTCCCAGCACTTATTCCAGCTGCTCAAACATGCTGTGGCAAAGTTATTCACCAGCTCCAAATACTAGGATGACACCATTCCTATTCAATAGTGCTTTGATTTGCCTTGTTAAATGCCCACAAAGCAATTTCAGAATCTCCTTAATTTTTAAGACTCTACCTAACTTTCTTCTTGCACAATGTTTTCTGAGAAGTAGAGGTATCAATAACTCTTTCCTTATGTTGCCTTGACTTGGGATCAAGTAATCCTGATTGGTGAGTACAAATTTACCTAATCTACCACATCTAGTTGACTCAGTTCATGCTTCATATTCCATCTATTCAGTCATCCACTATCTTGCCACCCCAGGAGACCTCTCTTTTCCTTTCCCCCTCTTGCTCTGGGAACAGTTACTAAATCATTATTACCATTATTTCTGGAAAGGATATGTGGATCACCACCTATGGCTCTACTCACCATTTCTGTGACATTCTAGACCCAAACTCTCTTTTCTGGCCATTAATCCCCTATCTGTATTGTCTCTTCCTATTAGAATAAAAGGGCAGTTAAAGAGTGACGGATCTGGAGTCAGGAAGACATCTTCCTGAGTTCAAATCTGGCCTAGCAAGTTGTACATAATAGATATGTAGTTTCATGTGCAAACATCTTCTCCCCCTCCCATTTTACTATGCTATGGAAATACTCATTTTATTTCTTAAGTTCAGAATAAAACAAATAAAATTGTCTTCAGACACTTTCCTAGCTGTGTGACCCTGGGAAAATCACTTAACTCTGTTTGCTTCAGTTTCTCATCTATAAAATGAGCTGGAGAAGGAAATGGCCAACCATACCAGTATCTTTGCCAAGAAAACCCCAAATGGGGGCATGAAGAGTCAGACATGGCTGAAACAATGACTGAACAAAATTAGAACATAAGCTCCTTGAGGAGAGAGTCACACTCTTGTATTTATATCCCCGCTTAATAAATGCTTTTTCATCCATCCATCCAACCATTCATCCATCTCTTCTTTTGTTCATTTGCTTATTCATTCATTTCCAAGGCCCTGAACCTCTAAGCCCTATGATATTGGAATGATGTTCTCGGTGTCTGATTCCTCGTGCATATGCTCATGTCTTTCATAACCTTCCTAAGAAATGGCTTTGGCTTGTCTAAATTCCCTGAGTATTATCATCTTGTGTTAATGGACAATTAATTTCTAGACACAAGGGTCATTAGTCATGTGACAAACATAATATTGTCTTTGATCTTCCTAATTTGTTCTGAATTCTACCAAATATAGGCTGTCAGCTTTGTTCTTCCTATTACAAGCCCTCCTCCCCTTACATACTATTATGAAAGAAGATTGCCAGAGCAATAATGGGAATTGTTTTTATTTTTTTGAGAAAAAAAAGCACTTAAAGTGTGTGTGGGGGAGGTGTAGATACAGCCTACTCACTGATGCTGTCACCCAAGAGAAAGAGAATTCTAGCGTTTCCCTTTACCAGCTTTTGGGGCATAGAGAGAGTAGGTCTTGGGAGAGGGGTGCTGCCATAATGATATCCTGAAAATGGTAACCTGGTCTTAGTTATACTATGCAGCATGAGGCCAGGTACAGAGAGGAAGCTTTCCTTCCTGCATGTTGGTACCCTGGGCCAGAGCACATTACCATATTCTAGTTATGTCTCTGGGAATTGTACTCAGAGCCTTCCTTGTTTTCTCTAGACACCCCCAGAACAGGCACTTCATCCCTGATCAGTGCTGCATCCCAAGTATAGATGGGCTTCCATAAAAGGATGTCATCTACATGTAGACCAGTGATTTTCAACCTTTGGGTTATGTTCAATTTGTAACAATGAAAATACATCCTGCATATCAGATATTTACATTATGATTCATAACAGTAGCAAAATTACAGTTATGAAATAGCGATGAAAATAATTTTATGGTTGGGGGGTCACCACAACATGAGGAACTGTATTAAAGGGTCTTGGCATTAGGAAGATTGAGAACCGCTGATGTAGACAAACACGAAGTCAGGGAAGGTCAACAGCTCCTCTGTGTTTGCCACTATCAGGAAGGACTTAGGGCTCTTTCTTGTACCTCCATTCTTGGCATGCATTCCTCTTCTCTTTCTGCTGTAATCCTCCTCCTAATGTTGTCATGACAACGAGCTACTCTCAGACATTTTTTTTTCCAGTACAATAAAATCTACTTTACTATAGCTGGTAAGATCATATGAGGATATGAGATTCCTCCAGATAAGGCAATCATAGAGATATGGAGTGGCCCAGCCAGCTCTGTCTATCCTAGAAAACTAGCCATACAAGGATTTTCTGGTCTGGATCCCAAGGATGGCCTGTTTCCATCTAGGATGCCTTTGCCTCACTCCACAAGAAGTTAGCTTATTTTTTTCTCTTGATCTAATCCTCTGCTAGTCTAGCTGTTCCAGTATTTAGACTGTCTGAGCAAGCATGAGTTTCTTTCTCCGTATTACGTATTATCTAAACTGTTATGCTATAAATCACCTCTGTGTCTGCTCTGGAGACCTTATTCCTGTCCTGCTCTTCTAAAGAGACCAGGTAGGGGCTATTATTATCCCCATTTCACAGATGGGGAAATGGAAGCAAACAGAGATTAAGCGATTTGCTCAGGGTCACATAGCTAGTAAATGTCTGAGGCAGGATTTGAGCTCAGATCTTCCTGCCTTGAGGCTAAGCACTCTATTCACCGAGTTTTCTAGCTCATAGGTAAGAGATAACGGGTAATCTTATGATCCTTGATAAAAGGGACTCTATTTGACTTTTCTTTGTATTCCCAGCCCTCAACACAGTGCCTGGCATATAGTAAGCCTTTAATAAATACTTATAAACTGTCTGAGATAAGAGAAACAAAAAGAATTCCCTAGGAACACCTTTTAACCTCTATTTTCCAGTTACTTTCAAGCAAGGAGGCCTATGTTTACCCAGGCAATGGCCTTAGTTTTCCACTTTGCTTTCCATGAGTAGAAATAGTTGTAAAATGCTGGGAAGCCAGCTGCCAAGGACACCTCCAGCAGAAGATATACAAGGGATTAATAGGCAGCAGTTTTTAAATGTTTATTTTAAATAATATTTAGCATCATTTAATAACAATAATTTTTATCACTTAAGATTTAAGGGTGCTGTTTTGTGTTTACATCATAGTCTGTCCTACATTAGGTCCTTGCCCCACTACCACCAGAACAGAATTCTTCCTTGTAACAAATGAAAAGAGTTTTGTTTTTTTTTAAACTGATATAATGATTGCATCTGATACCATTTTACCCTATTGTCTGACTGGTCTCCACTGAGAGGGGAAAGGCCAGAAATCCTGGGATAATAGAGCTATAGATCTCAGGGGTCATCTAGCCTCTAAACTCCCTTATTTTACAGATGAAGACACTGAGAAGCTAGGTGACTTGCCCTAGGTCACACTGGTAGTAAATGCTAGAAGCATGAGATTTCCCAGTTTGTCCTCTCAGATTTTTATAATTACTCTGAGTTTATCTTCTTTTTATTTTTATTTTATTACTGTAGAAATAATGCATCATTTCCCTCTGGTTTTGCTTACTTCACTTAGCATCAGTTCAGGCATATTTTTGGCTAGCATTTATTTATTTATTTATTTTCCTCAATTACATGTAAAATGTTTTTTAACATTCATTTAAAAAAGTTTTGAGTTCTTAATTCTATCCCTCCTTTCCTCTCCTCCCCCCTCCTTGAAAAGGCAAGCAATTTGATATAGATTATACATGCATATTTATAGAAAACATTCCCGTCCTTAGTTATGTCATAAAAGAAAATGCAGACAAAAAAAACCCAAGAAAAATAAAGTAAAAAAAGTATGCATCAATTTACATTTAGACTCCATTCATTCTTTCCCTAGGGTTGGATAGCATTTTTCATCATAAATCTTTCAGAATTGTCTTGGATCATTGTATTACCAAGAACAGCTAAATCATTCACAGTTGCTTATCATACAATTTTGCTGTTACTATATACAATGTTCTCCTGGTTCTACTCACTTTGCTTTGTATTAATTCACATATAGCTTTCCAAGTTTTTCTGAAAGCATCCTGCTCCTCATTTCTTACAGCACAATAGTATTCCATCACAATCATATACCATCACTTGTTTAGCCATTCCCCAATTAATGGACCTCCCCTCCATTTCCAGTTCTCTCCCACCACAAAAAAGAGCTGCTACAAGTATTCTTGTACCTCCAGGCCCTTTTTCTTTCTCTTTGATCTCTTTGGGATATAGATCTAGTTTCAGTTTTGCCAGGTCAAAGGGTATGTACAGTTTTTTAAGTCTTTGGGTATAATTTCAAATTGTTCCCTGTAATAGTCGAATTAAGTTCACATCTCCACCAACAGTGCATAAGTGTCCCTATTTTTCCCAATGTTTGTCGTTTTCCTTTTCTGTCATATTAGCCAATCTGTATGAGATGATACCTCAGAGTTGTTTTAGTTTGCATTTTTCTAATCAATAGTGATTCAGAGCATTTTTCATATGACTAGATAGCTTTGATTTCTTCATCTGTAGACTGCCTGTTTATATCCTTTGACCAATTATCAACTAAGCAATGACTCATATTCCTATAAATTTGACTCAATTCTCTATATATTTGAGAAATGAGACCTTTTGAAGCCTTTTAAGAGAAACTTGGTGTAAATTCCACCCCCCCCAAGTTTCCTGCTTTCCTTCTAATCTTGGCTATATTGGTTTTGTTTGTGAAAAAACTTTTAAATTTATAGTCAAAATTATTCCATTTAACATTGTGTAGTTCTCTCTCTCTCTCTCTCTCTCTCTCTCTCTCTCTCTCTCTCTCTGTCTCTCTCTCTCCCTCCCTCCTTCTCTCAATTGGTCATGTAAAAAATTTCCATACTCCCCTAATTTGCTTATGGTATCACCATTTATGTCTAAACCATGAAACCATTTTTATTTTATCTTGGTATACTGTGTGAGATGTTGGCCTATACCTAGTTTCTGAGTTCAGGCACATTGTAAGGTACAGGTTTTAGACTGAAGAACAATTCTGACACCTGAAAGGTATTGGCTTAGATTTGGTGGAAATGAAACCAAGGGTCACACTGCTGTTATGAGCAATATAAGTGTCTTTTTGGTCAGGCATGTTTCAAGAAACTTATGCAAGTATGCATCTGGGGAGCTGCCACATCCTTCAGGAGGTAGCTGTTAGTTTGGGTGAGATCAGCTGATAAAACAAATGTGTTAGTTCAGGACCAACACACTGCCCGAAATCATCACACCTGGGGCTGTGAACAAGTGATTGCCAAACTCAGGGACAAAGCTCTGAAATTCCCAAGAAACACGCATATAATTGAATAAAGTTCCATTTTTTCCCTTTCCCCGGCATAGCTAACAATTTACCCAAATGGACATTTTAAAAAGACACAACCTAACTATATTCATAGAGTGCCAGAGTTGGAAGGGGCCTTAGTTATTATCTAGCCCATCCTCTTCATTTTACAGATGAGAAAACAGAGGGTTGGAGAAATGACATCATCATTCACCCAAGCATAATCAGCTAGACAATAAATGACTAGTTGGAAGTTCCTCCTTTTTGGGGGGGACTGGGGATAGATTGTAAAAGACTCAAGAAACTTCAATTGACAAGCACTGGTTTTCCCTTCCTATCACTTCTCCTCTCCTACTGAGCAAAAGAGAAAAAGAAAATCTTCATTAAAATTCTTGTAAAAATGCATACATATGTGTGGATATTTACATATTTACGTAATATACACACACATGGTTTTCTTAACTACAAAATAGGGACTAGATATACATATACATATACATATATGTGTATCTATATCTGCCTAATTAGGTAGCTAGCTAGCTATCGTCAAGCAAAACAAATCCCCACACTGGTTATGTCCAAAATTACATGTCTCATTCTGCATTTTGAGTCCATCATGTCTCTGTTAGGAGGTTGGTAGAATGCTTTGTCTTAGTCTTTATGGGATTGTGCTTTGTCATTATACTCATCAGCATTCTAGAATCTTTCAAAATTATTTTTCTTGATAATATTATTATACAAATTGTCCTATTGGTTCTGCTTTATTTCATTGTATCAGTTCCTGCCATTTTTCTGAGTTCTGAAATTGTCTATTTCATCTTTCTCATGGTGTAATAATATTCCATTACATTCATAGACTATAATTTGCTTAATCCTTCCCTTAGTTTCTCATTTTTGCTCCTGTGAAAATAACTCTTATAAACATTTTATACATATGGGTCTTTTCCATTTTTCTTTGATTCTTTTAGGGAGTAGAGACCAATGGATAGAACTCTGGGCTTAGAGTCAAGAAGACCTTCAAATCCTAAACCAGACCTTTGCTGGCTACATGACCCTGGGCAAGTCACTTAACCTTTGTCTGCCTCAGTTTCCTCAACTATAAAATAGGGACAATAATGACTCCTAACCTACAAGGTTGTTGTTAGGATCAAACGAAATAATATTGTAAAGTGCTTAGTAGGCCTTTAATAAATGTTTGCTCCCTTCTCTCCCAGTAGTATTGCTTCATCAAAGGAGATGCTCAGTTTAGTGAGTTTTGGGGCATAGTTCCAAATTACTTTCCAGAATAGCTAGAGAAATTTATAGTTCCACCAACCACGAGACACCATGAGTGTCTCTGTTTTCCCATAGGCTTACCAACATTTGTCATTTTTCTCTTTTTGTCAACTTTGGCAATCTGATGGGTATGAGTTGGAACCTCAGAATTGATTTACTTTAAAATTCTCTAATTATTAATGATTTGATTGATGACAGCTTGGATTTTTTTCCTCTAAAGCTTCTCCTGCTACATCATCTAGGAATATTTGCATTTTAAGAGATTTCAGAGAAATTGCTAAAGGTGGAATTTTAGACATCAGTGATTTTTCCTTCTACCTCTCTGACCTCTCCTTTTCAGTCTTCTTTACTGGATTGTAATCCACATCTCCATCCCCAACAATGCAAGTGCTTTAAGGTTCTGCCCTATTAAACCTTTCTTCCTAATTTTGTGAGGAGTACCACCATACTTCAAGTCTGCCAGATTCCCAAAGTTGGTGTGATTCTCAACTCTTCACTTTCTTCCAGGTCTCATATCCAAATCAGGTACCAAGTCTTGTCGATTCTATGGCAGCAGCACCACTTGCATCAATCTGTACTGCCCTAGTCCTGGCCTTTATCACCTTTAACCTGAATTATTACTATAGGCTTTTAATTTGCTTCTCTACCTCAAGTCTCTTGCTTCCACAATTTGTTGTCCATATAGTGAAAAAAGTGATATTCCTAAAGAACAAATTCGACCATGTCACTTTTCTGATCAAACATCTGCACAGAGAACATCTTGCATTTAGGATAAAACAGAGGCTTTGCTTGGCATGTAAAGCCCTTCCTTCACAATTTGACTCTAGCTTGCTTTTCCAGACCAAGTACATATTACTCCCCGTTGCTGCTCTATGGTACAGCTGAATTGGACTTCTTGCCATTCTTTGCACATGTTATTCTATCTTTTTCCTGTCTCTCTGTGCCTCTGCATAAACTGTTACTTCAATATTGAATACTGTTTCTCCTCCAACTTAGAATTATTTCTTCCTTTCAAAGCTTAGTTCAAGTGCTATTTTTTTATAAGTATTATGTCTTATATAAGATATATATGGGGTGTTTGGGGAGGACTAGCAGCTCTGGTGTGAGGGCTTGCTGAACCCTTTTCAGGGCTGTTCATCCACCTTTCACCTGTGACTCCAAGAGCTGTGTAGTAAAACTGTCTTGGCTATACCAGGTTGAGGTTAACTGGAAGGTCTCAAACTCATTGGTGAGTTAGGGGGATGTCTACCCCAAGCATACGAAGACTTTCCCCAGCAGTATGGGCAGATGAGAACAATTTGTTCCCATGGCCATGAAGGCAGCTTAAACAGGCACTATGGAGTGTTTAAAGCTTGATCTGATGTCAAAGATGCCAAGGTCATTCACTGCATCCTGGGCCATGTCCAGTCATCCTGACTTTTGTCTTTGGCCCCTGAACTTCGATGACTCTAGAAGAGAGAGTGAGGCTGATAACTTTGTACATCTCTGTCCCCCTAAAATCTAATTCATGTACAAGTCAAGATATCACCCCATGATGTCATTGGTTGTCTTCAAAGGATAACCAATAAGGTCTCACCCATGATGCTTGTGCTCCCCCCCAATTACTTTGTATATGCAATATTTTGTTTTAATTGATATGTGTATATACTGTTTTCTCAGATAGATGGCAAGCTCTTGAAGCCAGGGCCTGTTTTCATCTGTTTTTATTGACAGTGCCTAATTGATTGATCAATATATGGGATTAATGGATGGAAGCTGTGATAAGGCAAATTTAGGTATTGTGCCAGAAAAAAACTTCCCAGCAATGGGGGTTATCCAAAAGTGGAAGGGCCACCTCAGGAGGTGGTGAGATCTCCCTCCCTGGAAATCATCAAGAAGAAACTAGACAACTTGATGGTAGGTTACCGTGGAGTTTTCTTTTGTGCGTTAGATGATCACTAAGTTCCTTTGCTACTCTCAGATTCCATGATTCTGTGAACGATCAATATGGGAAACATTTCAGTACAGAAATCTTTCTTATATGGGTCAGCAACTGCTCTGATTTTGTGTAAAATCTGATCTTGGAAAGGGAAGACATGGAGGAATGGAAAGAACAAAGTGCTTAAAGTTAGGAGATCTGAGTTCAAATCTTGGCTCTTTCATTTACTAGTTGTATATTTGGCAGGTCACTATGTCTCTCAGGGCTTTCGTTTCTCCATCTGTAAAATAGAGAAAATAATCCACTACCTGTATGAAAAATTGCTTTAAAGAGCTGTAAACCACTCTATTAATGTGAATTATTATCACAATGCATAACAATTTAACCCTGAGCTACTTCTCTTAGGCTTAGACTTAGACTTTAGCTCAGGAACAGTAAATTAATTTCCTCGGACCTTGGAATCACAAAACCCCGTGTCACTGCCTAGTTTGTACAAATGAAAGTGATGACCCTAATAGAACAATGGGCTGTGGTGGAAAGGGCATTGGGCTTGAAGTCAGGAGAGCCCTGGGTTTGAATCCTGCCTCATTTTCAATACTGTTTACTAGTCACTTATGGACAAGTCACTTAATGTTCTCTAAGCCTTAATTTCTTCATATGTTAAATGCGGGCAATGATAATGCTTGTCTCACAGGGCTGTTGGGAAGATCAAATTATATTTCTGAAGTGCTTTGAAAACCTCAGAGCGCTATACAAAAATCAGGCCTTGCTAACAAGTCCCTTCTGTCAGGGAGTTCTGATTACCATGCCTCATTCAGAGAAGGTAACTTGATATAGTAGAGGGAGCATTGAACTTGAGTCAGGAAGACCTGAATTCAAATGCTGCCTATTAGTACCTATGTGACTCTGGGTAAGTCAATTAAACTCTCAGTTTCCTCTTCTGTAAAATGGGAATAGTAATAGCACCCACTCAAGTGTGTATGGAGATTCCATTATGAGAAGGTAAGAGGGAATGGAGAAACAAAGGTACATAGTAAGGGCACTGTCAGAACATAGTGACTGGGAATGTGCATTCATACCATATCAAAACACAGGTCTGTACAAATTGTACCAATGACATTACTGGCCATAGTATCTGTATTAGTGTAATGAATAATCATATTTCCATTATAGACTCATCAACAACACAGAAGGTATGCATGTACAGCTTTGTTGGACCTCATTCCTTATCACAAATGTAATCCAGATATTGTCTCAAGTAGGAATCATTAGCTTCTCCACACTGTGAAAAACAAGAGCCTAAAGAATGAAGTTCCAGGAATGTTCTAGTCTTTCATGGACTTCCAGCAAAATCTCTGAAATAATCCTTCAAAATGGTTTGGGTATGGAAACATTTACCACACAAGAGATGGTTCTCCCACAGTTCCAGAGGACCAGTGATAAAGCCTGCTACTTACCTTTTGACAGAGAGTTAATGGGCGAAATATGCAAAAGAAAACCATTTTTGGACATGGATAATATAGGGAGCTGTTTGGCTTGACTATGTCTATTTGTTACTAGGGTTTGGGTTTTCATTTTCTTTTCTTTCTTGTGGAGGAAGAAGTATGAGAGGGAAAGAAAATAAACGCATGTTAATTTTAAAAACCTAATAAGACCCCCAATAGATGGTACCATTACTCCCAGATAGTCAGAACTAAAGGAAGCAAGGTGATAGATTTCCCATCAAGGGGATAGATGATGGACTAGAATAGTTGGGACGTAACTAGGAGCTAGCTACTGATAGAGCTCATTTGGGCAACATTTGAGGAGAAAGCTGGGACAATGGGATAAAAGAAATGAGACCAGCCACAGAGGTCTGAGAGAGTCTCTAGTCTGGTGGTGATGTCCAGATCTGGAGAGATGAAAAAGCAAGGATTGAGATAAGCAAGGGTTCCTGAGGGTGAGCTGAGACCAGGGTCAAGAAAAGCTTCTCCATTGTCCAAATCAAGATAAACAAGATGTAGAAATAAGAACCAGGTAGACTAGTGCAGATTCTAAGACACAGTTGTTTGCTTGCAGCACTGTCAGCTGTTGTCCCTTGTGACTCCACCCACACACAGTTCTTAAAGGTGAAAGCCTCTGTGGGGACCCAGCACAAATTATTTTCCCAAATAAGCACAGTGGTTTGCAAATCTGAAAAAGAGAAAGGACAAAGGATTCACCCAGGGCAAACCACAATCAGAATGTTTGTACTGTGAAACCAAGCATCAGAGTATTGAGCTGACATATTTTCCATTTTTTCCCCCCTGCATATTCTGAACCACATAGACCCAATCCCAGGACTTAAAGTTCTGTTAAAGTCCATGGAATTAAAAAGTCGTGAGTTATTTTTGTTAGTTACCCCACTCCTCAAATCCTACTTAATTCTTCAGTGAATACAAAGAAAAACCACATAAAAAAGCAAACATGTCCTCTAGTAAAAGGTTAGACAGTATATGGCAACCAGGTGTTAAACATTCGACCAAAATAATATTATCTAGATGTCAGAACATGGGTCAGATTTACACCTAGAGTCATTCATCTCCTATGTCCCACCAGCATCACCTACCAGTTCATATTAAATATCTAAAAGCAGTACTATGTCTTTAACACTGAAGTTCTGGCATGGACACACTCCCAGGGAAAGAGAAGCTATGATGGAGAATGCTATGGGAGGAGGAGAGGTGGCCGCCCAGAGGCCCAACCATTGCTATCTAGTGAACTGAAAAGAGTCTCAGGCCTACCCTGAGAAGCCCAGTAAAAAAGCAATTCAACAAGCATTTGCTGATTTGCTGAGTACTTGCCACGTTCCCAGGGGTGATTTGGGACAAGAGAAGCATAAGAAAAACTTTAGAACAGGGACCACCAAGAATGACCAACGAGAGGGACGCAAAGGGTTGGTGTTGTGAGAAATGAATATTTCTCTTTTATAATTAATGATTAATTATTGTATTAGGACTAAAGTTTTTCCCCTTTTCTACTTCTTCATCCAGAAACCAACCAGAATAGGAAATCTTTCTTAAAGATTTGCTCAGGCCATGATCTAATCAGATAGTAAAAGAAATTCTAAGTTTAGGACTAATGGGTATATTCCTTGCTCAGAAAGGTCCTGGGAAAATGTTGATTCTCCCTATTATCAAGACAGGTGATGTGGAAATTGATGTCTCTTTGGCCAAGATTTGAGTGAACTAAGTCATGTACCCCAAGATAGCCCACCTCCCATTTGATTAACCAATCAGAGTTGAGTAGTCATCCCTCAGGAAAACCTACTCTTTGAAGAGCATATAAACTATGACCCCACTGCCATTAGGGGTCTTTGGTCTAAGAAAGACGGCCGAATGACCATCCTTTTATTAATAACCTGCTGGCCTTATTAATAAAATTATTAAATTGCCCAGAAACTATGTCTCTCAAAACTTTTTAATTGTCACAGTGTGTTGCTGCCATGGGAATAAAATATACAGATTGAATGTAAAAGCTGCTCATTGATGATGTTAAACCATGGGCCCCGAAAGTCATAGGCAATGGGTGCAAATATTAAATTGAAAGGGAAACAAAGATAGAGGGAGAGAGGAATCATGAACAATTTAGCCACTCTTTACCCACCAAAGCAGTGACATTATCCTGACCAGGGAATTATGATATCATTATTAATACCATCATTAATCATAGAAGGGTGCTACGTAGCATACTGGATAGAGAACAAGCCTCAGAATAAGGAAGACACAGGTTCAAGCCCTACTTATGAGACATACTGGCTAGATCTCAGTGTTCCCTGGTATCTCTTAGACAAGAGGTTGCAGAATAAAATAGCCACTCTTCACTGGTAGTGGGATTCCTTGAGATTAAAAAAAAATTATCATAGAATCTCAGAGTAAGAAGGGCCTTGAGTTCAAGTAGCCTATCTCTGTGCCTCTCTAGACACGGAATGCACTTAAATAATAATAGGGCTGGCCTTAGAAGGAGGTGGTTTAAAGGATCAGATTTAGAGGTACAAAGAACCTTGGAGATCATTTAGCCGAATCACTTCATCTGGCTAATGAGTAAACTGAGACCCAGTGGGGTCAAGTTGCTTACCTGAGGTCACACAGGTAGTAAGTGCCAGAGACAGGATTCAAACCCAGGTCCCAATTCCAAATTTAGTCCTCTCCTCAGTTTACCATCCTGTCTTTTACTTTGTTTGGGAATCACCATGAAGGCCATCCTCTGCTTCCCTATAGATCTCTCCCTTATGCCTAATATTCCAGCAATGATTCATTCCTCAGTGTTGAAAGTGTCCACTGCTTCTTTTGCAAAATGAAAATTCTCCCAAGGCACCTAAAACCATCCAGCCCTAATTCCTTTTTCTCTGTGATAGAAGAATCAGGCTATAAGAAAATACTGAATTCGGAGAGCTGAGAAACAAGGTCCTTCCATGCTATACAAAATGCTTCAGTACAAAGCCCCACCCCATTTAACCTTTAACAAGTATTTTCTGCCTGTGACCCATTTGCATCTCACAAGCCTTTTTGTTTATTCTATGGCTCAGGGATGCAGGGACCCCTTACAGATGAAGCAGCTGCAGTAAAAACCAGGAGAGACTCATTTCCAGAACATGTGTGCCTTTGAGTAACCTGAGCTCAAACAACAGATCAACATAGCTTGTAGCAGGATAAAGACTCTCCCAGTTACAAAACACTGATTCAGACAAAGCAACAATGTGAACATTCATTCCTCTCTTCCAGAGACGCCCAACATTCATGCTCATTAGGTTGCCAGGTGACCTTGCTAGACTACCTGGGCCCTTCTGGGAAAAGACAGGCAGACAGTCACCCGGGCAAATGCAAGCTCTGCTTCCATTCCTGCTTCTTTGATAAGATGTCTCAGAGAGATCTTATCGAACCTGGTCCACCAAAGCTGCCACACAAGTTTTCTTTCTGAAAGACTCCCCTCTTTGGGGAGGTATGTTGAGACAGGGGCATAATAGAAGAAACTATATCTTTCAGGCTTCTTGGGGTCCTTAAGCCACGACCTGGCAGCCTGGTCTTACTAAATATCACAATGCAAAATATTTTTTTTTCTGTCTCCAATGCAAAAAGCCTCCTTTCCTCCTCTCTGAAACAACCCATCTGCCTCAGGAATATGACACTTTCTTTTTCCCCAGTGACCTTACACTGTGAATTTCTGCCAGACTAAACACCCATGTAATAATGCGCACATATATCGCAGGCAGATGCTGACTCTTGTCATGGTTTCTGCCTGCCTACTGCTTATGTTAGGTCTTGTTTCATTTGATAACAAGATGTTGTGTGTCTAAATGTAAATATAATTTAAAACAGCATATGGCTCACAAGGCACCACTTATGACTATTAGTACTTACCAGCTTTGGGTTCAGTGATATTAGCTACTATGGCATGCAAATTCACAGGGGTCTGCTCTCCCTTTGGCCTCAATATGTCTACCATGGCTCCCATTGACGCTAATGGGAGATGAGTATGTGTATCCTGGGGAGAATAAATCCCAGGGGTAGAGAGGTGAAATAAAGTCAATTGTCCAAAGTAAAGCACTGAATTAGAATGAGACTGCAGTTTCTGAAAAGAAGCTTGTTGTTCAGATGGCTTAAAAATAGAATCCAGCCCCAACATGTAAAACCAGGGAGACAAGGGACCTTTAATTGTCCTATACTAAAGGACAGATTCTGAATATTGCTTTAGTTGTACCTGATTTACAGGGCAGGTCATGTCCTATTACACAGATCAGTAAATAAAGCAAGAATGGATTTCATTGCTGTCATCCCATTCTCTGTGGGTATACTGGATCCTTTGCAGAATTAGGGAGAGATCTTTACCAAGAAGCCTCTCTAGAAGATTTGCCTGCATGGAAATCCTGTTCTTCACTTTGGTTTCCATACTGCTAACGGTAATCCTCTTTCATATCACCTTCCTTATAACCTGTATAAATCTTGTATGTACTTAGATCATTTACATGCTGTCTCCACTCCCCATTAGTATATACAGTTATCCCATTCACATCACAGGGGTTGAGGTGCATCAGAATGATGAAAGATGTAACTGCAATCTGGAAAATCCACATAAAAGTTTTTGGCTTTCTCTTCATACCAGAGAAGTTTGGATTTTTTCTTTTTTCATGGGGTGTTTATAGTACCTTACTGTAAAATTTGGGTTAAATATTTGGTCATAGGCTCTATGTTGTCTGCAGCTTCTACAAAACTCCCCCCTAAATTCCTGTTTAATTTTTTAGGCTGACCTGCAACATAACCCTAACTGTAAACTCCTAGAGGGTAGGGACTATGTTTTTATTTTTCCCCCTGAGGTGGGCCTTTCTTAGTATCTGAAATGCTTAGCCCTGTGCCTGGCATATAATAAATACTTAATAAATTCTTGCATATTGAATGTGTGGCAGGATCCTGTCAGGTACTGCATCTCACACACCTAGAACAACAGTTTGACATTTGATGAATGGGACAACTAGAAGGTACAGTGGATAGAGTGCCTGGTCTGGAGTCAGGAAGACTTATCTTCCTGACTTCAAATCTGGCCTCTGATGCTTATGAGCTGTATGACCCTGAGCAAGTCACTTAATCCTGTTTGCCTCAGTTTCCTCTTCTATAAAATGAACTGGAGAAGGAAATGGCAAATAACTGCAGTATCTTTGCCAAGAAAACCCCCAAATTTAAAAACGACTAAACAAACATATCCTAACACCATTATAGAATTTTTAAGCTGGAAAAACTTTGAAGATACTTCATGATAAGGATAAATTTGACATGTGTTTAAGAGTAGCAGAACCTACTCCTCTCCCAAATATTCTAGAACACTCAAGTTTTTCCCAGAAACAGGCAGAAATACAGATGAAAATTCTCTATGAAGCCATAACAGTAAGTCCCACTGTTAAAATTTAATAGGTAAATACTATCATGTCTTGGTCTTAGTCCAACCTTGGTGGACTGGTAGTTCTGGTCCATTCTGGTTAATCCAATAAGGTCTTAGGCGTGGGTTATTCACAGACAAAAGAATCCCTCAGGAGATCTAAATGGTCCTGGGACCCAACTACTTCTAACAGCACTGCAAATTCACTCAGGCACAAGCTCAAAGCCTTGACTATCCCAAGGGTCTAGTCCTGACCAATAGCTTTACAGATGCCCTGGTTGGCATGAGACAGTCAAAAGATGTTCAATAGAAGCAGTTTTTCAAGACTATTGGAGGACTTCATTTGGCACTTGCTCTGTTGAAGGGGCCATGTGGATGAAAGAATCTGAACATAAATCTCACAAATAGGGTGGCTAGGTGGTGCAGTGAACAGGGCACCTGCCCTGGAGTCAGGAGGACCTAGGACCTGAGTTCAAATCTGGCCTCAGACACTTAACACAAAAACTAGCCATGTGATCTTGGGCAAGTCACTTAACCCCAACTGCCCTCCAAAAAGCAAAAAATAAAAAAAAATAAAATGTCAGAAATTATTTTTAAAAAATATCACAGATATACTCTCACACACACAGTAGATAA